>OY754965.1:45106293-45603637 GCA_963576475.1 Molanna angustata | reverse complement strand
TCACGCCATGTCTCTAACGGGGTAGGCAGAGAGAATCGAGCACCACACTTTTCTATCCTGGCACGCAACCATCGCCTAATCAACATTCATACATCGTCTCGTACATGTTCGTCTGTTGTTCAAGCTACCTAGTACCTATATCTTAACCAAAATATTGTACAATTTTAAGAAATTAATCTTTTTTTAATTCTACTATTTATTCTAACACATATTTTTTAAAACTATTTAAAATGAGTAAAAAATTAAACCTCACTCAATCTTCATAATTTTAACGACAACTTGTTTTTGGGTGCGTTTTTTATTAATATTTGACAAAATACCTGTCAGTTGCATGCGATATTTTGACGCCTTCGGCAATTTTTCATTTTGCATTATCCTAGAGTGCCGCCTGTCTTATAGAAAACAGCCCCCCTAGACAACATGCCATTAAAGCTAAGCGTTATATCGCTAAGCGATAGAAATGTATGAAATTTGTGGCTGTCACGTGTTGTCATAGCGACCAATTTCATACATTTACTATCGCTTAGCGATATAACGCTTAGCTTAAATGACACGTTGTCTAGGCCCCCTGAATGGAAAATGTCCAAACAATATTTCAGTGTAGACCAAATTTTATAGCGTCAAGCTTACAGAATAGTTTTCAAGATGGCCTTGTCACACTCAAATGTTTTATACTTTATACAAGTTTTCACATAATGGCAACTTAAAAAGATATATTTCATAACAAAGTTAATACTATTAACTTATAAAAGTATTAATAATTATCTATTATATTAAACTATAGAAACATTTCACAGTTTATAAGCATATTTTTTTACGAGTACTATTAGATTTGTGTTGATGTTTTGTATATTTTAAGATTTAAAAAAGGTCGGTAATTGTTTACAAGTACTGTCTCTGGCCGATTGCAATAATTTTTATATTTATAGATAGATAAACGCGTATATATTACAGGAAAAATAAAAACTTTTGGCTGTAAGGCTTTAAAAAATTACAAAAAATAAATAAACTTAAGGAAAATGTATGGAGGAATATATTACAATTTGTTAGTTTTCTGACACAATTTGAATTTCCGAAACTCACCGCTAGGTGGCAAACTACTAGCGTTTTGAAAGCAAATTATAAACAATAATACAATCGCTATTTGCCACATTCACACCCGTGGTATAAATATTATAATACAGTATACAATGTCACCAGTGGCGGCTGGTGACCTTAAATCTTAGAAGGGCTCAAAATTATAATTTTACCTAGAAGAGAAATTAACTTACAACAGGAATTAGAAAGCAAATATGTGGAACAATATTATTTTCGTAAGTATCAGTGTTTTCCATAATTCTTTTGTTTATCGGAAATTAAAACGTGAACCTGATCATTTATGCTGTATTTGATTGGATTTTTAATAACGTTTATAATAAATGCATCAATAAATTATAAAATAATTTGTGACAGCTTATAAATTTTGATCATACAGAATTGAAAAAAAAACTTTTGGCAACAGCCGCAAGACTGCTTCCTAATTTTACACATTTTATGTCTAATATCATTTTTGTTTTGCAATATTATGGTATCAATTAATTAAATAATAATACTAATATATTTCGGATGTTTTATAGTTTAAAGTATGTAATATTACGATGTCAAATGATATTAGCCTCAAGGAATTGCAACTGACTACCAATAGTTCGATCATCGCAATGTACAACAATATTTGAATAAATAAAAATATACTGTAATCCTTCGCGGGCACTGCCCCGTTCTGCTCGAAATCGGCATACATTTAGCGTGTACGGCGAGCTGCGGCGGCAGCGGACGGTCGCGTGAATTGTATTGGTTTCCGGGCACAAGTCGACTGTGCCCTATGAATGAAATAATTCATAGAATCTTGCTTGCTTTACAAAGCAGGTATGTTTAAATACTGTCGCTAAATATACTACAGGCGTAATACGGTAAACATTTATTAGAAAAAATAATGTGTTCTAAAAAATTTAATTACATATATTTTTTGGAATCTTTTGAACAAAGTGTTTGGGAGAGCTGAGCCCGAGAGCCCTTTAGGAAGAGCCGCCACTGAATGTAGCCGCCACAATAATAACTACATACTAACCTAACCAATCTATTCAAACCAAACTTTTGATAATAAGAGGTTGGTTAGATTTGTATGTAGTTACGATTGCGACTCGCGTGAGTGAGTTGCATTAATTATCAAAATGGACTCATAAATTTTTCAAGAAATTAAAATGTGAATATTATTTAAATATTATTTTGTAATATAATTGTACTGCGCTAGTGTTCAAGTCTGTTGGTGAATTTCGGAAACATGAGTAGTCAGGAAACCATACATTTTTTACTATGGATTGCTTCATACATTTTTCGCAATTTTATTTTATTTTTTATATATTTTTAAAGCCTTACCTTACCGCCAAAAGTTTTTATTTTTTCCCGTAATATAAAAAGATATCAAATTTATTTTGATCGACGTGGGACAGTACTTGTAAACGATTACCAAAAGGTCATCTGTATTGTTCACACTAGTAGTTCTAATACTGCTGATATCGTATTTGCATAATGAAATAGCTTACAGCTGATTATTTTCTATCCACAAAAGCACATTTCTTCTCTTTATTTTCATCACTCAAAACTTTAAAAATGTTCTCACTTTCTCTTCACTTCAGTTCTCTCTTTCTAGAAAATTTCTTTAATTTAATATTTAATTTAATGAACGTTTGCAATAAAAATGGGATGTAAAAGAATGCCGTAAGAGATCGTCAACTTTTAATGAAATCCTAATAATAATTTCATTCACGACATGTAATATATAGTTTCATCCAATCATTTCTTACTTTATAATCATCTATGTATCTAAATTGGGTTTATCTGCTGATGTATGGTATGGAGTATTATTTGATCTATGGATCGAATTTGTCTTAATCGCCAATTGTTGAGAGTATTAATATTTTTGTATAAATTATAACGTATTTCAATTTTGTTTATAATCACTTAAATTTTTCACCAAGGGCAAGATATTAATCATTTTAAAGATCTATATTTCAATGTTTGCTGTAATGTGACTTTTTGATAGAACTTCATAATTATGTTGGTGATACCGTAGAAGTCGCGTTTTAAATTAATAGAAAAAAAAACTAATTAATATTTTTTATTATTATTTAATGCAATAAAGAATGAAAAAAAAAACATTTATGTCAACGAATTCACAATGTTATATTTTGTACGTTTGTCTGTTTAGTGATGAAATTGTTAGTTAGGTATGTCCAAACTATAAACCCCTCTATCTCCGCGTCGGTTAAAACAAGGCCAGGGTATGTTAGGGCCCTGTATCAGATGGGGTAAGCGGTAAGAACATCAATCGAACTCCTATTTGTCACATTCTATTCTCGTCCAATTTTTCCCCGAGTCTCCTCTGTCGGCTCTGGGGGCAGATAATACCATAAATAAGTGTGGTCCGCTTTTCCCACGGGTGGCATAATACGGGTGGTCGGGGCGAATTTGTCTCAACTAACCCCTATAGGACCACAGGACCCCCTCTGTCCCTAACACCCCCACACCACTTCTAGGTCCTCTGGCCCCTTCCCTCCCCGTTTCCGCACTATGTCACCATTTTATTTTTTGACACCTTCGTTTGTCTGAATTTATATTCTTGCTACTTCATCCATTTTATTCATTATTATTCATTCCGTTTAAATTACGAGTGGTCTCAAAGTGACTACTTCCACTCAATTATGTTAAAAAAACAAAGATTTTTGTTTTATATCAGATTTTTCAAATTATTCTACTTATAAATTTTTATATTTTTTTAGTCTTCGAAACTAGTACATGTACCTTTATCTTCATACATTCCCTAAACTAATCATAAATTCTTGAACGAACGAAGGAAATCGGGCGAGACAGGATTCGAACTCGCGACCAATGAACCCAGCGTGCTAACCGCTCTGCCACCAACATCATTCATTCATATTTTTACATTTTTTTTCTAGTTTTTGTTTTACGTCTATGCATATGAGTCTTTTTTACTTATTATATCTGTTTTTTTGTTAGTAATATTCGTATAGTAAAATTTCTTACATAATAAAATAATTAAATTTTTTGATTTTTTGATTTTTTTTAATTAAAATTAGTAGAAGAATATTCCTTATATTAATTAATTAAAAATAAATATTTTTACAAAACTTTCATTATTTAAAACATTTTTATATACAATATTTTTAATTAATTAATATAAGGAATATTCGACTACTAATTTTTAATTTTAAAAAATCAAAAAATTTTAATATTTTTTTCGTAAGAAATTTTATTAAATGAACATTATTTACAAAAAACAGATATAATAGCTAAAAAGACGAAATTTATACCTGTTTTACTACGCGGTATTAAGATTGATAAATAATATTATGTCGCTTGTTTGGTTCTAGAATGAGCAAATTCTACATGACTTAGGTCATACATATGATTTGACATTTTTTTGTGACATGTAATATCACAATTCGCTTATACTAAACCCTAAACGATATTCTTTCCCAAAAGAACTATTTTCCGTTTGACACTGGGGTAACATTTTTGCGAGCATTTAAAGTTTAAATGAAATCAGCAACGAGACCATAAAGAGAGAGGGCACGACCACCCATAACCTCCATCTTGTTTATTTTTTCCCTCCAAAAACCTTTGCCAGGTTTCATAATTCCGTCGTAAACAACGAGCATCGTGACACATACTGTCTGAAATTCCTTTTACACATGTACCATCTCCTTTTTCTACACATCAGGGAATAGGACATACTCCTTCAATTGTTATATTGCATGTCTTCGATAGGCGGGAAAATTTTCCTCTCTTCATATGTACATACAATGTTGCCAGACACAAAATATATTATTATTAGAAACGTCATTTTTTTCACAAATAATGCATCATCTCTTCACCGTTTACTGACGATAGTAATTATTTCATTTCGTGATGCAGTAAAAGCTTATTTTCATACTGGATATACACAGAGAAAAAACAAAAACCAGAAACCTGTTGAAAAACTGAATATTTTCAAACGGAATTCTCATTTTTAAAACAACATATTTTTCGAGTCGTAACAAATTAAAAGAAATGTGTTAATAATATAAAATACAAAATCATGAAAATACTGCAAAACAAAAAGTTATGAAATTTGGTAGCTAAAAAAATATTTTCAAAAAACGAAAAAGATATACTATCTAGGACTTTTTAATCTTGAATGCTACATATAAATGAGTCGTATAGTATCAAAAACAGCAATCTGTTCTCGGACTGATTTCGAGCAAATTAAACGACTCAAATTATGAATAATACCTTGAACCGGGCTTCCGGGTGTGCATAGCGCAAATTTGTGTCTTTTTGCTTCGTTGGTATGCGTGCAAATAGCCCCCCTCCTCGGCGAAATGGCTCAAGATAATTGTAAACACCTATTATTGGATCGTTTGAATAATTACTATGCTGATTCTGAATGTTTAAATGTGTTTATATGTGTAGTTTTATGTTCTGTTGGTGTTTCAATTAATTATTAAATAAATGTAGTTATACATTTAAAAAAAAAAAAATAAACTTAAAATTTAATTACAAATTTCAATAATTTATTGTTACCAAGCTACGGTTTGATAATAAACAACTAAAAATATTTTTTTTTTATTTATACATTCAAATATCAGAAATGTACAGTGTCGCTGTAAGCATCAATATGAAAATTGCAAAAAAATACATCCATGTATCAAAAAAAAAATAATAATAAAAAATTGAATATTGGTAAAATGTAAAAAAAAATGTAAAAATAATTTTAAATCTTAGTTAGACATTCAAAAACAAAAATGTTAAAATATCGAAAAAAACTAAACCAGATAACACGATATACACTGATAGACAAAAAGCCAGCGAAATATCCACATATTGACGGACCGCATATAAAACAGTGTGGCTGGCGGGAGAGATGCTCTCGCTACGGTCGAGTCGTAAAAATACTCCCAATATCTGGCTCCCAACGTGGGGCACCGTAAAAATAAATATATTATAAGATCACCAGGTTAAGTTATGGTTTTACTTCTAGCTAGACGGGGAGCGCCGGGACGCGGCGCGACGCCAAATACCTCTACCTACCTTACCATTGGCATTGCCCTCTACATCATCGGGTGAAATTTCTCAACCAATATATGATATTTCTTTTTATCATTTTTTCAATAATCACATGGTTAAATATATTGAAATTTGACATGATTTTTTTCAGAAATTTTGTTCCTAGAGATATTTTCCAAAAGAAATTGTGTTAGAAAAAAAAACATAATCGTTTATTATTTATTTATTTAACACTTCCTTACACTCTGTATTAGTGACCAGTTTATTGTCAATCGGCAATTTCTTATAACCAACAGTGTTTCCAATTTAAAATAAGCAAGGTTTGAGTGAGAAATTAATTAAAATGAATTTTTCCTCTGCTGGGAATCGAACTCGCGAAGCCGCGAAGTTTATTTTTCTGTCTTCTACCATATAATATGTGATTTCTGTCATTGAATTGATCCTTGGTGTATAGGACATGTTTATGGAATCTAAATCTATCGAAAATTTTTCCTTAATTCTATTTTTCCATGTTGTCGAATCTTTTCCTATACACTTTTCGCCGCCGTTTCACAGTATCACCGTACGCATCTTCTAATTAGCTCGAAGATGAAAACATAATTTTGTTTAATTATTTATAAAAATTGTTTAAATAATAATAAAACTATTGAATATTAGTAATTAATATGCACATGATCGTTAACATTCAAATGAAAATATTGACATCAACAAGAACTGATAACTGACTTGAACATTATGTCATATTGCAGCACACTCTAGTGGTAAAAAATGAACTGCTCAAAAAGAAGACTTTATTGACAAAAGTACGAAGACACTGGAATTTAGATTAAAGTGAACTTTAAGTGACATTTTTTGTTATAAAACGCATTTTTTAAAGTCGACATTAAGTCTTCTTTTATTTTTATGAAACTGGCCGTAAATGGTCAACGAACCACCAGTCACATTGCTTAACGCTCGTGACAGAAAAGTGTGCGATTTGAAATTATGCCCACTGAATCAGTCTACCTTGTAAAACTGACAACATAGGTATTGTATGGAGTATAACTTTTTACCTTTTTTATTTTTTTGGGGTCGAAGCTAAAAATTCGCATCGCCTTCAACGTCGACATCCCAAGACAAAAACAAAGTTTACGACATAAAAACAATAATAAAATTTCATCAGTCAGTGAATATGGGTTTGTTTATAAAAAGCAATCGCGAGTGCACAACTGTGGAGTGGAGTATATGTATGGGAATTAGGAAAAAAAACAATTTCTCGTGTTTTTTTACAACCCCACCAGCCGGTGTATCTTTGGTGATATATCTATCACAGCATGGGAGTGGAAAGGAGATTCTCTATCACCTGAGGGTGAGGTATTGATACACAAGTCCACCACGGCGGCGCTAGTTGTCCTCTAGGATTAAGTTAAATCTGTCACATTGTAGAAAACATCTTAAAAAATGTCACTACAAACCAATGAATGTTCTGGAAAATGGAGACATTTAAAGGTTCCACAAAAATGTATTCAAGGATTTTAACCTTGAATGAAAAAAATGTGTTCCTTTGTTCAGTCTCAACTGTAAATTCATCTTTTCATAATTATAATATATGTAACTAATGAAGATATTTATGATGTAGAAAGTATAGTGTTGGCCGTGTTGGCCACAGCGTACTCGTTTTTATAACTCACGCGATAGAATTAAGAAGATACTTTTTATTTTAGTGATATATAGCTAACAGTATATAAAAGCATTAACAAAAGTATATAAAATTTGAAATTATGTTAATAATCTTTTTAAAGCTCTTATTAGTAGGTACAATATTAAGCAATTGGCGGGGAAAAAAAATATTACAGAGATAAAGAGACCCAAAAAATTACAAGTTCATTATTAAGCCATTTGTTTCCTTAATATTCATACATTGAAACAATATATAAAACAATTTATTTATTTATTTATCGTATGGTACTAGTGAATCAAATGTTTAAAATCAAAATGAATAAAACACAGCAATCAAACACAAAACAGCATAATATGTCAATCACACATTCACGTCGAGGGCTCCGAGCCAATCCACAAATTCTGGTGTCAATTCGCAAATGTCCGACTTTTTTCACTCCTATTTGGTGCTGTGTATTGTGTTCCACTATTTAACTTTGTCTGCTTAACTAGGAATAATTCTTTTAATGCATACAATACAGTTTAAGTCAATTATATTTATCAATTAGTTTATTCAGTAAAATTTTGAAAAACAATTGACAGTTGAAATCGTAGTGTAGTAGTTTGAAAATGTAGTGTAACAGAATTAATAAAAAATGTTTTGTTATAATCAGGTAACAAGTTACGCAAATGATATTTTTTTATTGCATTTAAAATATTTGATTCGTAGGAACAAGTCCATTTAAAATAAACAATTCCCCTGAAAATCCCATTCGTTTAACATTTTTGCATTATTCGCGTAATATATGCGAATCTTAAAATAGGTTCCCTGAAGGTATGTACAATAAATATAGATAAAATATCATCATTGTACATTTTGATAATTTTCGTAAATGTATAATAATTTGCACACTGGGAGCAATTGGCGGTAAGATGTGGAGAATTGGGGGAGGTTTTTCGCTAAAAGAGAAAAGGAGAAAAATAAAATGTGGAGAGTTAACCGCTTGTGTTTATCAAATATTTATAAGGATAAATTTCTCCTTGAAAGTTCATACATACCGACATGAAAGTTTAGTTTCATTTTTCTTCAGAAACCTTGACATGGTATTATTATGTGACATAAATCTATCTATAAACAACGATTTTTCAAAACCACATTTTTGCGAAATTCGATGGCCTTCGAGATGGGACATAATGAGTCTATATTAAATGAACTACAGGCAAAGAATATTGTCTGTCGTCAATCTATTTTTATTTTTACATACATGTACTCCTTATTAATAGGTAAGTATTTAGTGTAGGCACAACAAGACCAATAAGTGAAAACACGCAAATAACACAAACAAATACAAAAAGTGGACACAAAGTATTATTAAAAGAAAATATAACATTAATAAAAAGAAAGTTACAATGACAAAAAATAGCAAATAAATAGAAATAAAAAAGAAGAAAAAAAAACAGAATTATTCTAAGTAGACAAAAACAATCAAAGCAAAACAATAACTAATAAGTGGATGGCAGAGCGGATGGGTGGATGGCAGAGCGGTTAGCGCGCTGGGTTAGTAATCCAGTGGTCGCGAGTTCGAATCCTGCCTCGACCGATCTCGTTCACCTATAGGACAAGCATTTATGCTTAGTTTAGGGAACGTAGGAAGATGTATATGTACTTGTTTAACAAGGACATATTCATTTTTTTTTTTTTAAATAAGTATAATTTGCTTTAAGCAACCTTTTAAAACTATTTTTTGTGTGTACAGAAATATATCAACAGCACTACACTGATTTCCATGGCAAGGTGTAATATGTGTATAGGCGAACTTATAATTATTAAGTTAGTACGTAGATTCTCAATATGAAATGGTATATATTTACAGTGCATCCTTTAATATTTTGGACACGACTACGTCATAGTAATGCGGGTAATGCCACTTTGATAAACTCATCGTAATGCCATCTTGATAAACTCATCGTAATGCCACCTTAATAAATTCATCGTGATGACACCTTGATAAACTCATCGTAATGCCACCTTTATAAACTCATCGTAATGCCACATTGATAATTTCATCGTAATGAGAATGATGGGAATAAATCGCATGTAGCGATCAAGGTAGAAGAATTAGAAGATCCAGCAGTCGTAATTCAACTTTTTTATAGATTACATTATACAGATGTAATGTTTTATGAAAAAGTATTCATCTCAAATGTATGTATGTTCTTTACATTTATGATATACATAGTATGAAGTTTATTAAAATCAGGTTTATTTTGGGATGTATAGTGGATACCTACATAGTTAATTTCATAAAAATAATGAATATGAAATGAATTGAATTTATATTTTTTATTTCTTTTTACCCGAATAAAATCTGTATTTTATGAAATTAATATTGAACCAACAAGAACCTACCACAGCAGTGCTAGCTTACCTATTCTAATCCAGAAACAACAAATGCAGAAATCTGCGTCGTACAAACTGTTGAGGACACCGAACTGTACTTTGGATATTTTATACATTCGGTAGTCACCATTAAAAAGTTGATCTTGTTATTTTATAAGACCCATTAAGTTACATGCAGGTGAGAAGTGTTATTGACTCTGGACGTCTTCTTTAAAATGACCTTATACAGTTACCGTTGGTCATCATGAAATTGAACGTTAAGAGTAATTTGATACCTAGTGCAAGTTGTTAGCTATCACCAGACACAATCATATATTGTCATATTCCCCATGGCATACAAACATCTTGCCACTGAAAACATTTCGAGTAAATATATACTTGGCTGTTTATTTGATACTTTAAAAATTCCACGTATGGTCTTATGAGATACATACCATACAGGTCATGTGTGTACGTGTATAAACGAAAAGACCCACCAGTCATTCAGATCTAATTTATTTTATTTTAAAAATATTCATAAATATAGAAACGATTAGTGCGTCCTCATTGCTGTGAATAAAACTATATATGACGAGTACTTAAGAGGCTATCGTAGGCTATATAGTATATTTTGAAAATAATTTCCCCAGTACCCTCAAAAGATACGTATTTGAAATAAGGAACAGTTTGTAGGTACATCTTTATTTTATTGCAAGACTTTTTTGAAATTTAAATATGTTCAATACTTTTTTTGTAAAATTAGTTTAGGTAAAAACCTTTTATAATTTTTTTACTGTAAGTAACTAAAAAACTACGTGGCCTATGGAGTAAATTTTTTCTTCAATCGAAAGAGAATTATGTGAAACAAGAAAAAAGATACCTATAGGTATATAAAAATAAAATTAAAATACTTGTAAAAATATACATGTGTATGATAATTTAAATAGATTTATTGTGACTTTTGGTCTTCGCTTTACGTTGCTGTGGGGGAAGGATTGTCCAGAAAATTTCTATTTTCCAGGGGGCACTGCGTGGAGGGTCCTTCCGTTCATCTGTGCAGTTGCCCCTCAAGTCCTGTCAACTGCACTGAGCACGTCCTTATATCAGTGGTTGTGCTGTTGACATCGCTGGACACAGCAGACTATCAGAGACTATCTGAATGCTGGCACGATATAAGATGAAGATTCCTTAATAAATTATTTGAAATAAATTTGTCCTCTGAGAATCGAACCCAAAATGCCGACACAAAAGTCAAACGAGTCACCAATCCACCAAGTCTTATTAACAAACGATAGTCGGCCTTCGTGGGCCAGTTGGATAGGTATCTTGCTGCTGATCCAAATGTCCCGGGTTCGATTCCCGGTGGAGACACAATTTTCAATTGTGTTTTCAGTCTGGATCTGTGAGACGATTAATATCGTAAGTCTCCAGAATGTGACAACTTGTTATTGGGTGCGTGTTAAATTAATATTTGATACAGTGTACCTGTTAGTTGCCCGAGAAGCAATATAAAAATTAAATATAGTAGGTATTTTCATTCGCTGAGGAAATCAAGGGAATTGTAGGTTCATTTAGTTGAGAGCAGTTTTCTCAGACAGTACATTTTTACCTAGTTTTACACCTGCATATAAGTGTTGGAGATCATTTTAAAATGCAGCGTTGCATTTAGGTAATGGCATTGGTCTAGAGGAAGTAAGAGAAGGGTGTAGAAGTGCATTCTCTACTAGGTATTCTCTACTAGGTATATGTAGAATGTATATTGGTAGTGTAGTGTAAACCACACTATACACTTGTATGCCAATATTTAATGTACATACTCTGTACACTGCATTTAATACCAACAGCTGTTGCTCAAACTGTTACCTTGTAAAACGGAAACTCCTTAATTGACATATTTTTATTTATTTACTGCTTGAATAATCTTTATTTTTTGTATATTCATTGTTTCGACGGATACCTTGTGGTATTCCATAATTCAATTTTATTATAATATTAAATTGCTATAACCACTTGAATTGAGTTTAACGCTCTAATGTAATGTATGATGATGAGGGAACTATTAAGAATATTCATTGTTTCGACGGTTACCTTGTGGTATTCCATAATTCAATTTTATTATAATATTAAATTGCTATGTATGCAAGTGAAACCTGGACATGGCAGAAGACGCATGAAAGTAGAATAAATGCAGTGGAAATGAGATCGTTAAGAAGAATTTGTAATAGAACGATGTATGATAGAGTTAGAAATGAGGTCACTAGGAAAGAATGTAAGATGAAGAAAGATGTAGTAACTAGAATGAAAGTTAACACACTTAGATGGTTTGGTCACGTGGAAAGAATGAATGAAGAACGCTTGACGAAAAAAATATATAAGGCTGACAGGAATGGAAAAAGAGGTCGGGGGCGCCCAAGAAAAGGATGGCACGACCATGTGAATGATATTCTGAAAGAAGGAAATGTTAGAAGTCTGAACAATAGAAGAACATGCATGAGACGTAGCATGAATGTTGACGAGGCGGTAAATGTATGTCAAGATAGAATAGTGTGGCGTTCTGTTCTCTCTGCCTACCCCGCGAGGGACATGGCGTGATGGTATGTATGTATGTATATAAATTGCTATAACCACTTGAATTGAGTTTAACGCTCTAATGTAATGTATGATGATGAGGGAACTATTAAGAATATTCATTGTTTCGACGGTTACCTTGTGGTATTCCAAAATTCAATTTTATTATAATATTAAATTGCTATAACCACTTGAATTGAGTTTAACGCTCTAATGTAATGTATGATGATGAGGGAACTATTAAGAATATTCATTGTTTCGACGGTTACCTTGTGGTATTCCATAATTCAATTTTATTATAATATTAAATTGCTATAACCACTTGAATTGAGTTTAACGCTCTAATGTAATGTATGATGATGAGGGAACTATTAAGAATATTCATTGTTTCGACGGTTACCTTGTGGTATTCCATAATTCAATTTTATTATAATATTAAATTGCTATAACCACTTGAATTGAGTTTAACGCTCTAATGTAATGTATGATGATGAGGGAACTATTAAGAATATTCATTGTTTCGACGGTTACCTTGTGGTATTCCATAATTCAATTTTATTATAATATTAAATTGCTATAACCATTTGAATAAATTGAAGTGGTAATAGCAATTTAATACTGCAATAAAATTTATTTTTTGTTTTTCTTTCTTGTTTTTTTATTTCCTTTGTATTGTCTACTTTTATTTCTGAATTTATTGCTGTTTTTTTACGTTATTTTGTTGTTTGTGAATATACAATTTACATGTTCATTTTACGACAGGAATTTATTTATTTATTAGTGTCTTATATTTATTAGTGTTTTATACTTATAAATGTCTTGTATTTATTGATGTCTCATATCTTTTAGTGTCTTATACATATAAGTGTCATATTTTATAGTGTAAAATATTTTTAGTGTCTTATATTTATTAGTGTCTCATATTTATTATTGTCTAATATTTAATAGTGTGTTAAATATTTTAGTGTCTTATATCTTTTAGTGTCTTTTATTTAAAGATAGTGTCCTATATTTAATAGTGTCTTATATTTATGAATGCCTTATTTTTGTTAGTTTATTATAATTATTAGTGTCTTATATTTATTAGTGTTTTATACTTATAAGTGTCTTGTATTTATTGATGTCTCATATCTTTTAGTGTCTTATACATATAAGTGTCATATTTTATAGTGTAAAATATTTTTAGTGTCTTATATTTATTATTGTCTAATATTTAATAGTGTGTTAAATATTTTAGTGTCTTAAATCTTTTAGTGTCTTTTATTTAAAGATAGTGTCCTATATTTAATAGTGTCTTATATTTTTGAATGCCTTATTTTTGTTAGTTTCTTATTATTATTAGTGTCTTATATTTATTTTGCCTTATATTTATAAGTGTCGTATATTAAATGGTGTCTTTATTTATTAATGTCTTATTTTTGTTTGTGTTTTATTTATAAGTGTGACTCTAAATTAGTATTTTAAGTAAATATCCAAACCTCAAATCTCAAGGAAAGTCAAAATTGCCGTACATAATGCAATTGTACGGCAATAATTTGACGTGTACCAAACATAAGAAGCTACGCAATCGACGATCATACATGAGACGATGCTTGGATGTTAAGGAAGCCAGGAATGATGTGTGCAATAATATAAGTATGGCGCTCGGTTTTTTCTGCCTACCCCGTATGTCGTATAGTATTTATACTAAGTACATATTTATTGAAACTTACTTTTATTTAACATGTATACTAAGTAAATATTCATTGGAAATTACTCTTATTTAACATTTATACTAAGTAAATATTTATTGAAACTTATTTTTATTTACCATTTTAACTAAGTAAATATTTATTGAAATACTCTTATTTAACATTTATACTAAGTAAATATTTATTGAAACTTACTTTTATTTAACATTTTTATTTAACACTAAGTAAATATTCATTGGAAATTACTCTTATTTAACATTTATACTAAGTAAATATTTATTGAAACTTATTTTTATTTACCATTTTAACTAAGTAAATATTTATTGAAATACTCTTATTTAACATTTATACTAAGTAAATATTCATTGGAAATTACTCTTATTTAACATTTATACTAAGTAAATATTTATTGAAACTTATTTTTATTTACCATTTTAACTAAGTAAATATTTATTGAAATACTCTTATTTAACATTTATACTAAGTAAATATTTATTGAAATACTCTTATTGAACATTTATACTAAGTAAATATTCATTGGAAATTACTCTTATTTAACATTTATACTAAGTAAATATTTATTGAAACATACTTTCATTTAACATTTATACTAAGTAAATATTTATTGAAACTTATTTTTATTTACCATTTTAACTAAGTAAATATTTATTGAAATACTCTTATAGAACATTTATACTAAGTAAATATTCATTGGAAATTACTCTTATTTAATATTTATACTATGTAAATATTTATTGAAACTTATTTTTATTTACCATTTTAACTAAGTAAATATTTATTGAAATACTCTTATTTAACATTTATACTAAGTAAATATTTATTGAAACTTACTTTTATTTAACATTTTTATTTAACACTAAGTAAATATTCATTAAATATTATTTAACATTTATACTAAGTAAATATTTATTACAACTTATTTTTATTTACCATTTTAACTAAGTAAATATTTATTGAAATACTCTTATTTAACATTTATACTAAGTAAATATTTATTGAAACATACTTTCATTTAACATTTATACTAAGTAAATATTTATTGAAACTTATTTTTATTTACCATTTTAACTAAGTAAATATTTATTGAAATACTCTTATTTAACATTTATACTAAGTAAATATTTATTGAAACTTACTTTTATTTAACATTTTTATTTAACACTAAGTAAATATTCATTGGAAATTACTCTTATTTAACATTTATACTAAGTAAATATTTATTGAAACTTATTTTTATTTACCATTTTAACTAAGTAAATATTTATTGAAATACTCTTATTTAACATTTATACTAAGTAAATATTTATTGAAACTTACTTTTACTTACCATTTATACTAAGTAAATATTCCATTTATATTTTATAAATGGAATATAAAAATATTTTTTTCAATTGAAATTGCAAAATAAAGTTTGGGAAGATTGGTGTTGCATCAAACGCGATTACCAGAAAATATCAAGTGATACTAAATATTACACTTTATCGATGTTAAAGGTTAATCAATTTTCATAAAAAGTTAAAAGCTTTTGGCGGACTTTTAGAGGACTGGAAAAACTATTGATTAAATACTATATTTCCATCTAGTTTTTCCTTTTCACTCTAGTATTGCCATTATCTTTTTTTTTTAAATAGTATTTATTCATAGAAAAATTGTATATTTTTGAAATAATTTAACCAAAACTTTTTATTTATAATGATTATTATGTAAAAATCAAACAAGACAATATCCTGTCTTATAGGACGATCGTTTCGCCCTGTTAAGGCTTTTTAAGTGTTGAAATCTTGTTGTGATTTTTACCACAACGAATAGTTATACATATAGGTATATGTTCTCTATTAGATTATTGCTTTATACAATACCTATTCGCACAGTGCCAAGTGCAGTGATTGCACAGTGCAGTGAGATAATCGGAATAAATAGGGCGCAAGTAGCGAGTTTATTACCAAATGGTAATTAATAATATGCTGCCAGTTTATAAACGACCATTTTTTAATTATTTTATATAAAAAAAACGACTAAATTCTTCATCTCAATCGGATTATTCGTATTTTTTATTAATCCCTGACCATATACAGGTAGCTAGATAATTGGAATAAGTAGGACGCAAGTAGCGAGTTTATTACCAAATTGTAATTAATAGATAATATACTACCAGTATATAAACGACTATTTTTATATTTATTTTGAAATTCCTAACATCAATCAGGATTTTTCTTGTTTTATTTTTAATAATCCACGACCATATACAAGAGGTTAGATAATAAATAGGGCGCAAGTGGCGAGTTTATTACCAAATGGTAATTTATCATATACTGCCCATTAAAATTATAAAAATAAATAATGTAATTATAAATGACCATTTTTTTTATTTATTTAATAATTCCTTATCTCGATCGGGATTTTTCGCACTTTTTAAATAATCCACGGCCATATACAGGAAGTTATATAGTCGGAACAAGTAGGGCGCAATTGGCGAATTTATTGCCACATGGAAATTAATAATATCTGCCAGTACCTATATAAACGACTATTTTTTAATTTATTTTACAATATCTAATCTCAATCAAGATTTTTCGATTTTTTTTTATAATCCACGACCATGTACAGGAAGTTAGATGATAGGAAGAGGAAGGGCACAAGTGCCAAATTTATTACCAAATGGTGTATAGAGCTAACTCAAAAATTGTGAGTTTACGTAGTTATTATAAATGAATCATGACGGTCAGCAACGAAGGTTACGACTGAAGAAATGAAAACAATATTCATGTGAAATATTTTGTAATCGCCACAGTTGCTAGTTTCGTCTCACGAAATAAAATTAGTGAAAAATGACAAAATATGAAACTCGGGTGTACCTTAGTTCATAAACATTTATACTTGATTGGTCGAAATACGAAAAGAGCGGAGAAAAATTCAATACAATATTGTGTATTTTTTACTGCTAAATATAATACGCATTTTCTTGTGGATTGTGGATAAAATTAATTTAATCACTAGCTCAAACTCTCAAACACGCGTTAAAGAAAAAAAACATTGTATCTCTTATCTTTTTTTATATACATATCGTAATTCTGGGAATATCTAACCGAGACAGAGGTATGGGAATGGGAACTAGACCCCATCTCATGTAATCCTCCCTCCCAACCCCACATCGGAATCGAACTCCCGACAGTAAAAACATAAAGTAAGTGTTTTAAACTGCCCTCCAGGGAGTAGGGTATACCGGATGGTATATACTTAAACTCCAAATATATGTACTCAAATGGTACTTTTACTCCCTGCTGGGAAAGGCAGATGAAGTACGGTCATATTAAGGGAAGCATCAAGAAAAATGAAAATGATATCATTTGAATGTTTGCTGAAGTCGAGTCATTATATTAAGTTATTAAATTTAAATGTTCGGTCAAGTCCATTAACTAAATTATGTTATTTAATTTATAAATAAAGTGATTCTCTACAATTTTACATAATACAAGGAAAAGAATTCGCGACGTAAAAAATATTTTCTTAGTCGCACGGCAAAAGATCGCCATTTTAACGATCACGTCTGTAAGATCTAATGTACATAAGTCTTCATGACGTGATACTATTCTGTATGATCTGATATTATTCTTTGTAACGCGATACTATTCCGTAAGATCTGATACTAGTCTTTTAGAGATGATACTAGTCTGCAAGACCTGATACTATTCTTTGATATATGATACTAGTCTGGATGACCTGATAATAGTCTGTGAGACAAGATAAGATTCACTTAATAAACTTAAAAATTTCCTTCCATTCCGTTGTAAAATAATTCTTGCTCAATCACTTCTTCTTCCATTGCTTGATTATGCCGATGTATGCTACTTGGATGCAAATGAAGTGCATCTCAATAAACTTGAACGTCTTCAGAATATATGTATCAGATTCATCTTTGGGTTGAAAAAATTTGATCGCATATCACCTTACCGCAATCTTCTTTGTTGGCCCAGGATACGCCAGCGGCGCAATATACACATTTTGTCACTATTGTACAATATTCTCTCGAACCCAAACCTGCCACAGTACCTCAAAAGCAAATTCACTTATTTATCCAGTCATGGACTTCCACTCCGATCTGCTGAATGTACAACACTTTCCATACCTATCCATAATACAGAATTTCTCAGCTCTTCGTTCGAAGTACAATCAGCAAGATTATGGAATAGCCTTAGTCCGGATATTGCGTCGTCTAACTCACTTAGTATTTTCAAGAAAAAACTAAAGAAGGAATATTTATCCTTGAACACCTGATCCCGATTTCCTCTCCTGTCCTTACCATATCCTTTTTCTTGCTATGAATTATATTTTTTTTTTGTTTTAATAGTATTTAAGTGTTATACGTATTTTCTTTGATTTCTTTTACTCTTTTTTATTTGCTGTTGTACATACACAATGTTGTCATACTTTGTAATCTGGTTGGTTGGAAGAAATTGCCTAATGGCAATAAGCCCGCCAGTGTACAATTATATTTGTTTATATTATGTACAAAAAGATGTATAAATAAATAAATAAATAAATAATAGTCTGTAAGACCTGATAATAGTCTGTGAAACACAATACTAGTCTGTAAGACCAGATAGTATTCTTTGATATATGATACTAGTCTGTAAGACCTCATACTACTAGTGTGAGACAAGATAACAGTCTGTAAGATCTGATAATAGTCAGTGAGACATGATACTATTCTGTGAGACATGATTCTAGTATTAGAGACATGATATTAGTCTTTAAGACCTGATACTATTCTTTAAGACATTATACTAGTCTGTAAGATCTGATAAATTATGCATGACCCGATTCTAGTTTGTAAGATCTGATATTAGTATTAAAGACACGAAACTAGTATGTAAGACCTGATACTAGTCTTTAAGACATCATACTAGTCTGTAAGATCTGATAGTAGTACATGTGATCTGAAACTAGTCTGAAAGACCTGATAAATTATGTATGACTTGATTCTAATTTGAAAGTTAAAGAAATGATACTAGTTTGTAAGATTTGATATTAGTCTTTAAGACATGATACTGGTGTAATATCTGGTAATAGTATGAGATACCTGATGCTTAACCGTAATGCCTAGTACTAATTCAAAATATGAATTAAAATTATGCAGCGTTTGTAATTAAATATTTTAATTTTTTTCTTAGTCTACCGAAAGTGAGGCATAACGTGGTGGGCACAGCCAAGTTATAAAAAATGTTAGATTATATAAAATGACTGTGAGATAAAATAAGAAATTTAATGGACAAAGATGCAGTTGGAGTAATTCGATATGGACATTTGACTCGGCTAGGTGTAAAATAACGTATTCAGATGCAATAAAACTTCGCACCATCCTCTCTGGACCATACTCTGAGAGTAGCTGGCTGGAGTCTGAATGCTGGAAGATGAATGTGAAGACGGACCACAGACACTATTTAATGTTTGATACATCCATGGAATATTTATCTCTCAGCGCTGCGCAGACTTGTAAAACGAAATGTAACTTTATGTTTTTGAAATATTTTTAAGTAACGCTAGACCAGACGTTGTAGCGTGTTTAAAATCTAACCACGAATTTCTTTATTCCAGGAGACATTTGTGAGGTACAGTGAACTCTGAAAGAAATATCCATTTACTCATAAGAACTCTTTTTCTCGTTAATTAAATTTGATATTAAAATATTGTGTAGATAGATTTTCTAAACATTAATATTCGGGAACCGATAGGCATTAAAGGGAACTCCGTTAGAGTCTTCGTTTGATATGTTTGATGGGTTAATTCTCAATTATATTGGTTTAAATAAATTTTAAAACATTTTTGGCATAAATCATTGAGCGGTCATTGCACCGGCGATTATCACCGGCGTTTTGCGTAACGACAATCGCGCGGGAATGAATGCGTGCCGTGTGCGGGCTCGTCACGATTTATGGCGTTGCGTGGTTTCCCCGCGTAATTCTATTACTTTTTATAGGAGAGCGCGGGTCGCGTTATGGCCGCAATAAAGGGGACCAATGACATTTGTGACGACATTCGGACTAATTCGTCTTAAACGCCCGCCGCGAGGGGCCGCAGTCGTCGCACGATCTGTCTGCTGTCACCGGCAGAAGGAAACAAGACAGGATAGGAAAGGACGGGACCTTTACTAAAAACCAAATGACATGAAAGTGATTAACGTTTAATGTTGAGGGGGTTTAAATTGTTTTCTATAACGATGCAAAGCACCGATGTATTTTTTGTAACAAATTTTATTTCATTGATTTAATTGTATGTGAAAAATAAAAATTATTCCTAGTTAGCCTTATTCTTCTTCGATTTCAATCTTGGATATTGGTTGACAGTAGTGATAACCAAATGCAATATAAAGACCAAGGTTTTGGTCGTGCATTTCCAGATGTGGTTTTGGTCTTGGTCTTGCATACCCAGTCTTAGTCTTAGTGTCGTAAGTCTTGCAGGTCTTACAACTTTTGTATCAACACATATACATAATATGCATTTCATAGAAAGACAAAATCTCGTGCTAATAAGGGGAGTATCTATTTTATAATATTATATTTACTAAATAATTCATAAAATATTGAATTACAAAGTTTTGGACACAATAATATGCATGAAAACACAATAATATGCATGAAAAAATATTTATTTATTTATTTACTCATACGGCATGAATTGCCTTTTACAAACATACATTAAAATATACATACTGAGAAAAAACATAGAAACTACAAACAATAACACACCAAGTAAAAGGAAACAAAAAAAAAGAAAATATAACAAAAAAGTCAATAAAACAATATGTGAAGCAACTAAACATAAAAAAGATATAGGTATAAAAATAAAATTTGAACACAAATCAGCAGAAGAAACAGTGCAACTTAAAGTTACATTTGTTTACAGTAATATTTACAAAAAATAATAATAATAATACATAGATAGTCAAGACTCATTCATTACATATAATCATTTCATTATATGTAACAACAAACTCTTGTATGCACCATAACCCAATGCAAAGACATCGATCTGCTCAAACTTATTTGCAAGTCTTGGAAGTCTCTGCATTGGTGAGCCAAACAAATAATTTGTGTAGACATTTTGTAAGGCGAAACATTCACTATTGCGAGTGAGTCTTGACGGTACACGTAAGTGAATCTGTGATAAAAGACGAGGACAATCTACAACACTATTCGTATAAAAACAAGAATGAAAATATAATAAGTCAATATAGTCAATATATTATAAGTCAATTAAGTTAGTGTTTTAGGTTTATCCATAAAAAAGTTATTGATTTTTTTGCCATATAGCAAATAAGATAAGAATTTCAACTTTGTCTCTATAGAGATGTTAAAAATTTGTTATAAAAATGCTGAAAAAAGGATATTTTTAATAAAAAAGGAGAATTTATGGTAAATTTTAAAATTGTGAAACGCTTATTCACTAAAGAAATATTGAAAATACTAATGGTAATTTTGAGATCTGAGATATTTGATTTAAAAAATGAGGTGTTTGAATTTATCAAAAGTAACCTAACAATGAACATAAACAAATTACAGGTGCATTTGTATGTTTTAAGATTAAAGAGGGGAATGTTTTGTAAGTTAAGTGATAAGAGTAGGTAGAGAAGGGAAAGTATTTATGATTTCATTAAGGGTGATAATAAATACATCTCTAGTTAATTCTGAAAACGACAGATGGTGCCTGTTAAAGGGTTCTTAATAATAAATTCAATTCTTAGATGGGTATACTTCTATAATGAAATACATATACATACCTTCTATAATGAAATACTATGGTTTACCTTCAATGAACTTTATTAGTCATGTTGCGATCTGTGTAAAAAAAAGAATCAATTTAATATTTACTTTTATTTGGTTTATTATTTGTAAACGTGAATTAAAATACACATACATACATACATACCATCACGTCATGTCCCTTATGGAGTTAGCAGAGAGAACCGAGCGCCATACTCCAGGGACGAGTCTAGAACCTTTGAACTAGGCAAACCCTGAAACAAATTTGAGAAATTTCGAAAATTTAATGTTTTTTAGCTTTGTTGTTCATTCCAGTGGCCATGAAAAATATTTTTAAAATGACATGCCAAAATAATATTTACATCTGTGGTCCTGTAAAGCATCGTATCTACTTACGGTGCAATTTTTAATCTTGTAGTATGGTTGCTACAAACAAATAAATTACTATTGTTCATGAATTTCTTAACATAAATTCACTTTTTAAAAGAGCCTCACTTTATCAGATATTTAAAGACCATTTCATAAGTAATATATATCCAACCTCCAATTCAAGAAAGCATCCAAGAAGAGAGACCAACTTTGATATACCATTACTAAAAACAACTACCGGCCAGCTCCATTATACATACCAAGGTGTTAAATGGTTTAATGAGCTGAACGGTAAATATAAATTAAATACAACAACTGGTTTTGAAAACTATAAAAACACTTTTAAGCCTCTTTTTGTTTTATAACTTCTTCATTGACTTATTGAATATTTTATGTATTTTAATTGCAGGTTTTTTTCTGTTCTTTTTTTCTTTTGATATTGTGTACCTATATTATTAGTTTTTGATTAATTATGATAATAATGATGATTAATTTTTGGTTTATATAAGAATCCCCCCCAAGCACGAGTACAAAATCCTTTGGGGGGTAATATAAATAAAATATTTTTGTGTATGCTATATAAGTATTTTTAAATTGATTTATTGTTATATTTTATTTCAAATAAATAAAATAAATAAATAAATATTCATAGGCAAGTCAAGATTTTTGGCTTCTATAAGCAATTACGCTACTGCCATACTCCTCTATTTTGCAAACATTTCTGGCTTCCTTTACATCCGTGCATCGTCTCATACATGCTCGTCGATTGTTCGTGTTTTTAATGTTTCCTTCTTTCTAAATATCATTTATATGGTCATGCCATCCCTTTCTGGGGCGGCCCATGCTATTCACTCCATCTCCTACACCCATGATTTTTTTTGATCAGTCGCTCATTGTTCATTCTTTCAACATGTTCAAACGACCTTGGCATTCACTTTCATTTTACTTATACTATCCTTCTTTATCTCGCATTTTCTGCTTTTGTCCTTAATTTTCATTCTATAATATTTCGTTCTATTACATACTCTTCTTAATGATCTCATTTCTACACCATTTATTCTACTTTCATGCGTCTTTTATTACATCCATATTTTACTGGCATACGTCAAAGTAAGTACTACAATTGCATTATGTACATGGTCATGGCAATTGAATGGTGACATGTCATGGTCAGTAACACTGAGGTACTACGTAGAGCCGACACCAACAGAGAATTATTCACCAATGTCGTACTCCGTAAAGTGTCGTACTTCGGCCATATTCTGAGAGGTGAAAAATATATATCATGAAGGGCAAGATCGAGAGTCGTAGAGGAGATGGAAGAGTGCAGCTTTCCTGGCTTCGAAACATCCGGGAATGGACCGGCATGAGAAATGTGGAGAAGCTGTTTCACATTGTCCAGGACAGGGAGGCTTTCTTTATGGTGATCATCAACGTCGGTGGGACCTGACATGACACTAGAAGAAGAAGAAATACATATTCATTATTTATTCTTGACAAGTTGTGCCGAGAAAAATAAATAAAAAATCTGACACGTACATTTTTGTACGTGACATAAAACAATGAAAATTGAAACAATTAATCTTAACTAGAACCATTCAGATTTGTTTTGAACCTAACATTAGAAATTACCCATTGTTTTCGAAATCGACGAACATTATATAGAGCACGTACTAGTCTATATCAAAGTCAACTTAATGTGCAAACACAATGTTTATAATATGATAATGTTCCGTGCGATTATGGAGTCGTTAACAATTGTTGGGGATATTTCAAAATTATATAAAACTTGTCTCATTTCTTGAAACATGTCAGTTTCCAATATGAAGACAGTATTGATAATTGTGTCGATCCTTGCCTTTGTTAATTCCGTGTAAGAAATATTGAATTGTTGTTATTATTTATGTGCAGCCGCTTTCAAAATTAGTTTTAGTGACATGTGTTTCGTTTTTTATACACGCATTCAAGTTTTTTTTTTATAATTGAGGATCCATCAAGTAAACGCATTTGTATTCATACAGAGTGCTTCAAGGAGATGGATAATATTAAATAGTGAAAGATGATTTGAATTCATCACAAAAAAATATTAATTTATAAATCAGATCTCATAAAAATTAGGTTTTTATTGGAATTTTGGTTTTAATTCAACATTTTTTCTCGGTGTCTTTATTGAATACGAAAGAAATTTTGACTTGCCACAAAGAATGCATTTGAAAGGTCAAATTATGTATGTAACCTCGCTAATTGTAATTTTAACAAAATTAATATGGCGAATTCATCATCAATTTGACGACACACGTTTTTTCTTTGCATATTCTAACTTTACTTCATCATCAATTTAAACATTGATATCACGAACGTTTCAATTATCAAAATTACCTACAATCCCTTTGGTGAGAATGCTGAGATCAGCCTCACAAGAGATTCCTCCTCTTCAAACAAAAATTTTTAGAGTCTTATAAAAAAGAAGATATAATACTTATGTAGATGTGAAGAAGTTTGTTGCATCATTGATTGTTTTAAATAACTGTATACGTTTAAGTGATTATTTTTTATAACCACTTATTGTTTAAAAAAATTTGGTATTATTTGACTATAATTTCATTTTTCTTCTTTTGCAGATTGGCTCTGCCAATCAATGATGAAAGGATGCTTATTGAAGACGTCGACAAATTACCCGTCCACGGAATATCTTTAAGAAATAAAGAATCCGTCAATAACGAAGCTCAATTCAAAAGTGTGATTGTTGATGTACCAAAAGACTTCTATGAGATAATACACAGTGTCATAAATCCTGTGCACCAAGACAAATTCAGAATGAAAGTGGACATGGTTGAAAAAAACGATAACATTAAAAAGATAATAAATTTGGAATTGCTCGGTGCAGACGGCACGACTCCACTTATTCGATTAAATAATTACGACACATTATTAAATAATCCAGAAATTAAAAGGATGCTTTTGCTAGTCGTATCCGAATCTCTCGAAAAAGAAAATATTTCCGCGAAGAATTTGGATATTGAACTATCAAAAAATAACGCTCCGAAAAAAGAACAGACAGAAACTCACGAAAAAATTTTAGTGAAAAGAGACACGTTGATGAATAAAGCACCTGAAAATATAGAAGTAAAAGAAATGAATGCACACAAAGAGGAGAGCGCAGTACAATCCGGAGATGTTAAGATGAATAAAAAAGAAAAAGCTGAAAACAAAAGAGTTGATGAAAAAAATAATGATGCAAATGAGAATGATCATGATATCGATGACAAAAAAAATTATAAAGATGTTCCAGATAACAAAAATAAGAGTGAAAATGTTCCAGATAACAATCAAGAATCTGAGGCAAGCAACGTACATGATAAAAATCAAGAATCTAACAATGAGGATACTCAAAACAACGAAGATGAAAACAACAAGGAAAATATTCCCGATAGCAAAAACAATGATGTAAATGTTCCCGATAGCAAAAACAGTGATGACAATGTTCCCGATAACATAAAAAACGATGAAGATGTTCTTGATGATAAAAATGAAGATGAAGTAAGTAATGTTCATTTTATAAAAAAGGAAACAAAGGATGAAAATTCACAAAATCACAAAAATGAAAATGTTAGTAAAATTGTTACCAGTAATAAAAAGAATGATGAAAATGTTCTCGATAACAAAAATGAAGATGAGAAAAGTGATGTTCAAGATAAAAATAAAAATGAAGAAGATATAAAAAAGGATGTTAATGATGAAAACAATAAAAATATTGATGAAGTAGCTCACGATAAAAACAGTGAAGCTAATAACAAAGATGCTCCCGAGGCCACCATTGTCGAATTAAACAAAGAACCAATTCCACAATTAAATATAACTTTGCTGAAACAGATCAATGACAATATTGGAACGATGTTAGTGGATACTAAACTTCTCTTTGATGCGAGGGCCGAGACACCGAAAGAAAACAACGATGAAGAGGAGCTTGAGGATGCTGTTGAAAAAATTGTACTCGAGACCTACGCGAAAGCGAAAAAAATAGTAATGTGACTTGTTTCTCAATATTTTTAGCTTTTTGTCTAGGTCTTGAAACAAAACTAAAATTTTATCCTTTATTTTTTTTCTAATATACCATTGGTATCCGTTTGAAATCAATAATTTTAACTGAACTTGTAGTATCACAAAAATTACCTACTATTTTGGTTGATATAGTTTGTCGACCGTCATACTTAGGGAAACTCCATGAAGAAATAGAATAAAATCCTAGTATTGCATTTTATGTAGGTAACTATTTTTGGGTACCATCTACATAAGTCCATGAGAAATAATTATTAATGATGGTCATTTTATTTTCAGTAGTAAATGAGACACATTTTGTATTCAATAGTGTTTTATAAATAATTTATTAATTTTTGAATATCTTAAGTATACATATGAATACATATTAGAACGAATTGTTTATGAATACATATTAGAACGAATGTATTCATAAACAACAATAAAAAACATAGGTATTTTTAAATTCTTCTTCGTTTTAAAAATGAAATTTTTGTAGTGTCTTTTTTATTTTACTTAATTATTATATTCGTACATTTTCTTGTTCATTTTCAGCGTACATTACATTTTTTTTATATATTAATATATTATATTACTCTATTTCATTATATCGTATTACACTATACTATATATTGTTTATCGTATTTCTCAATATTATAATATATCACATTACTCTATATTATAAAATATCATATAACTCTATATAGTATATCATATTACTCATTATTATAATATATCACATTACCCTGTATTATAAAATATTATATTACTCTATATAGTATATCATATTGCTCAATATTATAATATATCACCATACTCTATATTATAAAATATCATATTACTCAATATTATAATATATCACATTAATCTATATTATGAAATATCATATTACTCTATATAGTATATCATATTACAATATATCACATTATTCTATATTGTAAAATATCATATTACTCTATATATTATATCATATTACTCAATATTATAATATATCACATGTTCTTTTCATAAATATTACCTTCATCTATTAACGGAGACTTGGCTGTTAATAAGCTGTTTAATTTATATATTAGATGTAACACTGTAATGCATAACTTTTAGTCTTACAAAAATTTATAAATAAATAGATAATATTTTACATACATTTATTTTATTCAAATTCATTTTTTTTTATTTAGATTAAAACATCATAAAATAAGTAAGTACTTGAGGTAGATGATCACAAAAACTCTTGAGGTGGGGAGTTTACAAGAGTATTTACCATGATCGTTGTCATCACAATCAGACACTCATCACATCATAAAGTAAATCATACCTGTATGACATGTGTTCCCATTATTTTACCGTCAAGTAATAATATTTCTTTACAAGATCAATTTGCGAGCTACAAATTCATTACTTATTAATCGTTTTTACTCTCCACACTATGGAATAGTGGAGAGTCATGATTTCATAATTTTTAAACGTATTTTTTTACATCAATTTCTCAACGGGTATCCTCTCTACAACCCAAACTATAAGTCCGATCGACTTCATATTAACATCATATGTATGTGTAAAGTGCATAGACCTAGAGCTGATTATTTTTCCATAGAAGACTTTTAATTTCTTCTCCATTTACGTTGTTTTTTTAGTGTCCTCTGCAGGTCCATAAACTTAGAGCTGATTTGTTTTCCATATAAATTCGTTAATTTCGTGGTTTCGTAGTCGGCCTTCGTGGCTCAGTTGGTTGGGTGTCTGACTGCTGATCCAAAGCTCCCGGGTTCGATTCCCGGTGGAGACACAATTTTTAATTGTGTTTTCAGTCTGGATCTGTGTGACGATTAATATCTTAAGTCTCCAGAATGTGGCAACTTGTTATTGGGTGCGTGTTAAATAAATATTTGACATAGTACCTGTTAGTTGCCCGAGAAGCAAAATTAAATAAATAAATAAATAAAAAAACTTCTTCTCTATGATTTCATCTGTCCAAATTTTCGAAATGCTCTCACGGTCTGGAAAATCGAGGTATATTTATATTGTTTAAAATTTTGATACAATAAAAATACACTCATCAAAAATGCATTCAAGGATTGTCAAATTTAAAAGAAAAAAATCTATGGTCTGCCATATCAATGTGAAATAAATTTCATATTTGTATGAAAAATGTATATAACAAAAATAAAATAGCTTCTGTATGGGAAAATTGAATAATTAACTTCATATTGATGTGTCTCTATAGACAAGTGTATTTTTTACTCTCCACTTCTATCTTCCTCAAGGAGTAGGCAGTGAGAACCTTACACCGTGTTCTTCTATCTTGACACATATACATCGCCTCATCAACATTGATACACTGTCTCATACATGCTCATCTTGCTGGTAATGCAATTTTACTTAAAATTTCTCAACAGGTATAATGTAGAAAGTGCATACTATGATTTTTGTGACAATGTTTTTATGTGTTTGGTGTATTGTGAAAACTTTTGTCCTCTGGGAATCTTATATTTGTTTAAGAATCTAATATAAATGTTCTTCATAAAAATGCATTTAGAGATTGTCAACCTTTCAAGAAGAAAAAATGAACACTTACAATGGTGTAGAGAGTTTAGTGTTGGCTACAACCCACTGGTTTTAATAATGAATTTCTTTTTTAAAAATCCATACGTTGATTCTAGATAATATTTTATTTTCATTTTCAAACAAAGGACAAGTATTATTTCAAACTATATAATTTACACTCACCGAAAAACAAGTTGCCACATTTTAGAAGTTAAAAACTGTGTTTCCGTCAGAACACAATATCGCAACCAAAAATCAAGTGGTAAGTTGTCTAAATGAATCAGGAATGCCAACATTTTGGTTGTAAATTTTACAAGAACGCAACATACAATTGTTACGACTTTAATTTTCCCGATAGATTCTATGTAAGAAGCGGGGCGAGGGAAGGTACCGAAAGGGTGGAGCGCGGAAAAAAAAATACTTGAAACAACATTTTGATGAAATTTGAAATTGTTTTTCCGCCTTAACTGTTTTCGCGCGTGACTCGAATGTGTTAATGAATTCCCCATACATTTGGTCGGCATCTGTTCATAGTAAATTGAATCGAAATAAGCGTCATAACACTTTTCAGATAACACTTTCACAACCGAAACTAAAACTAATCTAAAATATTACGAATGATTTCAGGGAAAACACAATCATGTCATTAGGGATCGCAATCCAGCAGCGTTTTCAATCTGGCAGGATTATTGCGGATTCCCTAAAAAAATGCTAGACCCAGTGCGGATCCTGCGATTTGCAGATTTTTTAATAAAAACAAAAATAGTCAAATAAATGTAAGACTACTTTGCTGTCGTATATTTAGTCAATTGAAAATAGTATAAACGAGTCATACCTTTCGCTAATTTTCGTTATTTCATTATAGGTATATTGATTAATATTTTTGTACGCTAAGCAAAATATTCTTATCCAGTTAGGACTTTTTTCCGATATTGCTAAAATTCCAGATGTAGCAGAAAAATTGTGTTAAAAATGCTTGGTCGTCATAAGACAATTCCAAGCCATTTTATTATGCAGTTTATGAAACTTAGCAGAAACTGAAATCTTAATGTTGTATTAACAACGTAGACATTGTACCATTATTTGGAAAATGAATGACTTTGAATGAATGGAAAATGAATTACGTAGACATTGTACCATTATTTGGAAAATGAATAACTTTGAATGAATGGAAAATGAATTACGTAGACATTGTACCATTATTTGGAAAATGAACGACTTTGAATGAATGGAAAATGAATTACGTAGACATTGTACCATTATTTGGAAAATGAATGACTTTGAATGAATGGAAAATGAATTACGTAGACATTGTACCATTATTTGGAAAATGAATGACTTTGAATGAAAGGAAAATGAATTACGTAGACATTGTACCAATATTTGGAAAATGAATGACTTTGAATGACTGGAAAATGAATTACGTAGACATTGTACCATTATTTGGAAAATGAATGCATTTTGCTGAATCCAGCAAAATGAAAAATGTGCTGGATCCAGCTGGATTGCAAACCCTACATGACTTGTAATGCTTATTCCGAAGAAATAAATAACCAAAAAAATTAGCCACAGATTTGAATAGTGGTTTATTTTTTTTTTTTTTTATTTATTAACAAAAACAATACAAGGTTCACATATAAATCATAATTTAAAAAGGTATACAATTTCCATCATATAATTCATAATAACCCTCTTTAATTGAGATAAAATCTCGTGTTAAAAGAGGGGAGTATCTATTTAATATTGTTACATTTACCAAAACATTGTACATCTACTAAAAAATATGAAGCTACACAAAACAAGAATGAAATAACAAAAAATAAATAAATAAATCAGAACAATTTTTAAATTTTATTTTTAAATATATTATAATTTTTTTCGAGTCTAAGACTCAAAGTGAGTTCATTGAACCACTTAGTACCTTTATACTTATAGAAATGTTGTGAGGCAGTTGTACGTTGACGTTGTAATTTAGTTGTAATTTGACGTTGACTTTGTCTGAATCACAGGGTGACATTCATTTAAGGGAATTGGAAGAAGCCATAATAGATGCTTACTTTTATCGTTATTCTAGTGGTAAAGTGTATTTAAGTCAGTTAACGGCCATATGTTTGTGCTTTTGAGTTATTTTATCAATTCTAAATTAAAAAGTTGAAAATATTCTTATAATATATATTCACTTGAAAGTTCAGAAAAATATCATCTTTGAGAAAATACATAAACAATAGAAAATGTGCTGTCCAGAAAATAAATTTATTAAGTCTCATTTAATGATTCGGCGGATATTTTGTGGTAGTTAATATTAACCATTTTTGAATTATTAATTAGCTATAAACCACTTGTTTTTTGAGTCACTTCGCGACATGTTTCAGAAGCGCTGTCCTTCCACGCACGTCTAGACACGCCGGTCGATGGAAGGACAGCGCTTCCGAAACATGTCGCGAAGTGACTCAAAAAACAAGTGGTTTATAGCTAATTTATGATTCAAATATGGTTATTAAGTCTCAGTAAAAAATATCATGTTCCATGCTAGACCTGTTTCAAAAGAATATAAAATAAAAGAGTAAAAACACTGTGGTGTTTATTTTAAAATTGAAAATTGAATTCAATAATGAAAATGCCTTCATTGTCGAAAAAAAAAATATATTTTGGATGTATAAGATGGTTCTGAATGTGTCAATGTTAAAAAATCGTATATTTTCGATATAACTGCACTTCTCTTGACATGACTTGACTTCTCAAGTAGAAATATTCCAAACATTTTAGTAATGGCTAGATTTTGTTTGTTGAATTAATGTGATTGTAAGGGAATATTTTTTCTTAATAAGAAACAAATTAATATTTTTATTTTCAATTTTTTCGGATTGTTAAAAATGTGTTATGGGGCCATTATTAAAAAATATATTTAAGGATAATTTAAATAATTCTTTTTTTTTATCTGTCAAATGATAACATTTCTACGATAAGATTGATGAATTTGACGGTAAATTTGTGGTATGATAACAATAATAATGGTGATGATGGGAGGAGTGCTCTCCCGAAGCTAGTAGTGTTTAATTTTATCTCACCAAGTGGTATTTAGCAAAGTACTTGCACCATTATTATTGATATTTCTACGAATTTTAACAGAAACTTACTGAATTGATACAAAGACACCAATAACTACTATATAACTATTGGAGTAGGCAGAGGGAGCCGAGCGCCATACACTTGCCTTTTCATAAAGTCATTGCCTTACTCACAAACATCGCTTCTCATTATTTGTGTGCTCGGTCCCGGGCAGTGCTAAAAATCCCCTCCACATTCCTTATACCGGTCCACTCGCGATTGTTTCGGAGCCAGGAAAGCCGCCTTCTTCCGACCCCCTCGGCCCTCAATCTTCCCCATGATGACCAGCTGAAAGATCCTGTACTTCTCTCGTACCTCTTAGAATATGATCAATTTTAATTGAGGTTTTTGATTCCACCGTTTGACGGAACTTGTCCCCCTGGTAAATTTTATAAGAAATACTCATTTAGTGTATTCATGATAACCCGTATGATAACCCATATCATCAATGAATGTTATTATCTCTTAAGATGTTATAGAAATCCATAAGATAATTATATCTATGATATGGGTAAACATGGATGGTTTTGATTCCGTCTGTTGACCAGACTTGCCTCCAGCTCTTTACCCCCAGCTTTGCCCCTAGGTTGATACAAATTGACCTTTAAGTATTTGAAGTATAGTAGGACCTTCAGAGACAGAGAAACATACGAAACATAGGATCTGCAATGTCGAAGATGTCGTACAATCGCGAAGTAACATCAGAAGACGCCATTAAAGAGACCATTTGGACAGAGCGGATTCGACAAGAGTGGTGAGAAAAACGGCGAACTAAAAACCAAATCCATCCAATAGACTTCCAGGAAGTCCATCAAAGAGGTGGAGGAGCAGTTGGCCATCCATGTTCTAGAAACATGAGCCGCGAACAACAGGACGTTTAGTCCTAGCACTGCATAGTATAATAAGAAAAAGAAGAAGAAATGAATCCAATAAAGATTTGAACCCTTCTCCCATTTGGTTGTTCAATCCCTCGACAGGTTGACAAATATACGAGCGAGCGAGGTCCCCTCCTCCACACGGCCTCATCCCTACCCCACAATAATGGAGACCCATGGATTTCCACATTCACAGCCCCAAGGCCCGACTAAATTAAAGGTGATACGTTTATGCGTGTTTACACTACTTTATGAGTGAAGCAGTAAATATGAGGCGTCAAGTCCCAAGTAATGCGTAATCTAGAAACAAAGCGTCTTTTCAATATATACCTTTTACATAGAGGTAAACACAAATGATAGACTTTGATCGATACTTTATTATACCTCAACAGCTGCGTGGTTACAATACAATTTTACAGACGACTCACATTATGATAATTTAATTTAACTAGAATTATGAAAAAAAAATGTAGGTACTTTTAATTTTCTATTAATTTTTTCACAAACTCGACTCCCATTCACCGGTATCGCTCTATGCAGAGCATCGTCAGAATGGTGAACAATAGTGATGAAGACCATCCATATATACATTCAAAGCGAGGACTCGAATAATGTAGAAAGGAGGGGCAATCCAAGAAAAATAAAATACTTAAAAGATATTTAGGTAAATTTGTATTTATTTATTTACTATTACTTCTCGGGCAACTAACAGGTACTATGTCAAATATTAATTTAACACGCACCCAATAACAAGTTGCCACATTCTGGAGACTTACGATGTTAATCGTCTCACAGATCAAGACTGAAAACACAATTTATAACTGTGTCTCCACCGGGAATCGAACCCGGAACCCTTGGATCAGCAGTCAGATACCTAACCAACTGAGCCACGAAGGCCGACAAAATACACTGTATGCAGGTACAATAAAATACAAATGAAGCAAAGGAATGAATATATAAACATAGAATTAAAAGGACAGCAATTAAGAATAGAATTTATTATTTATGTAAATATATTGAATAATTTTCCTTTACACACGAGTGCTTGCACTCTGGTAAAGGGAAATAAATATATTTTTACTTACTGTGTATCTTTTTTATATTTTTTTTTATTGTTTCTTTTTTTATATATGTATTATAAATTTAATAGAATATTAAAATTGGCCCATATAAAACACCGACATTAATTATTCAAATGGTAATAATAGTGGAGAAGTATTAAAAAACATTTGTGCACTAATCAAACGAATGTCGAAAAAATCAAATAGAACTTAAAAGTATATTTTTTTTATAATTCTAGTTGACTATGGAGTTCTATCACAAAGTGACAGTTTCAAACATTATAAAAATTAAAATTTAATTCAAATTAACATAATTTTCCAAAAAGTAACTTCTGAAGAAAAAAACAGATTTACGAACTACAACTAGAGCCAAATTTGTTTGAGTTTTATTTATGTGTACTCATATTATTATTGTATTTTTAGGTATATTTTTTTCCTCGTTTTCTCAACGGGTATCAATCACACACTATGAAATTAGTCGAGATGTTTATAACTTTGAATCAATTTTTTCGTCCTCTGTAAATTTAGTTCTATTTCACATGTATGACTCTCTTGTCAAAAATTGTTCTATAAAATAGAGTTTAAATAATATGTTAGTAAAATTATGCACACCCGTTGCTGGTTACCCAACATTGTGTGGAAATGCAGTGAAAAAAAAGGTAGGTAATTGTCTTACTGTTGCTTCAAAAAGGAAAAGATACTTATTATTTTGACAAATTTTCAAGACATCACGTTAATTGCGTTGGTTGAAAGAGATTATTGTACGGATTTAGTTTTGAATAAATAAATTATTGATTTTTACAAATAAAATATATATTAAAATACAATGAAACATAGTATTAATCTGGAACCGAATATGTTTAATGACCGTTAAGGGGGGGACTGCTGCCAACGTACCTATTTTTCAATTTGATATACCATCATTATTTATGTATAATCAAATCTATTAGAAAAAAATAATTAAATAAATAGGGAATATTAATAAAGAAAAATATGCCTCACCTTTTGATAATGTTCTGTACAAATTCTTGTAGAAAAATAATGGCATACCCCGATTTTGAACGTTTATTTATATTTTTTTAAATTAAAGAAGACATTAATATCTGGAAAAATATGATCTGACGATGCATTAATGCTTCAAGTTTAGTAAACAAACCTAAATAATATTTATTTTCCTTTCAGAGCCATTGCGAAATAAATTATTTTTTGGTTTATTTACTTAACCTGATGCATTAATGCAACGTAACATCATATTTTTCCAGATATTTTGTTCTTCTTTAATTTGTAAAAAAAATATATTCTCTACTATTATAGTTTTTTTTTTGAAATTTAAGATAAATGTCAAAAATCGGGGTATATTTATTATTTTTCTACAAGAATATATACAGAACATAATTAAAAAGTTAAGTTATATTTTCATCTCCACACACCAGTCACCTGAAAAGTTCAATATTCAGAATCGGTAGTGAACCTCATTGCTGAAGTATGTAAGATGTTCCTGTTGTATTTTAGATAACACGGCTCTTAATACGGGACACCAGAAAACGATTATTATTGAAAAGAGTGGAAACATTATTTGAAGCCGGCACTTCACAGCATTTATAAATATTTTTTTTAATGCAATTTATAATTGTGAACTTCCACTGTGCTAACGGTAAAACTTTGAGATTATCTTATAAATAAATATAAATTCGGGCATCATTCCTCTGTTGTGTATCATTCCTCTGTTGTGTATCACATAATTACGATTTTTGAAGAAGACACATTTTATTTGAAACCTCACTTTTATAGATTTCCACGTGAGTATAGGTAGGTACCTAAAGGTATATCTTTATGACCGCCAAGTAAGTGGAGTTACGTGATAGAATGGGTGGTGATGTGATGGCTTACCTCAGAACAGGATATGTTTAACAACACAGGGTTTATTGTCAAATGAAACGTCGGTTATTTGACATTTACACTCTACACAATAATAAATCGGGCCATTTTTATTCTACGAGAGAGACGTCAAAGTTATTTGCTTTGTATTTTGTACCATAATAGTCTATTTTTATTCATATAATATATTAGAAACATAGAAAGAGAAAGGGGGAAAATTCCAAAGATTACAATTGATATAAGAATTGATAACTACTGTTAATATATTATCATTTCTGTACAATATTGTTTGAAATTGGTATATTATTTAAAATTAAATACGTATAGTACGAGATAGCGACGTTTTCATTTATCATTTATGTATGGCTCCTTTTTCGATATTTTCTTTCTTATTGAATATAGCTATGAAAAGGGTAAGTCTGGCACTTGGGAGTGGTGGCGTTTACCAGTGCGCATCCTCTATAGAGTTGAAAATTGCAGATTTTAATATCATTTCAATATAATTAGTACTTGTATGTATTTTTGTTGTTCTATAAAATCTGTCTGTTTGCAATCAAACATTGGTGATTTGTTCATACCCGGGAAGGTTTCTGAGTTATTATTATTTTTTTTTTATTTATTTATTTCACATCACACAAATAACTTGTAATGAAAAATGATTAACTAATAATTTGTTCGACGATCCGGTGGCAGAGGATAAACCCGGAATCATAGAAAAATCTTTGTCTGGGACGAAAGGGACCGAAAGGACGATAGGGACAGAATGGACGAAAAGGACGAAGGGAACTGTAGTGCCTTCTGTCATAGTCCCTTTAATCCCTTTCGTCTATAGAGATATTTCTGTGAATACACGTTTTACACACCACTGAACCATAGAATGAATTCCATGTACCTACCTACACAATTTTTAATCAATTTCGAATAGCAGAGTAAGTTTGAAATGAATATGTAAGTAATTGAAACAAGATAAATAACATACAAGAAAAAATAAATAAACAATGAAGACCATAATTAATTAAAAACTATAAACATACAAATGATAAAGGAGCTGATTTTCTTAGTTTATAATGTTTATACTAGATGAAGGTGTTTATACTATTTATACATCTAAATACACATACATGCACACACCAAACTATAAACATACAAATGATAAAGGAGCTGATTTTCTTAGTTTATAATGTTTATACTAGATGAAGGTGTTTATACTATTTATACATCTAAATACACATACATGCACACACCAAACTATAAACATACAAATGATAAAGGAGCTGATTTTCTTAGTTTATAATGTTTATACTAGATGAAGGTGTTTATACTATTTATACATCTAAATACACAAACATGCACACACCAAACTATAAACATACAAATGATAAAGGAGCTGATTTTCTTAGTTTATAATGGTTATACTAGATTAAGGTGTTTATACTATTTTTACATCTAAATACACATACATACACACACCAAACTATAAACATACAAATGATAAAGGAGCTGATTTTCTTAGTTTATAATGGTTATACTAGATGAAGGTGTTTATACTATTTATACATCTAAATACACATACATACACACACCAAACTATAAACATACAAATGATAAAGGAGCTGATTTTCTTAGTTTATAATGGTTATACTAGATTAAGGTGTTTATACTATTTTTACATCTAAATACACATACATACACACACCAAACTATAAACATACAAATGATAAAGGAGCTGATTTTCTTAGTTTATAATGGTTATACTAGATGAAGGTGTTTATACTATTTATACATCTAAATACACATACATACACACACCAAACTATAAACATACAAATGATAAAGGAGCTGATTTTCTTAGTTTATAATGTTTATACTAGATGAAGGTGTTTATACTATTTATACATCTAAATACACATACATGCACACACCAAACTATAAACATACAAATGATAAAGGAGCTGATTTTCTTAGTTTATAATGGTTATACTAGATGAAGGTGTTTATACTATTTATACATCTAAATACACATACATGCACACACCAAACTATAAACATACAAATGATAAAGGAGCTGATTTTCTTAGTTTATAATGGTTATACTAGATGAAGGTGTTTATACTATTTATACATCTAAATACACATACATGCACACACCAAACTATAAACATACAAATGATAAAGGAGCTGATTTTCTTAGTTTATAATGGTTATACTAGATGAAGGTGTTTATACTATTTATACATCTAAATACACATACATGCACACACCAAACTATAAACATACAAATGATAAAGGAGCTGATTTTCTTAGTTTATAATGGTTATACTAGATTAAGGTGTTTATACTATTTATACATCTAAATACACAAACATGCACACACCAAACTATAAACATACAAATGATAAAGGAGCTGATTTTATTAGTTTATAATGGTTATACTAGATTAAGGTGTTTATACTATTTATACATCTAAATACATATACATACATACACCAAAGTATATAGGTTTTTATGCGTTTATGCGTAGAGAGAGAATATCTACAAATAAAATTAAATTTCTTTTTGTATCCCGTGCGACCTGTGTGCGTGATATTGAAATAATTGTAAATTCATGAGTAGGTACCACGCAAACACGTATTTTTTTATCCTCGTCTCCATTTTGTTTTTCTTCCCCGTATCCCAACTATATCCACCCGCATCCTGTCGGAAAATTACGAACTTTCAAAAAGAGGAGAAAAAAAAATAAGACTATCCGGTATAAAACCGCTATTTGCAGGAATAAATTCCTCTTATATGTATCGGAAAGGCAACATATTCCCGCATTTTATATCCTGTACGTATCTTTCGAGTTTTTTTTTTCAGGAACAATCTCGACAGGAGCGGCCAATCCTGGCGGAGGACGCACATCGGAACACGCCCCCTAATGCGAGACCACGCCCCCGGAAGACACGCCCGTCCACGGAATAGAAAAATAGAAAATATATTATGCAATCAAACTGTTACAATACACGGAGGCTTCATTCTGAAGCCAAGTTGGAAGGCGAATGTAAGAAGATGGAAGAATGAAAATGGGTTTTGATACCTGAAGGTATATTATGCACCTTTATTCATACAGGTAGGTAACAGGATATACTTTTTAGAATAAAAAAGCCAGCGACAGCTAAATTTTTAAATTTAAATGTTTGTTCGACCACAAAAAATTCTACCACATTTCCTCTTTCCGTTATCTTCTCCTTTGGCCTAAGATACGACAACGGCGAAATATAAGTACATATTTTGTCACTTCTATACAATACGCTCTTTAACCTTAATTCACCGCAGTAGGTACCTTAAAACCAAATTCACCTATTTATCTAATCACGGCCTATCGCTTCGATCTGCTGAACGTATTACATTAACTATCCCAATTCACAACACTGAATTTTTCATCTCTTCCTTTGAAGTACAAGCCTAATTATTCTAGAAGTTAAATTTAATATTTATTCCAGTTATTAAATTTAATATTTATTCTAATTATTCCAGAGTCCAGACTCTAGAATAATTAATTAGACTTCGCCATTGTACCGATGCCTTACCACATATAATAATTTGGAAAGGATCAAGTCCGTGGACATATTCTGTATGTCCAGGACCCCTTTTAGGTGTCACATTAGACAGGAATAATTCATTGTTTTGTTACCAGCAGTGAGTACATGTAACATGAAATCAAAAGTGGGCTGATTGAGTTAAAATTACTTATGTTGTTATTCATTTTTATTTTATTTCTTTAAAAAAATATTATTGTGCGTTGCCCATTTATTTAAATAAATAATAAAACGAGTGGGTTGTGGCCAACGCTAAACTCCTCACTAACAAGTCATTTTATAAAGTATTCAAATTTTGTATGGTAAATATTCAGCATTTTCATGAAAGGAGTTTGTTTAATTATTTTTTATTTAAATATTTTATTATGAAAACTTGATAACACTTCAATGCCATTTTATGAAAGCAATGTGCCTTTTAACCAATTTGAAAATAAAAGTTTCAAGTTTTAAGTTTCCTGAGTTTGGGGTCACTTTGAAATATTTGACAGTTAAAAAAATTGAGAAGCACTATTCATATATCGTTCAAAATCTAATGGGGTCTAAGCGAGTATTAGATATACATATTCGCAAAATTTGAAAAGAATTGAATGAGTACTTTAGTCTATAATCGATAAAGTAAAATAAACACGCCGTACATAGCATATAGCACACAGCACATAGCACACACACACAGATACATTGTGATGAAACTTTCAGAATACAATCTCAGCATGATACTAGTTGATAATCTGGAATAAAAAAAATCCCCTTAAAAATTGCGAAATAATAACTCCCCACTATATCCCCTTGGGTTAGTGAGGAGTAAAAAACATATTATTGAGATGCAATGTACTTATCATATTTTTTATATTATCAAATTACCTACATTCTTTACTTATTACACTGTATCCTGTTTGTTTTCCAAATAAATAAATTAATACCACAGCAGGTAACAACGATTGGATAATATGAACCCTGATTAGTGGTGGATTTCGTAGACAACATACTTCATATTGTTGAAAATAGTTTTGTGACATAAATAATAAATTGTTGTCTCTCTGAAGTGTCTGTCAATGGAAGGTGTGATTTATAATAGTCTTCTGTAGGTACTAAATATAAAAAAAAATCACTCTTGTAACTGACGTATTAAAATTTCGATTTTATACACTTTGAAGGTTGTTGTCTCCGAAAGCAACCAATTTTCATAATATCCATTCATTGTCACCTAATGTGGTATTCTTTAACAGAAAAAAATCAGCCTTTATACTATCACTTAAGTATAAATATAAAAAAACATGTATGGGCTACTATATAAAATGACATAAAGTCTGGTAGTGGCGGGCTCTTGCACTATAAAATGATCTATTTAATAATTTCATACAACATTATGATTCGCATTTTTTTCTATTTAAAACTTGATTTCGAATCTTTTTGCTTCCATTTTTGTAAAAAAAATATCTCGATTTTCGCACTGTTAACAGTGGAGATATTTGATTTTTCATTTTTTGACGTCATCTTCTCAACTATCAAATCAATATATTGCTTAACCCAAAATACGAAAAAAATTCAATTCTTGTCCTACCCTAAAACTAAAGAGATGTAACGATAGCAGTAAATATTTAATGATCCGATGCACGTGCGACATATCGATTTCCTGACTACGGAGACGGGGGCCAAGGAAAAACAATCATAATGTGTAAAAATATATTACATTTTTATTTTTCAATTGCAATCTTAGAAGCATTTGAAGGTTCATAATCATTTGATAGTTGATAGTGCGATGAAAAGCATGCTGCTGATCAAGGGAAAAATAGGATGACTTCAGATGTCATGGCTCTGCAACATTCGCGAGAGTAGATAGACATTCTTTCTCTGTAGTGAACACTATCGTCACCGTCGGGATAACCTGATATGCCACAAAAAAGAAGAAGTAGAAGTCAATTGGACTAAAATATTTTTTTTTTGGCAAGTGTTCTTTAGGGCCGGTTGCCATCACTAATGTCAAGGCTTTGATCTTCTCAAGATGTGGGCCCATGACCCTTGCAATTCTTCCACAGCATTCCCTTCTATGAGCTCCAACCCAAGATTACCAAGCAGCGGCCTCTAGGACTCTACTCATTACGCGAACTTCTTATCTTGTCTAAATCTTAAAAATCCATAAATCAACGGGACTACTCGTGAAGTTGATTATTATTAGATTCTGACAATGAAAATATTTTAGATTGAAATATTAACACAAAAATTAATGACAATTTCATGCTTAACTTTATCTTAACGAATTTTTATTATTGAATGTAGATTGAATACAGGCAAGATAATAACAAGTTAAGATCGTGTTCTGAGTAGCCTTGAATTACTTATTCGACCATTATCTAATCTTAATCTACATTTAATGATAAAAAATAGTTAAGATCACAGTTGGAAAGCCGTTCGATTTCCAGCAGAGGAGAAATTTATTTCTCACGCAAATATTGTTTCTCTGTTCTGGAAACACTGGTTAGTTGGAAGAAATTGCCATACGGAAATATTTTCTTTTTTTAATTTATTTATTCAATAAAACAATATATATAACAATTATTTGAATTTGTTCACAGGTTTTTTTTTCTCTTTCCCAAAAAGGCATAAAATGCTTGCGCTGAGAAAGTGAGTGGGTACATATAGAACGATTCAATTGTATAAAAACATAAAGACATACAAAATATATAAAATCAAGATCAAGGTACCTACACACAAAAAAAACATCAATACAAAAAGCATCAAAACAAAAAAAAACATCAATACAAAAAGCATCCATACAAAAAGCATCAAAGCAAAAATAAAGCATCTATACAAAAAGCATCAAAACAAATTCGCCACTTACGCAGGGTGCAAGGAAGTGTTCATTATTAAGATCAAATTTAGTGTTATCATTTTTTTGTATAAATTAATATAATTAATTTATTTATTTATGTTAGTCTATAAGATTTCTAAAGTATGAATCTAATCTTAATCAACTTCATGAGTACTACTGACTTCTACTTTTGCTAGAGTAGAAGTCAAATAGTTTGCCAGAGAAGTTATTTTTTGGTTTATTTTCTGTATAGTTGCATGTTTGATCTATTCTATGTATTGAATTGACTGTTCTATTTTGTGTAATTTTTGCTTTAAATAAAAAAAAACTATAAGTGACTGTGGGGTCAAGTCTGGTCCAACCGGGGAAATCAAAACCCTCGTGTTTACCCATATCATGGATATAATTATTGTATCGAGTTGTATGATATCTTAAGATATTATAGAACTCCATATAATAATTATATCCATGATATGGGTAATCGTGAGGGTTTTGATTTCGCCGGTTGGACCAGACTTGCCCCCATTACTTCCATCTTATTAAACTTAGTTGAAGCTTCACGTTATATGATTAAGTTTAACGAACTAAATAAATGAATTCAAATGTTATCGAAAAATAATTTAATATTTTTGTTATAATAATTTGCGAAAACGGAACACATGTAATAAAATAGAATAGGCTCTATAACAAACTAGTCCAATATAGCTTTCGGTACTTATCTATACTTATTCCATCTAAGTCTGTTTTTTAATGTTAGGTATATGAATGTAATAGGTAAAATAAGAGTATCAGAATCTCTCATCCCAATCAGAACAGCCTCGGTCATTCGTTCGTGCGGAAGTCAGTCGTAGAAGCTGTCAGATCCATACCACCAATTTGCATACACAACGGAGGAGTCTGATTTTTAACATATTTCGTCTTTCTTAGACTCTATTGTTTGAATAAATATTTCGTCTTCTCCCAAGTACACTGCCCTTTGATCTAACAATGAGAAAATTGAAGAAGACGTCTCATAATGATAAGTGCACCTCCGTGGTTCAGATGAGCGAAAGACCATGGGTTCGATTTCCGGTGGGAACACAGTTTTCAATTGTGTTTACAGTTTGTATCTGCGATAGGTCCCCAGCATTTGGCAACTTGATATTAGGATATTTTCGATATTAAACATGAGAGTTGTTCGAGAATCTCAATACAATTAATACTTCATAGAAAATATTACATATTATGACTATTTTTAACCGTATGATGAATCCGGATTTCAATATTACCTACCGGCTTTGGCTATTTTTTATGCACCTAGGATACTCGAAGAATAGTGATTCTCTTAATTCTGATGCTTTTTTATGAATTGAAAGATATTTGGAAATGAAAAACACGATTTTTGGAAATTCTATTATAGTCACGGCGTGATGGTACCTACGTTTGTAGGTATTAGATGTAATTGTGGCATAGAGAATTCTAGAAATATTATTGAATAGGATACGTTTTTTCTTGCCTTGTCCCTTGTCACAAATTTAACCTACAATACAATCATTCACTTATTTTAGAGATTGTATGAGGGTGTATTTACATATCCTACTTGTCACATGAACATAATCTATTGATTCTAAAAAAATACATTTAATCGTAGCATAAAAATACCTTAATAGAATATATAAATAAAACTTAAATAAAACCATAAAAATACCTTAACAGTAGCATAAAAATACATTTAAAAGTAGCTTAAAAATACCTTAATAATAGTAGTATAAAAAAACCTTAAATAGAAGAATAAAAATATCTTAAATAGTAGCATAAAATACCTTAAATAGTATCTAGTGTAAAAAACCTTAAATAGTAACATAAAAATACCTTAAATACTTGCATAAAAATATCTTAAATAGTAATATATATATTTTTTTAAAAAAGTAAAGTGATAAGTCATTTGACTGGAAACATTGGTTGTTTGTAAATAAACACATGGTGCAATGAAGTATAATAATATTATTAAAAAATTAACAGTTCGCGGGTAATGAAGTTTATCGCAAAAATGCTAATTTCTTTTTACTAACAAATGTTAGTTAAAAAAATTAAAGTTCAATGAATCATATGTAGATATTAAAAGTAAGCTTTGTGTGTCTCTCTTGGTTTTTTTATTCGCTTTGTATGATGGTAGCTATTTTTCTGGCGCCCAGTGTGCTAACTCATTTAGTGTTATTCGGCGCGCACTACGTGGAGTAGTTAGGACTAATATATTATCAAACATTAATGACAAGCAAACCGTCTCGTGCTAATTTTTACGGTTTACGTCTAAATTTTGTGTTATATAATTCCCAAGATGTGATGCACCACACGATAAACAAATAAATATACATTTAAAATAGATATAATTTTATTTGTTTAAGGGCCACAATCTGCATTGCCCTCCGTCTCCGTCCTAGACCCAGTGCTCAAATCATTCTACCTTAACCTCGTTGCAAAATTGACATAATAGAAATGCATTTCCTTCAATAAACATCCGGCCCTTGGTGGAGCAGGGAGACTACAGGGGTGGATGAGATATAAAGGGAAGCAAGAAAGAAGGAAGAAAAATTGTTTATCATCAGAAGAATATGTTTGAAATTAGTTCTTAAAAATAAATTAAAATAACATTGATAAATTAAAAGTAAATTCATGTAGAAATAATCTCCCAAAGTTAAACTACCTACTTAAAAAAATATATAGTTAACCTGTGTACAATAATGCATATGGCATGAGAACATGGGAATATCTCCTGCCAAAAATATTAAATGATATGGATGATGAGCTCTTGCATATACCTCTACACTACATGCCCTAAATATTTTACCCACTTAAAAAGGTATATTATGAGGTCCGATGACGACAGCTATGTGCTTTAGGAGTATACTCCTTGAGTTGACCGGCTGTCGTAGGTCGAAACCTGCATCATATTATGAATTATGTATATTAAAATTATAATTAATTATATAAATATATATTATAATAATTAATGTTATAAATTATAATAATTTGTCGGCCCTCGTGGCTCAGTTGGTTGGATATCTGACTGCTGATCCAAGGGTCCCGGGTTCGATTCCCGGTGGAGACACAGTTTTTAAAATTGTGTTTTCAGTCTGGATCTGTGAGACGATTAATATCGTAAGTCTCCAGAATGTGGCAACTTGTTATTGGGTGCGTGTTAAATAATTATTTGACATAGTACCTGTTAGTTGCCCGAGAAGCTATATAAAATAAAAATAAAAAAATAAAATAACCAAACTGAATTCGTCAACCTCAGATAAACCCTGAGGGTTTCGATGGTTGACTGTATCTTTGAATTTTAAATGTCATTATAATATATGTATATCAATTAAAAAAAATCAATTGTATTAATAAATTATTGTAAATGCAAGAATAAATACTTGTGCAATAGGTGAACGAAATCGGTCGTGGCAGAGTACGAACTTGCGACCACTAGATTACCAACCCAGCACGTTAACCGCTTTGCCACCACCCATCTGATATAGCAAAATAAAATGAAACCCATTTAACCCAATGGTGTCTTATAGATCGGAGCTCCTCGCTGCTGTCCGTTGGCCTCTTAAAGGTCACATTGATCAAGCGGATTTTGTGATCTCGAAGAACAATTTTAAAGCCTTCAAAAAGCTCTGTCATATTAAATTTATGGTGCCTTACTATTGCTAGATTCCCTTAAACTTATTTTTTTACAGAGATCTTGGTCACACCTTTTATGTATGTATGTATGTATATTTTATTTAGATGTAAAAAATAAATGCATTTGCTTACATCTAGTATAATCAATAAGCATATTTACAAGTTGAAAAAATAAAAAGTTTTCACAGTATGAAATATATAAAAACAACAAAAAACAAGAAAATATTCAAAGTTATATACACAAAAATACAAAGGAAGCACACAATATCTTAAAAGAACTTTTCGTTTATGTATTCAACACTTAGGCGAAGAAAAGCGGCAAGCCAGATGCTTCCTTCACACATTCTGGCAAATCATTAAACAGTTGAAAACCTTTGTAATACACAATATTTTTCTTATGCTTTTCATTCAAAAAGTCAATGACAGTCCACGAGTGTGAATCTTCCATTCACATTCGTCGATTGTTCCTTTTGCACTGTGGTGCCGAGATTGCTAATCTAGAGGGCTTTTTTTTTGTCGCTCACTTAGCATTCTGTGAACGGGCCGTTTATAGTCCCCATATGTAGAGTTAATTGTGGTGGGAGTAGCGAACAATGAATTAAACGATCTGTTTTCTTAATTAAGATCAATTCGAAAATAATTCACTTATCCATATAAAACTAGGTACCTACTCCATATTCAACCAATAATGCCTATAGATTCCTGATCCCAAAATGCTGGCATTCTCTGCTCATGTCCAGCCCATTTCAGCTTTCTGTCTAGCATGTACACTAGAATACTTTTACCTATGTTATATATTTCATCATATGGGTCGTATTACGGGAGTTATTTGAGAAAAATATATGAAAAAGTTGAGGTTTTGTAAGCAGTATTCTCGCAGTACGGGACCATACCTTTTTCTTAAAATTTTCTTTAAAAATAACTGCCATAATACGACCCTATATCTCCATCATTCATGGGTCCCAGTATTTTACGTAACACTCTCCTCTCAAATTTGTCCAACACCTCTGCGGATCTTGCAGTCATCATCCATGCTTTGCTACCGCATGTCACCACTGTCCTTATAATAGAATAAAGGATTATACAATTTAAGGATGTTTTTCGTTTTTCGGTGGACACTTTTTGATTTAAGCAGAAGAAGAGAGAAGAATGTTTTGTTTCCAGTCGTAATCCTTCATTTAATTTTTGTGTGATCTCCTCTGTTTTGTGTTAATTTAATGTGTTGGCAGAAATCATCACTATTTTCAGTAAATTTAAAAAAAACATCAAATTTGAATACAAATATTCCAGTTTGCTTTAATATACTAGAACAGATGAAATATCCATCGTCTCTCTATACAATGTCTCTCGATTTGGTCCTGGGAATGTTAGCGTTGGGCCCCAGCCAACTCCCCAAAGCGGGACCTGCGAATGATTTATTTGGAAGCGGGGAGTGAGGGCCCCTGGGAGGAAACTGCAAGATGGAAGGGATATACATACCCACTATCTATGTACCTACACTCATTTCCAGCCCCCCTACTCCATCTTAACCTCACTTGTGGGTAACTTGTCGAACACAATAATATAACAGTATAGACAAAGTTATTATTTTGTATAAATAAATAACATATCAACATAAACATCCCAACAATTGTAATTTTTTGTATCAATATTCATTATCCTATTGAATGATGCAAATTGTATAGAAAAGGCCATGGATAGGATGCAATGGAGATGATTCCTTGAGGAGACCAAGGCCCATCCTGGGCTGTGGAGCCACTGATGATGATGATTGAATAATGCATGAAGTTTTCACTGGTCCACTAATAAAGCAATGTACATTGTCTGTTTTATAAATTGTGTAGACTGCAAAATTCTCTATCGACCAATAAAAAAAAAAAAATAAATAAAACACTTTATTACAAAAAGGCAGAGATATCCCCACATATTACAACATTAACCACAAGTTTTAATATGTAGGTATGTAAATAATAATCTTAGATATAGTAACGTCAAAAAAACAATTAATTTTAAATAACTGTTTTTTTTATATTTCCTTCCATTCTTAAAAGTATAGAGATTTGATATGGAGTTTTATCAAGAATTGTCCGCTAAAAGCTAACATAAATATAAGGGTTTTTTATGTATGTAAAAGGCAATTTTTCCCGTTTATCAGTAAATAAATAAATTCATTAATTAAGAGGACGCTAAACTTAGTGACTGAAAACATGACATATTAAAACCGCCCAATGCACTAAGTTACGCGTTAGTAAGGATAACTATCGCGTACGTTAAAAAAGGTTTATACGTGATTTAAACTATCGGAAACCCCAAATTTGTTAATTTTTTGCATTTTAAGAACAAACCTTAGTTGAAATGAAAAAAACTTTAAGCATATAAAAGATTTATCTCTCTACGATACATAGTTATGGAGTAATTTAAAAAAAATGCTGTTTAAAAGGATATTAAAAATATTTTTTTTATGGAAATTTTGGCTGAATTTTAAAATTGTGTGACGAGCATTCACTAGAGAAATGTTGAAAAGGGATTTGATTTGAAATTGAGGTGTTTAGGTTTATATGGCCCCTTAAGGGGCAGGGTAAGGCAATGTAGGCAAGTGAAATGCAAACTTTGTTAACTATTGTATGAGAATGAACGTCCTTAAAGATTACAATCGTGTGCGCCCAAGATAGTGTATTTAAACAAGCGTTACATAAAATACTACGGTTTATTTGATTTTACAAAAAAAGTGAAAACATTGTGTAAAAACGTATTCAGCCAATGTTTAGATTTATAAAATACCTATCATTTAAAAAAACATTATTGTTTCTAAGCCTTGTAAGTTTTGAGTTATGGATATAAAATCTGAGAAAAAAGGTATTATTAAAAAAAATATTATGAAAAAAGTACACAAGATGAAAGAAAGTGTATCGGGCCAATGTATAGACAAATAATGAGAGAATAATATATATTTTTATTGAAGACGTAACTTTTAAAAGTAAAGCGTAATGAGCATCCAAAAATTACCTTGGAGCCTACCCCGTCACCTTAAGACCAATTTGTTTCGCAGAGCCAACAATTATTAATAGTTGTAGATGTAATTGTCCTTTTGAAGTGATCTTATATCATTAAACGACGCTTTATACATTTACATATAACGAAGTGTCTGATCTGAAGGCGTTTATTTTTCATTTACATGAGGTGCATTGTAGAAATAAGATTAAACTGCTTTACTTACCCCGCTAGCTGCATTATCTATAACATTTCCAAGCAACCCTTTAAGTGCCAACGTGCTAAATGTGGATTTTTCGTATCCGCTAAATAATGATACCCACCCACCATATTACAGCTACATAGATAAGCCACGAATGAATATTACTAAACACTGAACAGTGAACACCCCCGGTGTCTCTTGTACGTTATAATGGCGGATCGAATGGTAACCGTGTCGATACATTGACATTATAACGACGAAAAAAGGGTACTGCAACTTGTATTCATATTATAGAAAATAGAAAAGCACAAAAACAATTCATTTTCTGCAGTACTCCGGGATTAAAGGGTTAACACTTTTAATCCTTGTGTAATGTTTGATTTTCATACTCCCTAATTCACCTTTATGTCATTTTGATTTTTAGGATAAAGATCCCGGATTCGAATCCCAAAATATGATATTTTACTATTCGATTTTTTCTGGTTTATTTTTCATTTTAAACGCACCCAATCTCCTAAGTTAAACTGTAATTATTTATTTATTTATTTACGACCTCTTTGTCTTGTTTAAATTAAAATATAGGTTTATAATACCCATAGTGAACACTTGTACCCTGTTCAAGTGGCAAGATTGTTGCATATTGGGAATTTCTTCCGATTAATCAATATATAAAGCCCGTAGATGTGAGAATTCCATCGACTGTAATTTTTTTATGAATAAGTCTCCATAATGAGGCAACATGTAATTGGGTGCTTGTAAAATTAATATTTGACATCGATACTGTTATACTATTTCCATTTCTTTATTTCCTCGATGACAGCTCCTGTGGAAACATTGAATGTACGTCTTTTTTACATTATGTATGCATTATTTTATAAAAATATGACGCTTACACACGTACAAGGTCATACCAAGAGAAACCGATAGGGATGGGGCAATCGATAAACGTAACACGATAACAGGCCCGATATTTTTTTACAAAGTGTAAGAAACTAAACTACTGCCGGATACTTTGTACAAATTTATTAACTAATATTATATTCTGGTTGATCTGTTTTGTGTGAGCCTATAATATGTTTGTTGTGATTGTGATTGCAGAAAGTTGAGATTGTATACATATTTAGCGTGGAACGGGAAAAATCACCTGGTTCATAATTGCATATAATTGTCAATATAAATTGTAAACTGCTAGCCCTAGAACAGGATTTCTTAGTTGGGCAGCAGTAATCTACTTATGTATTGTTGTCATTATAAATATGGTGTGATAAATAAATAAATAAATTTGATTACAAGATGTTACACGTATTAATTCGGTGGGCCATTGAGTGTTCCCACCTTGAAAAAATATATTTGAATGTTTTTGTTGTATTTGTCTTTGTTCAAAATATAATAAATATATGCGATCGATATCATTAATTATTTGGTCACAACACTACAACTATCAAATTAGAACTGTCATCGAGAAAATAAAGAAATGGAAATAGTTAAAATTGGTTGAGAAGCAATATAAAATAAAATATTAACATACCTACATTTCATGTTTCATTTATGTTCATGCATCGTTTCATACACGCTCTTTTATTATTATTTTTTTTTTCGTTTTCATAATCGTGCCAACTTTTTCTTGGCCGATTCTACATCTCGTTCCTATATTATCAGCCTTGTATACCTGCCATGGTAGATAGTCTTAAACCCTCATATAATAAAGTGTTTCATATGTGTGAACAATATGGCCCACAAAAGATACCCTCTAGCGATAAGAGCAATAACAAACTCGTTAAAAAAAATCCGGCCGATATGGAACGTGAAAATTTAAACCGTTTTCCCGCGTTCCCCAATCACAGACCGGAAACTGCCGGCGTCCATGACCGTCGCCGGAAACGTACGACATTTGAACGTGGAATTCCAGGCGCCATTTTACAAATATGACGGATATGCTTTCACGGCTTTCCCGCCTTTCTACCACTATTATGTATAATGAAGGTAGGTATGGGAGATACATACTTCAGTATGTTACTGTTTTGTAAACTCATGCATTACTAACTAACATAACATATGGAAACAGATGTAGGTACCATCACTAAGAAAAAAATATTAATATAATAACCAAAATTCATATTTTTTATTATGTACTTTCAAAAAGGACGTGTACAATAAATAAATAATAAATGAATAAAATTAATAAATAAAATAATGTAGCAATAATGTAGTGCATAATAAATCATTTGTAGTTATTATAACCTTAGAACAGGCTTCACCTAGTGAGATTATCAATTCCATTGTAATGTTAAGGTTAATTTATATTATACTTATTTGATGTTTTATAGAAATAAATAGTAAAAAATTAAATTATACATACAAATACTAAATTTTGTTTTTTTTTTCTTTTGACTTAATCTTTGTTAACTTATCTTTCTGATTAACAACGGCTGCAACATACTTTTTTGGGTGAAAAGCCTTAAGAGGAAAAAAAACCATACATATTATACTTATAATGAGTTTCGTCTTGATGTTTTTGTATCAATGGTGTATTGCATAATCTGAATTTAATATGTGATACGACAGGTTTCGAAGCTTTGTTAGGTCAAATTTTCTAAATAGAAATGTTTTAAGGTAAATGAGTGGGGGTTGGGGAACAGATACAATTCAGTCAACAGGGACATATTAAAATTTGATAATATATTATATTTTCTCCATATTTTTATTGTTCTATTATTCCTATTTTCATGACTTACGTAAATTATTAAATAACTCACTCGTGACTCGTGGCAAAAACAAGATGATTTGTACATACATAATATCACAACTTGTCCCTCCCTGGGTAGGCAAAGAGGACAGAACGCCACATATCACCTCATCAACATTCATGCATTGTCTCATACATGAACGTCTGTTATTCAGGCGCTTTCAGGATGGCGTTTAAATTACCCTTTTCTTGGGCACCCCCAATCTCTTATTCCGTTCCTATCAGCTATGTATATTTTCTTCGTCAGGCGTTCTTCATTCATTCTTTCCATGTGGCCAAACCTTCTCAGCGTGATAACTTTTATTCTTTTAATGACATCATGATTTGTAATAAATAAAATTAAGTAGGAACTTGTATTTTTGTTATTATAAAAATAATAAAAATAAAATGTGATTCATATAATAATGATATTTCAAATGTATATAGCGCCGATTTATGAAAACAAGATCATTCCTTATGCAGAACGAAAATATGAAGAATCATACATATAATTCATATTCGTGCCATCACGGCATATCCCACGATGTGGGGTAATCAGCGACAGATGTCGGATTGCATAACCTTATAAAAATAAGCAAAACGCATGTGTGTATTCCCACATACCAATTTCGAATCATTATTCAGAAATGGCGTAGAACCTCATTGCTGAACTTTGTTAGTTTTCCTGTTGTATTTACGACTACTCGGCTCTTACGGGACACCCAAAAACGACGATAAGAAAAGATTGGAAGCACTATTCCTAGCCGGTGACTCACAGCAATGATTATAACTGTAATAACTTAAACAATTAAATACATACCTAAAATATATTTTATTTGAAGACATCTGACAACAGTACTGGTGAGTTGAATAAAAAAATAAAATAAAGGATGTGAATGGTGGTGGTGGGAGAAGTTGGTTGGTATAGGCCTGAGGCTTTAATAAATAAAAGGATAGTTGAGGAAAACGTCGCATGCTATATAAAGTATTGGTTCCTGTTGAATATATGTATATACAAACATACAATTCCTAACATATATCTTTCTTTCCATACTAGAATATCTAATGTGGGATATAGGAATAATACTTTTAATAAGTATTCACCTATCTACATGTCCATGTCAATATTCACACTTACCCTACGAGAGTACATATGTCAGGAGTATAAACATCCAAATACGAGATTAACATGTACACAAAATAATTATATAGTTTTATATAATAGTTTTTGTGTTTACAGAAAGGAAATCAATTTTTAATTAATGAACAAAAATATTATATTAAAGTATTTTTTCACAAAAATAAGAGATTATAATGACCGAACGTTTTTGCCGAGTTGGTTCGGCATTATCAAGATCTAAAATGAAAAAAAAATGTTAGTTTTATTGCGTAAACGTTCGGTCATTATAATGGAATATTTTTTTGGAAAAATACTTTAGTATATTTTTGTTCATTGATTATAGTTTACCACCAAACATTACAGAAACCACAAGTCTTGTCACCTTTCCTGGGCTAAGTGCTGAATATATAATTAAAAACTATTGATGTTTTCCATAGTTTTACATGATGTTTATATAGTTAATTTTATGTTACATACTCTTGCTATAATCGTTTGTTACAAAAAGTTTTATTTTTATATTTTTTGTTTAACCTAGTTGTTTTAACTATATTTATGTTGTTACATCTAAATAAATATTACAACAACTACTACTACATTTTATAGTAGCCGTTTTTTGCATCAATCAAACAAATTTTAATGCAGTTTTGATTTTTTCGAATGACGACGATGCAGTTAATTTTGTAGAATTCATATTAGGGTTCTACATAATTATTGATTTAGGTTTCAAAATGAATTATTTACATACACACGAGAATAGTTTCTACTGATTAAGTACACATAGATTATAGAATAACCTAAATTATGATGATACGTCGCAGGTTGTTTCAATTATAAATTGTAGAAATATTTCTAAAAAAGTGTTTAATAATTATGGAATGATAGGTATTCCTTCTGCGTTCTTTAATTCCCTCCTCCTTGCACACTTCTTTGCATCCTGCACAAGTGGCAAGTTTATTGCTATATGTCAATTTATTCCCACTGAACTGTGAATGCAGGGATAAACAGTTATGAAGTATTTTCATGAATTATTTAATTTTTTTTTCTTGTTTTAATTGAATCTGTTCTTATTCATTTGTTGTTGTACATACACAATTTTGTCATACTTTGTAATCTGGTTGGTTGGAAGAAATTGCGTAATAGCAATAAGCCCGCTAGGGTATATTTGTTTATAGGTAATATGTACAGAAAAATTACCGTAATATATTATACCAATTTTTATTGAGGTTTTACATTGCTTAGAAGCAACTAACCCGCTTTAAGTTAGGTACTGTTTTTTTTTATAATTAAGAAAATATTAAAAAAAAAAACAAAAATAATTGTTGAAGTTAGGATCATCACACTACAAAAGCAGGATTCCTCTGTGTTCATATAACCAGTGTACATGTACATATGTATGTGTAATGTGTAGGAAGTTTGAGTGAATAAACATTGGATATAGTAGGTATATGTACATACATATTATGTAGGTAAGTATATTATATGTATGTTGGTGAGTGGTGTTAACACCTGTCTCTTTTCTTTTGGTAAACACGGCTCACGTGGAAAATAACAACAACACAATGTTATATGAAAGAATTCCTCATGTTATTGGAAAAGAGAGAACGTCTGTCAATACCAACAACTGTTTCATTATGTGTGTATATACATATGTAGACAGTATAGGTACCTACACACATACATACACATTTTTTGAATTTATTTATTTAACATAATAATTTTATAATACAAATCAATATATAAATTCACTAGTAATAACAATTTTACATATTTTTCCTTGCAGTACCTCATCAAAAAGATTTCAATCTTGTGCTTGATGAGGGAATCACTTATAAAAAATATCAATACAAAGCAAATTCAACATAAAAGTAATTAAAATCTAATCATACATGAACAAAAAAAAAATAAACATTAAAAAAGTTTGAAAATAAATGAAAAAGAGGAATATACAAATGAGAAAATATATCAGAATAAATATTCAAACAAAAAAAAAAGGAAAAACATGAAAATAATTGAAAAATGAGTAATATAGACGATTCAAATATACCAAAACACATATTCAAAAATAAAAAAAAGAAAATACTGGAAATTGAAACAAATCAAACAACAAAATCGAAAACTAGTATTTTAGAATGTTAAAACTACTATTTATGTACAATTTCTAAACAAATTCAACACAAACAATCAAGAACATAAAAAAAATATATAATATAATATACAAAAGGCACATAATCGATACCTGCAAAACATTTAAATGGTTAACACCTACATAATTCTTGAAATACAAAATGAAGTAAACAGTATACACACTTCAAACTCTAAATTGACAAAACTCACAGTATACACACTCTAAATTGACGACATTCATAGTAGGTATACACATTCTGGAAACATCGGTCCTAACAAAACGAATAATGCACAAGCTGTTAGTGACACAGAGAGCTATGGAGAGAAAGTTGCTGGGTATTTCAATAAGGGACAGAATTCAGAATGTCATGATAAGAGAAAGAACCAAAGTAGCCGATGTAGCGGAAAGGGTCGCTGGCCTTAAGTGGAGCTGGGCTGGGCATATTGCCAGATGCCAGGATTCACGATGGACCAAAAAGATCTTAGAATGGCGACCGAGAACAAGCCGAAGAGGTGTTGGCAGACCCCAGGTAAGGTGGTCTGATGACATCAAGAAATGTGCCGGAGGGAGATGGATGCAGTGTGCCCAAGACAGGGAGCTGTGGAGGATTAAAGGGGAGGCCTATGTCCAAGAATGGATGAAAACTGGCTGAAGAAGAAGAAGAAGAAGATACACATTCTAAACTCTAAATTGACGAAACTCACAGTATACCTACACACTCTAAACTCTAAATTGACGAAGCTCACAGTATACACACCCTAAACTCTAAATCAACAAAACTCACAGTATACACACTCTTAACTCTTAATTGAAGAAACTCACAGTATAAACACTCTAAACTCTAAATTGACGAAGCTCACAGAATACACACCCTAAACTCTAAATCAACAAAACTCACAGTATACACACTTTAAACTCTAAATTGACGAAACTCACAGTATACACACCCTAAATTCTAAATTGACGAAACTCACAGTATGCACACTCTAAATTGACGAAACTCATAGTATACACACTCTAAATTCTAAATAGTACCACCTGCCTTACTCTTGACACTCAAATCCGATCCAAATTTAGAATTTTGTTAAGAACATACCTTATATAATGGAGTATAACGCAGTATTTTAGGTTGGTATGTCAAAATCGTAATAGTAATTTGAATGTACGCAAGCAACAAGTCCCTGGTGTATAATTGATGTAAAATATATGTACTAGAGTTCCATAGTACTAGAGTAAAAACAGAGGAATATTCTTAGAACAATTAGGCAAAATATCGAAAAATATCTTGAAATTTGTCGGTTTAATGGTGAAGGGTTTGGTTTTCAATCAACCAAGTAATAAAGACAAAAACAAAATTAATGTTCACGTCATTTATCAAGATTTTTGCCGATCACTACGCTTTATCATCATCATCATCAACTACCTGTATGTATTTACCTATTGCAGGACATCAATCCTACTTCAATTTCGATAGTTTTAAAACATTCACAATATGTATGGTTTCGTTTTCCAATATCCTCACCGCCATGAGATGAATTATGTATGGGGATTGTACATTTCGGATAACCTAGCGAATCTCATCTTCAAGAACAACCTAAATCCTCGGTATATAACCTTAGAATTTTGCCAAATATCGGTCAGCCTAAAAAAGTTCATACCTATAAGAATAATATATTGAACTCTTCTTACAGATAGCATATCAATTTACCTTCCAGCATACATCAATAATATGTAACACAGCAAGATGTTTTTGACTTTTTCCTTCCCTCAATGGAACATGAGAAAAATCTCATTTCAATTTTATCAGTGGACCAAGAAATCAAGTTGATTTAAACATTATGAAATATGAAATACACAATGCTTGCTGCCCACAGACAATTTGTTCAAAAACCTTTTTTGAATAAAAATATGATAAAAACGATCCATACGATAAAATAAAAATATTTAACGGTAAGAATATAAAATATTAAAGCTAAAATTAAATTATTGAGTTAAAGTAGTCGCAATTCAAAAAAAATAAACAAGAAATTAAATAACCAGAATAACACATGTTATGTAATATCGTTATTACTGACGAATTTTTGAAATTAAAATGCATTAATTAACCAAAAATAAACATTGCACGTACGACATGCAACTTAACTTATGATAATTCTACAGTGAAAAAATTGATTATTAAATGAAAAAAAAAACTATTCGACATATCTATGATAAATGGATTAGATAGAATGTAAATTTTTGATATGACAATATTGACATATCTTTTTATTTTTATCAATGCTGAATAGCGCCTATTTTAGTTGTTACATTTCTAGATGTACCTGTAATGAAATGTCTTAGACCTGTTTCACACCAAGTAGTACATTATGGGTAATATAATATGCAATAACATAAATAAGAATATGAGGATCAGAATCAATATGAGGATATTAGGATAAGATGGGAAAAATTCTATTACGCGAGGCTTTGTTTTACGATTAGGTTTAGTAATTTGCCATGTTATTACATACTCTTCTATTTTTGTGATCGGAACTGGTGTTGAATCCATTCTATACTTTCATATCTTCATTCTTTCAATTTAATACACCCTATGGGAAAAGGATTCAACACTTTTCACTCCTAGATAGGTACATACAGTATGTCCCGTTAGCCAACGATATCCCGTGAAGGGGTGATAGACCAATTCATAACTGACCCTATTATCGAAATATGACCTCAGTACAAAGTCACTCATTTTCGAATTTCGTGATAATCGACACATTCGTTCATATACCAGGGAGGCAATTTTTTTAATATCTATTTTGCTGTTAAATAAGAATATCGTTTATAATTATCTTATGGAGTTCTGTAATATCTTAAGAGATAATTACATTCATAGATGATATGAGCTATCATGAGGTTTTTGATTCCACCGTTTGACGGGATCGTTTGTCCCCCTGGTAAATTATATGAAAAAATTCTCATTTACTGTATTTTTCATATGACAAAACACTTGATATACCTAATTCATTTTATAAAAACGATATTTTTATTTAACAGCAAAACAAGATATTCAAAAACATTGACAATATCTCGAAAAAGAGTGATTTTTTACAAAGGTCATATTTCGATATTCTGAACAATTATGAGTTGGTCAGTAGGTATATCATCCCTTTGCGGGATAAAGTCGACTTATGGGACATCCTGTTGGTATAAAATTGGGATGTTAATGATAATTGAAGTAAATGTGGTATAGAACAAGAGCCCATGACCTCTAAACTTACGTCATAGTATAAAGACATATGTAGCATTTTTTTTCTGTGTAAGAACACCATAGCGAATAATAACGATTGGCTTATATGAACACTAAATAGTGGTGTGGTGGCTTTGGCAGATAGTAATAGGTTGCAAATCTGACATCTGCCAAAGATAATTACAAAATTAACGAATAAAAAAATAGAAAATTACCGACCGCCGTAGCAAAGTTGGTAAGTCGCTTGGTTCTAAATTTATTAGAATTAATTTTTCACGCAAATATTGCTTCTTTGGGCTGTAAACACTGGTTAGTTGGAAGAAATCGTCATATGGCAATAAACTCACCACTTGCGCAGGATGCATTGAAGTGTTTTTTATTAGCATAACTATTAAAATTGATATTTTAACGCACTTTGAAAATGGTCACTGAATGACCGAAACTAGTCAGTGTCATTTAAGTATTAGAACTGAAAACATTGGTTTTATTTTACCATATCAAATTTATTTATAACGTGCAATGGAGTTCTACCAAGAATTGATATTAGTCAATGTATAGAACGTGATATTTTTATATATTCTACGAAATACTATTAGAAATTAATATATCGTTTTTTTTTACTCGTCTAGTTTAATGCTTACCTATTTTTTTCTTTTTTTATGTAACATAAGAAATAATATACACTTTATATACATCAAAGTTTAACAATACATTTTTTTACATAAAGATACTTAAGAACTAGATGCGGAACGTAAAATGCTTCGCTAGGATAAAAACCTGTACTGAAGCAGCATATAATTATTATTATATAATTATATGGTTTAGGTGCACGTGAGTGTCATTGTTTCTTAACGTAAAGTAGTTTATTTATCAGTGTCTTGTCTGTTTGTCTTGTCAGTGTCTTGTTTTTTTTACCCATTTTTTTAATCCCCATTTAACGCAATTTATATTTTTAGTTTTCTTCAATTCAATTGTTGTTACAGTTTCGTAAAAAAAACATTTATTTTGCGATTCTGCTAGAGGCACCACCTGAGAATAGTACTTTCTAAAATCGTTGTTTTCGAGTGTCGAAAATACAACAGGCAACATAACATCTCACATAGTTCAACTTTAAAGTTCACCATCAATTCCGAATAAAGTGTCTTTTGGGATAAACATTCCCTTGCACCCTGTGTAAGTGGTGTGTATATTGGCAAATTGTTTTTTTTTTTCAACTAACCATCATTTCCAGAGAAGCGAGATTTGCGTGAGAAATGGTATTTTGAATCAATTACTCCTCTTCTGGGAATCGAACCCAGGACGCCGCCACTGAAATCAAACGACACACCAATTACGTCACGGCGGTCAATTTATGTTTGTTTATAATGAAGTCACATACGTATAATGTATATCCTAATTTGTGAAATAAATTGAAGAAAAATAAACCTGTGTTTGTTGAGAAATATATACCTTCCAATGTAACAGCGTGGTTAGTGGTCAGATTATATGGTAACATTTTTGTTTCAATAAAATAAGTTATCCCAACCTAATATTAAATTGATATTTTCTCTGGAATCGGATCTAATGTTGCGAAAAAATTCCATCCCTTTTCACGTTCAAAGATTATACAAGTCCATGTGGAGGTAGGCATATACCAGGGCTGGACCTAAATATTTGGCGCCTAGCGAACTAAATTTAAAAGGCGCACCTCTTATTAAATTATTTAAGTTTTTATTACATTGATACTTTTCTTTTTATTGAAATTATTTAAAATTTTATTTCATTGAAAATTTTTAATTTGTCCTCGAAAACCATGACCTACGACGCAATACATAATCTCTCCGAAAATACCAGATCCCTCTCCTTTTCCTTCCTTCCTTTTGCTACGTAATATTTATCCCTTAACATCTGATCTCGATTTCTTCTTCTTGTTCCTTCCCAATCCTTTTTTTTGTTTTTTTTTAATTCATCTTGGTGTTATGTATATTTTCTTTGTTCTTTTGTAGCTTTCATTTTTTTTGTTGATGTAGGTACATGTATAATTCTGTCACTCTGTAATCTGGTTGGTTGGAAGAAATTTCCTAATGGCAATAAGCCCGCCAGTCTGCATTAAATTTGATTATATTATGTACAAAAAGTTAAATAAATAAATAAACATGCATTTTAAGGAAGTCGTGAATGTTTACAAGGATTGAAGTGTATGGCGCAGGGTTTTCTCTGCCTACACCGCAATGGTCACTGTGTAATGGTATGTTAACGATTAAAACAGCGTTTATTAGAGTATAGGTAATGACTACCCAATGACTACCCATCATACAATGACTACCCAACATCAATAATATATAATAATTTAAATATGTGAAACTTTATAATTGGCTATTTTCTATTGTATTCTTATTTGCAATTAAATATTTTTTTTTAAATTTCAATTTAGAAATACAAAAATAATCCGTTTGCACTAAATTTCAATAAATGGTAACAAAAATAATCAATATTTAAATAAAGTAGTATGTATTTATTTATACATGAAATACATAGATAGTATCAAATCTAAATTTCAATAAATGAAAACAAAAATAATCAATATTTAAATAAAGTAGTATGTATTTATTTATACATGAAATACATAGATAGTATCAAATCTAAATTTCAATAAATGGTAACAAAAATAATCAATATTTAAATAAAGTAGTATGTATTTATTTATACATGAAATACATAGATAGTATCAAATCTAAATTTCAATAAATGAAAACAAAAATAATCAATATTTAAATAAAGTAGTATGTATTTATTTATACATGAAATACATAGATAGTATCAAATCTAAATTTCAATAAATGGTAACAAAAATAATCAATATTTAAATAAAGTAGTATGTATTTATTTATACATGAAATACATAGATAGTATCAAATCTAAATTTCAATAAATGAAAACAAAAATAATCAATATTTAAATAAAGTAGTATGTATTTATTTATACATGAAATACATAGATAGTATCAAATCTTAATTTCAATAAATGAAAACAAAAATAATCAATATTTAAATAAAGTAGTATGTATTTATTTATACATGAAATACATAGATAGTATCAAATCTAAATTTCAATAAATGGTAACAAAAATAATCAATATTTAAATAAAGTAGTATGTATTTATTTATACATGAAATACATAGATAGTATCAAATCTAAATTTCAATAAATGGTAACAAAAATAATCAATATTTAAATAAAGTAGTATGTATTTATTTATACATGAAATACATAGATAGTATCTAATCTAAATTTCAATAAATGGTAACAAAAATAATCAATATTTAAATAAAGTAGTATGTATTTATTTATACATGAAATACATAGATAGTATCAAATCTAAATTTCAATAAATAGTAACAAAAATAATTAATCTTTAAACAAATTAGAGCTTTTAGTGAAAATTGCGAAATTATAACTCCCACTATATTCCCTTGGGTTATTGAGGAGTAAAAAAAATTATAAAACACAATGGAGAGAGGTGAGAAAAGGAGGGGTCAATTTATTTTGATATACAAATCATTTTTATTCAGAACATAATAAAAAAGAGGGCTTACAGCCATAAGGCAATATCTTACAACCAACCCGAGCAACATGAAGTCACAAAATATTTATTTTATTTTTTACTCCTCACTAACCCAAGGGGATATAGTGGGGAGTTATGATTTCGCAATTTTATAAGAGTATTTTTTTTATTGCAGATTATCGACGAGTATCATGCTGAGATTATATTCTGAAAGTTTCATCACAATGTATCTGTGTGTGTGCTATGTACGGCGTGTTCATTTTACTTTATCGATTATAGACTAAAGTACTCATTCGATTCTTTTCAAATTTTGCAAATTTGTATATCTAATACTCTCTTAGATCCCATTAGATTTTGAACGATATATGAATAGTGCTTCTCAATTTTTTTAACTGTCAAATATTTCAAAGTGACCCCAAGCTCAGGAAATTTGAAATTTGAAATTTTTATTTTCAAATTGATAAAAAGGTACATCACTTTTATAAAATGGCATTGAAGATTTATCAAGTTTTCGTAATAAAATATTTAAATAAAAAACAATTTATTAAACTCATTTCATGAAAATGCTGAATATTTTCCATACAAAATTTGAATACTTTATAGAATGACTTGTTTGTGAGGAATTTAGCGTTGGCCGCAACCCACTCGTTTTAATTTGATACCCTTAATTAATATACTCCTAGCGCGAAAGCACTATTTGAACCTATGCTGGATCCGGATCTGGTAATGTAATATTATATAATATAAAAAAGGTAGTAGTGCCTACCTAAACAGATGTGCTTAACTGTAAATTGAATTCACTAGTGGGCTTTTGGCGGAGAAAAATATTTACGAGAATACATACTGAAAACTGAAATCCAATCTTGTATCGAAATAACCAAATCATTATACGACTTTACCTTCTTACGGACATAACCAACAACATAAACTAACAAACAAAATATCTACTCTAAGACCCGAATGCATAGTCCTAGGTACCTAAATACTAACTCCTAACTTCACTGGAGTATTTAGTATTCTTAAGTTAGCAATTGCGTTGCAGATACATCACTAACTGAATACTAAATACTACGCCAAACCTAAGGTCGATGGCGTAGAATTTCACATTATTGTGTATGAAGATAAGAGATACCTTTCTATGGGCTTAGACTGACTGATGTTTTTATGTTATAATAACACTAACATATGTAACCAAACTCACACTGGCAGCTCGATGTCACAATTTTTCTGAAATTCCAGTGAATTTTAGGCATCTCGTATGGATCGTTAAATACATTGTTTGGTATTTGATTTGACAAAATTACCAAATACTTATTTGACAAAGTCGCTAAAATCATCATCTATCGAAAACATCAACGTTCCTGACGATCAACCTTACTTTTTGACAGTTTGCAAATGTTAGTTTACGCCAACGCGCATGCGTTAAGTAGGTATTTAAATATGTCTCTGCAATGCAATTCTCATACAAAAACTTCGTAGCATCCTCCAGTTAGGAAGCCACGTGATCTCCTAACTTATGTGAGCGACTGTGCAATGAAAACATGATAAGTATTTAGGTCGGACTCTGCATTCGGACCTAAGTCTTTCCTGTGTACTGCTAATCATTGGGTGGATGATATCAAATTTGAAAAGAAAATTAAATGAAGAAAATAGAGATTACCTAAACAGTGTATTGATTCGCTGCACCAACAATCCAGTTGACTCGATAGTAGATGCTCGCAATATTTTCATATAAAAATTTATTTATTTTTATTACCTTCACGGCATATGTGACGACCGCCATATGCAGTGAAGGTAATATTGGTAAGCCGTTTGGTTTCTGGGTTAGATACCCAGCAGAGGAGAAATTTATTTAAACTAATTTCTCACGCTATTATTGCTGCTCTGGGCTGGAAACACTGGTTAGTTTGAAAAAATTGCCGTACGATAATAAACTCGCCATTTGTGCAGGGAGCAAGAAAGTGTTTATTATTAGTATCATATCCCACAACATCTAATAAAAGTAAGAACGACACAATCGTGTAGGTATCCATACACACCAGCCCCGTCTCACGTAACAGGCAGTCCACTCAGAATCGGTGGTTATATGAGATATTATTTTGCCCGTTGTATTTTTGACTACCCGGCTCTTCCGAGACACCCGATTTATTCATTTTCATTCATTCATACCATCACTGCAAATCCCACAATGTGGGGTAACCAGTGACAGGTGTACAGATAGTGCACCTTATAAAAAGGAACACAACACATTCGCGTATACTATCCCACACACCAGTCTCGTCTCACCTAAAAAGGCACTACATTCAGAATGTGTGATGGTGAACCTCATTGCTGAACTATGTGAGATGTTATTGTTGCTTGTTGTATTTTCGATTATTGATTTATTTTAATTTTTAAAATTTAGATAAACCCTTGTAACCCTTTTTTTACACGTGCATGCATTTTTATAAATTAATAATGTGTGTCAAGATAGTTCGGTTCTCTCTGCCTATTCCATTAGGGACACGCATGGTGATATAATATGTATGAGTTCACAAAACAGCTTATAAAATAATAATAATAATAACAACGCGTAAGTAGAGAGTTTATCGCCATATAGCAATTTCTTCCAACTAACAAATATTTCCAGCCCAGAGAAGCAATGTTTGCGCGAGAAATGATTTTATATAAACTTTTCCTATGCTGGGGACGGTTTATATAATATTGGTTTTAAAGTTCTTAATAGTCTTTTCTTGGACATTTACAATTTCTTTTCCTCGAAGATTTTCATTATTATTACTTGTGCTCTTATTCATTTTGTTGGGGAAACTTTTAAACGAAGAATTTCCTGTGCATAAGTGTGAGGGGGAGTGTTGGGTGGTGAATGCACATATGAATAATGCACAAAATAATTACATTTTCCTGAAAATGTTCAGAAAGAATGTAACGCTAAGTGCATGCATGCCTTTCTACTAGATATCATACCTTTGTTGTTCGTAAAATGTTCGTAAAAGTACGAAAACTTTTTGTTAATCATTGGCTTCTAAAATTATATACATAAAACATATTTTAAATCTATGTAATGAAAATCATTTCATCCAACCGTATATTTATTTAAGAGAATTTATTTCTCTTAACAGATTTACAAAGCTTCAAGCCAAGATCCGCGAGGTTTTGTATGACCAGGTCTACGTTTTTCATACTTTGAAATAAAAAAAAACAAATAGCGTGTGTGTATGTCCCGTCCCGCCTTATAACTTTTGATCCGCTTGATTTACAAAGCCTAAAATTTCAAAATGTATAGAAAGTGCTAGGCCTACAAAACTTGTATGCTCAGAATTTTAAATTTTGTTTCAGTTGGGGGTTATCAGTTTTTTTAAATTTTGTTTTTTTTTTCCATTAATCTCAAAAGCCATAAAAGCAAGAACGCTGATAATTTGTACAAATATAGACAAATACAATAAATATCTGTAACTAATTTTTATGAAAAAGTTTCAGAGTTTCTCAAACGTTTTATTTATGTGTATAACTGCCTATATTTCAATTTATTTTTAAATATTAAAAAGGTCGAAACACCACAACTAGATAATTTAATATTCTTTAAAAAGTACATATATTATAGTAGTATATCTCAAACTATTTTTAACAAATTGAGCAAAAATTGAATTCAATCAATTTGTATGGCAGTACACAAAATCTACAGGGATTCTCAATAGTTTGATACTTAATCTTCAAACATACACACCATCCAGCTGTTTACATATTCGAGGTAGAAAAAAGTACTGACCTCCATACTATCCTATATTGATATACATGTTTTGTAAAGAAAACAAAAATATTTTAAAATACTGAATAATTTGGATTTAAGGGTTTATAGTTTGGTATGTATTCTTCAACTAAAGATACTATCACCATCGATAGTTGGATCTCATGTGTTACATGTAACGGGTGTATCGTAAAAAATCAAAATTGTCCTAAAATCAATGCTCCCCTTTATTTTTAAACACAATCGAGAATAAATATAACATGTCGATTCTTTGGCAATCAAAATTTATATTTTTCGTCACATTTATAAATACATATAACTTAAAGTGAAATCATTTTGGCCAATTCGCAAATTATTATAATTTTTATAAATTGAGATTTTAGTGGAAGCACTATTCTAAGCCGGTAACCAACTCGTTAATCATTTTTTTTAAATAAAAATTATGAATATGTCCTTGTTAAACAAGTACATATACATCTTCCTACGTTCCCTAAAATAAGCAAATAAATGCTTGTGCTATAGGTGAATTAATGAACGGAGAACGAAACAAAATTCATAGTGTTCCTTTTAATAACCACAGCGTTATAGGATCATTTCCAATGCGTCGTGCGTCATATAATCAATAAATGAGTAGGATTCTTGTTTTGAGGACGCGATATTTGGTACCTAAATATTGTGTAACAATACGTTTGCATTGTCGAAGATATTTTCTAGTTAGGTACCCTTATTCTTTGTTCCTCTCATTTTCTTTCCCGTTTTGTCGGGACCGAAATCTGACAGCCCCTGGTGATTGACTGTACACTGATGAGATGAGGGACGGGAAGTGGGGGCGGAGGTTGGAAGAGAAACTGGGAATAGGAAGATAGATAGAAGAGTTTCCAGTAAACAGGACAGGGCGTTATGGTCCAGCTAGGAGCACCATTACTGACGGACACTGATGATTGATGAGGACCTCAAATACGGTGACCATAACACATTTTTTTAATTCAGAATATTCGAACCTATGTATGATATTTATTAAATTCACAGGTTTTGAGGGTTAATGTTTATTGATTGTTTAAAAGAATTATTTATCAGAAGGATAAGATTATATGTGCGTGTTCAAATAATTTATTATTTAATCTTCCTTTAAGGTTGTGTTTCTGGAACAAATATTAAAGTAAAGTTTATTTAATATAATAAATAATGTGATGGACACACAGCTGGTCAATGAATTAAAATATAACGTCAATATAAAATCACTAAGAAACCCAAATATTTTTCACATAGGGTTCTGTATATCTAACATATCATTTTATAATCCATTGTATCGCATGTGCCGTATTTACAATAGTCATAGCAACTCCAACATAGTTGATATCTTCTGCAACACAAGAGAGGTATTTAAAAAAATAATGCTATTGATTCTGAGTAGAGAGGAGAATTTCTGTTGATGTTTTCATCCCTTTTTTTGTTATATGCACAATTTTCATTACATTACATTGTTTTATATATGCTTCTCTATATTTACTTTGTACTTTTTATTGTTGCTTCTTTATGCTTTTATAGGTTTTGTATAATTATGTCTTATTTGTAAAGTTTCTTTATTACTGCTTTTATCTTGGATATTTTAATATGTTTGTGTAAATAATTTATGAACTTCGCATGTTGTGTTCACTTCCAATTGGATATTGACATTATGTAAAATTATTATGATATACTTTCTTGAATGCGATTGTCAATGTCTGTAAGTGTTCCAAATAAAATAAAATAAAATAAAAGTATAGTTGAAATACTTTGATTTCATAAAATTGTGCAATATTTTGGTTGTTTCATTGAAATCTAATGCCTTAAAAGGGCACAATTTTGAACAATTTTATGAAATCAAAGTATTTTAACTATACTTTTACTGATACTTGTGTTAAAACAACCCAGCCTAAATGCGACATTGCAATAGTCAGTAGGTTCATAATTAGACGTCAATTTAAAATGATGAAAGTTTTTAAATAAAAGATTACTTACCTACATGATTAACATGAGTATAGTCTTATAAACATTAATATAAACTTATTTAATAATAATTCAGCTGTTCATGAGGGTCGGAATAAATAAAACTAGATACTATATACACGACACTGTATTCAGTTAGACGGTTGACGCATGAATAAATGTACTTTGAGAACTGTCAAGGCTATGCACATTGCAGTTATCATTCAGGAGCGCAGCTACAAGGCTTATATTTTACTCACATATACATCTTTTTTTGGAGAGCATATTTAAAACTTTGAACTGGGAAGACAAGGGAATAAAAATAAATGGAACAAACTTAAACCACCTCCGTTTTGCAGATGACATAGTGCTTATAAGTGATGATCTGGAAAAACTTCATATTATGATAAAAGAACTCCACGATGCTTCCCTAATGGTCGGCCTGGAATTCAATATAAATAAAACAAAAATCATGAGTCCATCTAACAGCACTATCACAATTGATAATAAAATAATTGAAGCTGTTGAAGAATATGTATACCTTGGACACAAGATAAAATTAGGAAAAGATAACCAGACAGCAGAAATACCCAGAAGGATCGGACTAGGTTGGGCAGCCTTTGGGAAACTTAAACACATGTCTGAAAAGAAAAGTGTTTGAAACATGTATCCTGCCTGTGCTTACGTATGGTCTGGAAACTATCACGCTAACTGCGAGGACCATACATAAGCTAAAATGCACTCAGAGATCCATGGAAAGGCAAATGATAGGCGTAAGTCTAAGAGACAAAATTAGAAATGAAGAAATCAGACGCCAGACAAAAGTTGTTAATGTTATGGATCGAGTTGCAAAACTTAAATGGCAATGGGCAGGTCATGTTGCCAGACAGGGTACGGACAGATGGGCACCCAGAATTCTAAATTGGAGACCATGGGATATGAAAAGGGGAATAGGCCGGCCCCAGAAAATGTGGGCCGATGATATTGTCCCTGTCGCTGGAAGCGGATGGGTTCGAAAAGCCCAGAAAAAAGACGAGTGGAAGATTTTAGAAGAGGCCTACATCCAGCAGTGGAGAGATGGCTGAGAAAGAAGAAGAAGATACATCTTTCACTCTACTGTATGTACTGTAAAGTGAAAGATGGACTAACCCAGCACGCTTGCCGCTATGCCACAACCTTTCCAATCATTAAATACATGTACTGTGTGCTGTCATTATTTCAATATAATAAAATAGATATTTTTAATGGTCTTGATTTTGTGGTGGTTTGCTATTTTGAAAAAAAAATAATGAGAAAACTAAAATGATATTCAAAAATAAGTAAATACACTCAAAATACAAAAAAATCTCACGGTTACAAATTAAATAAAATATTACGCAACCTTTGCCTACCTCTCTTATTGATGAATATATTTTTTTATGAATATCATTGGCACTTTTATTTAAAAAAAATAGTTAAAATTATAAGCGGATGAACCGGATAACATTTAAATACTGTGGTCACCCGATTCATGCCGGGAAAAATTTTTCATGTTTTCTACATTTAAAGCGGTTTTTCGTGCAAAGGAATGTTTAATTAAAATGTACACGTGAACGAACAGGCATACCAACATATTATTCAGACAAACAAATTACCAACAATAGTTATATGTTTTAATAAACCTCACCAAAATAAAAGCAAACGTTCGTTTCTATATTTATTTATTTATTAATTTATTTAAGTCGCCAACAGAATTGTGGAATATACATGAACAAGTTAACATATGACAGAAACATATCTGTCTGTCAGGTAGTTTATACTAAGGGTTGTATTACGGGAGTTAATTAAGAAAAAAAGGGTAAAGGTTCCGTACTGCGAGAATACTGCTAACAGAACCTCAACTTTTCCTTATATTTTTCTCAAATATCTCCTAATATACGACCCTAAATATAAAATTTTGATTGAACAATTATCGCTTGAAACGTGTTTGAGTATAAGTATTTGCAATAATAGTTGGTTACTTTAAATCTTAAATCTATAACTAAGAAAAACATTTACATATGTACTACCGAGTAGAGAATAACAAAAATGTTTCCATCACCGCATAAATAATTTAATGTAGGTACATGGCAAAAATAAAAAATAAAAAACGTTAAACGTCGCATATATGGCAACTAAATATATCATACGTTGAAACATATTTTTCTTCATAGTAATATTTTCTTTTATCACATCATATTTTACAATGACACAAATAATGCCCAACTAGGAAACCCTGTTCTAGGGCTAGCAGTTTACTTTACTGTGACTATACACTTATGAACTGGATGATGATAGTTTCCGCTTGGCATTAGGAAGGCACCGAATCAACATACTTTGTACTAATAATTTATTAACCAGCACCTAAAAAACCTCAATACAGTCACATAGCTCACATAATGTGTAAATTTTATTTAGATGTAAAAAATAAATGCACTTTCTTACATCTAGTATAACCCATAAGCATATTTACAAGTTGAAAAAATAAAAAGCTTTCACAGTATGAAATATATAAAAACAACAAAAAACAAGAATAGATATATTCAAATTTACACAAAAATACAAAGGAACCACATAATATCTTAAAAGAACTTTTCCTTTATGTATTCAACACTTAGGCGACGAAAAGCGGCAAGACCAGATGCTTCCTTCACACATTCTTGCAAATCATTAAACAGTTGAAAACCTTTGTAATACACATTATTTTGTGTACCTGCCAAGTTAGTCTGAGGCAGTCTAAAGTGTATATATTATGTCAACAAAACAATTTCCGACGCGATTTGACATTTCAAAACCATAGGGAGAGGTCATAAATCAATGTCGTCAAGTGTTCAGATATTGTTCCTTATCATCAGATAAATACTGGAAGCAACTAAAATATACATTTTTTTTATAATTTTCCTCGATCAATCTCCCATTCTTACATTACTCAGCCTCTTCTTGAGTCCAGTATTGGACAAAGGCCTCCCGCTTGGACTTCCACTGGTCTCTTTCCTGTGCCATCCCCGCCATTCTGGATCGTCCATTGTTTTGATGTCATCACAGCATCTGTTCTGGGGCTTTCCTTCGCTTCTACGTCGTGTTCTTGGCAGCTATCTTAAAAATGACAAATATCGATTTTCAAGCACTATTTCTTGTTCACTAAGGATGTGTTTCTTCGTGGCTATCGAGACTCTTAAGAGCGTGTTGCATTATTAATGGAGTGTTAATACGTTTCCAATACGTATTAGAAAAAAAAACTAAAGGAGGAATATTTATCACTTAAAACCTGATCTCGATTTCCTCTACATGTTCTTTCCCAATTCTTATTTGCAGTATTTTTTTTTTAATATTTATCTAAGTGTAATCTACATTTGCTTTCATTTATTGTTGATGTACTCATATTGTTTTTTCATACTTTGTAATCTGTTTGGATAGAATAAATTGCATCAAGGCCATAAGCCCGCCAGTGTACATTATATTCATTCATATTATGTTCAAAAAGATAAATAAACAGAACGCTAACCACTTTTCATAAATTCAGGAGTATAAAATATCCTTTAGTATACATACAATCGCATAAAATATAATATTATATAGAATTCAAACACTTTCACTTATATAATCACTAAACATACGAGCGCAGTGTTGAAAATTACGACTTTGACAAAAATATGTGTCAATATTATGAGCTCCATATAAGTCAGGGAAGAAAATTCATACACTACCTATAGAACCAATATCAATCAAAATTCTTCCAAGAATTAACGGAGAGCGAAGATCTTCTATATTGTGACATTTTTTAAAATAATTAAATCACATACTTATACAAAAGTATGGCGACCAATTTAACTACCCCATAAAACTCAAAGTAAGGGATTGTTTGGATGTATATAAAATGTAAATATCGATCAATAACATCGCACACAACGAATTTCAAATGTAAATGATTTAGTCATATTAATTTTCACTTATGCCCAGTCGTATATTGTTTATGAAATAACAATTTATTATAAATGCTTGCGAATATATGATTCTTAATGAATTTTCAAATTTATGTATCTACATTACATTGAATTTCCAAAATTGTCCACATAAAATGCAATATGTACGATAAGGCAGAGCACTTAGAAAATTATTCAAGAGAGTCATATTTAGGCTATACTTACTTCGTGCACTGCCATCTGTGAGTCTCTAATGGAAGCTCAGTCGGCCCCCACCACCCTAGACTCACACCAGAGTCGACCCCCGCCACCATCACCCTAGACATAAACCACTGGCAAATATTTGCACCAATATGCCGCGAATGTCCATAATATACATACCTACATGACATGTATGTATGTGTAATGCATAATATAATGTCCGTGAAAGTATTACCGGAATAAAATTAAAAAAAAAAATCAATTATATTTTTTAAATTATTGATAATAGATACTCATATAATGTATATTAGATATTTTATGTTTAACAATAGCCTTACTTATGTTAATATGAATTATGCCAACATTATTTTTCTAAAAAATATTTTTAAATTACTGATTATATTTTTTTTTATAAATTTTGGAAATTTAAAAACAAACAAATATCACTTTTCACTGTTTAACGAAAATTTTATCATAGCTACATTTTTATTGGTAATAAACAAACAAGATTAAATGTATTAGGACGATCGTTTCGCCTGGTAAGGGCATTGTTAGCTGATAAAGTAATGTATGATACCAAAAAGATTTACTATAAATTTTCATAGTTGCTTTTTATCATGTACTAATCGTTCTCTCAATCAAAAATTGTAAACTTATTAATAAAACAAATTTCTTTAATTGAATTAAATATTAGAAAATACAAAAGGCAAAAATAACATCTTAGACCCATCCAGATAATTAACATATCAAAGGATTAGGCTCTGAGGAGGTCTCTATACTGCCTATCAACTCTACTGATTCCCGAATATTAATATTTAAAAAATCTTTAACGATTCTACATAAATAAATAAATCGATAAATCTAAAATTTACTAATTACGGCATAACGATTTTAGAATAATGCCAGGGACTGAAATAATGAACGGTAATATTATTATTTTACGAGAATACCAAAGTCTTTTAATCTCGTTACCTAAAGCAGTGTATTTTCTAATTTTTTCATTAAATGATTTTATAAAAAAAATACTTATTTTTATTGAGTTCATAATAACATGTTTTACCAATCATTGCCATGTTACAAGAATCTTTGGCGAAAAATGTCATCAAAAAACAAAGAAAATAAATATTTTAATAAAGGTACTGCCTCCCTGACCAGCCAGCTGGTAAAATATTATTTGACCAACACCAATTTAGTTATTTTATTTTATAATGTATAATGTATAATGCAACTGGCTCACGCCAGTCGCAATTATAACTTCAAACAAACCTAACCAACCTATTTTTACCAAACTTTTGTAGGTTAGGTTTAAAAAATCGGTGTACATCCTAGGCTATTCTGGCTGGTCAGGGAGGCAGTACCTTTAATAAATGTAGAATTTGTTTTACTTTTGTGAATTGTTACACAGGTTGTAACTTGTATGTACATTTATAGGTAAAACTCTGTTATTTTTATCTCTAAAAAATCTGAATTCGCGTTACAAAGACAATGTTACAAAAAAAAATCAAACATATACACGCGGGTTTTTACAAATTCCTCTACAACGTACCTGTATTTCCGTCAAAATATCCAACCGATAATTTTTCACCTCACCCTCACAAAAAATTCTCCGCAACTACGACAATCTCAACCACCTTGAAAAATTTGTAAAAAATGAAACTCATCTTCTAGAGCGTATTATAATATTGCGTACAGACAAAATGTACATTTCGATAAAAACATTTTACTGAAGTAATTGTTGGATGGGATCCGAACTACGTTTCAGTTCCGGTTTGAGTCTTGACTATATTGTTAATATTTTCCGTTCCCTGAAAATTTTATTTCCTAGCAATGGTCGGTTATCTAAAGGGATGATTATATTTTAAATTTAAAATATTTTATTGAAAAAAAAAACATTTATATTTAATATAATAATTTTATTTTCATTTCCATTTTATCCATTCATAAATATATGTGCTATGCTATTACTAGCTGGGGGGGACATATAAAAACAACATTATACACATTAATCACTGCACAAAAAGCTATTTTAAGAGTAATTAACAAAAAATCATATTTATAACCTTCTGAATTGCTATTTAAAGAATTTGAGGTCCTTGACATCAGACAACTTTACATAAAAAGTATTACACAAAACTATACAAAAACGAACTGCCACGTTCCTCAAAACCATATTTTTTTTATAAAAAATGAATATGTCCTTGTTAAGCAAGTACATATACATCTTCCTACGTTCCCTAAAATAAGCAAATAAATGCTTGTGCTATATGTGAACGAAATCGGTCGAGGCAGGACTCGAACTTGCGACCACTGGATTACTAGCCCAGCGCGCTAACCGCTCTGCCATCGACTCATCTATATTATACATAATACTAGAAAAACTGTACGAAATCTTGAAGTAGTACTTACATAGAATGAAAACCGCACTAGGACAAAAAACTATACATACATACCTAGCACCTAAACTACATAATATGTTAAAACATGACATACCAAAAATTTCAACTATCTCATCAACTAATGCAAAAAAAATAATATTCAAATGGTTATTTAACAAAGGCAGAGAAGAGAGCGAATGACTATTGCATATAGTGAAATGAACAAATAAATACATTGTACTATTAGACAACCTTACAGTAGGTACCAATAGATTATTGGCCTAGTGGAGTGTCTTATCCTGAATTCATTTGCAAAACATCAACACTATAATGAGTAAGTGAAGAGAACAAAAAAAACTAACAATATAACTCTTAATATGTTGTTTTTTTTACTTGATTATTATATAATATATATTTTTATTGTGTTTGCTAATATTTATATATATAATTCTTCTGTACGTGTGTATGTCACTGAACTCTTCTTAAACGGCTGAACCGATTTTGATGAAATTTTTTGTCTGTATTTGTGTGAGTCCATGAATGGTTCAGATTCTCCAAACAGGATTATAAACATTAATATAATAAAAGGAAAATAAAAAAAAAAGATTTTTTAAAACTATAAATTATAATAGGTCTATTGTCAAATTGGAAATGTTTAATTTTTTTCATCTGACAACACTAACAAATCTGTCACTTGCGTCGTAGTTTGGCTTTTTTTTGACATTTAAAGTTATTTTCGTTCTGTTTCTGTATTATTAATATTTCAGTTATATACATGTACATGGAATTTTAATTTCTGTTCGCTGTTTCGTTATTATTCATATTTAAATTCGTTCGTTTCCGTGTCCAGACCAAAATATATGTTGTTGTTGTAGTTATATACGAAATGACAATCAATCTAACCTCAAAGTCTTTAGAAGCTCATCGAACAAGAAAATGTAAGTTTGCTCAGTGAATAATAACATCCATATGATTCAAATATATGTTACATATATTTTTTTGTTTCACAAATAGTTCGGGCAGGACAACGTCTGTCGGGTCCGTTAGTATTTAACTAGTTGCATGTAACACATGAGATCCAACTGTCGACAGCGATAGTATGTATAGTTGAAGAATAAGTACCAAACCCATAAATACAAATTATTTATTATTTTATGATATTTAGTTTTCTATACAACACATGTACCTAGGTAGTCAAGATAGGATAGTATGGAGGTCAGTCTTTTTTTCCTACCCGGAATATGAAAACAGCATGATGGTATATGTATATTGTATGTTTAGAGATGAAGTATCAAACTATTAAGTCTTCTTTGATATTGTGTATAGGTGACTACCATACAAATTGTATGAAGCGATGTCATCACTAAATTCAATTTTTATAAAAATTGTTAAAAAAATTTGAGATGTACTGCTACAATGTTAATATTTTTTATATAAAATTAAATTATCTAGTTGGGGTGTTTCGGCTTTTTTCGATATTTAAAAAAAAAATGGAAATATAGGCAGTTAAACTCATAAATTTATCATAAAAAAAATACTTTTCTTAATAAAAAATGTTTGAGAAATCCTGGAATTTTTTTGAAAAAATTAATTTGAGATTTTGTATTTGTCTATGTTTATACCAATTTTCAGCGTTCTAGCATTTATGGTTTCTGAGATATAGGGAAAAATAAAATAAAAATTCAAAAGTTGATAACCCCTGACTGAAACAAAAATTCAAAATTCCGAGTATAAAAGTTTTTGTAGGCCTGTAACTGTTTATATATTCTGAAATTTTAGGCTCTGTAAATTGAGCGGATCAAAAGTTATAAGGGGGGGGGACACACAGACACACACATACACAAAAATGTTCTACTCCGAATTCTGAGTAAATCCGTGTATGGAACATATATGCTGCGAAGCCTCTAAGTTGGTGTTTTTTGACTTCAAAGTTGGAAAAGCCGTGAAAAAAGTAGACCTCTCCATACAATTCTCGCGTATTCTGGCTTGATACATTGTCGATATGTTAAGAGAACAAAGTTCTCCTGAACAAATCGACAGTTGTCATATTGATGTCATATTGTACTGGATTTGTAATAAATAAATAAGTAAAAATATTTTTACAGTCGTAGAGTTTTTATTTTTACCCCGAGTCAATTCCCGTGGACGTTGAGTTTTTTATGGAATTGATAGTCGAAATAATTTCCACGTCAGGTTTTAGGTCGAATTGGCTCATTCTATTGAGTGCTTGAGATTGCTTTTCTTTTAACACCAAAATATCTTCTGTTGTATTAGTAGATTTCAAAAGGTCCGATGCTAATTTCTTTGCTGATTCACGGATCAAATTGCTCTTTACATACATACAAACATAAAAATACACATTAAAATAACATCATCAGATAAATTAATATAAAAAATTAGCACTTGGAAAAAATAAAAACTTACAAGCAAAAACAAAATATGCGAAGTAAGAAAAAATAAGTATAACTACATGAACTCATATAAACCAGGACTTAAATCAAAACGAGTGGGTTGTGGCGAACACCAAACACTCCACACCATAGTAAGAGTTCATTTTTTCTTCTTGAAATGTTGACAATCTCGATATGGTAAAAAATGCTTATGTGGTATGAAATATTTTAATAAAAGCAGATAAATTTTGTTTTGAAGAACGTCAGAGCATTTTGAAAATTTTTACACGTGATATCATATGAAGAAATTTTATGATATCTATGGAAAACTAATCAGTTCTAAGTTCAAGCTATTAATACTCTTATATCAATATGAAATCAAAGAACTGAACATTGACAAACATAAAAAAATTCTCTTGTTACATATATGTTTCACACAAAAATCAATTAAACAAAATATAATTTTTCAAACCGTTGAATATTTATCTTTTAACATTGACCAACTTTGAATACAATTTTATGAAGATTCTTGGTGTTGTATAGATAGTTGAAACCAAATTAAAATATCTCTAATTTCCAGGTCGTGAGAGCATTTTTTCAGTTTTAATAGATAAAATCATGAAGAAACATTGGGAAAAAATGATCCGTTGTTTATGGAAAACTAATCAGCTCTAGGTCTATGCACTTTACACATATGATGTTAATATGAAGTCGATCGGAGTTATAGTTTGGGCTGTAGAGAGGACACAAAAAAGATTTTCCGTCGTACGCCATACGCCATACATCATGACGAAACTCACAGTGTGCACTATCAACATGATACCCGTTGAAAAATTGATGTAAAAAAATACGCTTAAAAATTGTGAAATCATGACTCTCCACTATTCCATAGTGTGGAGAGTAAAAAGGATATTTTAAACATAAAGATTAAAATAAAAACGTGGATCCACATCCGCAGTTTATAAATGACGCATATTTTTTACAGTCATTATATTTTTTGGTTACATTGCGTTGGTTTAAAAAATGGTTAGTATTTAGGTCGGACTCTGCATTCGAGCCTAAGTACTTAGAGGCTTGTCTGAAATGCAATCGATCATTGTATGTATTTTTGTGATATATTTAAGCTGTTTAGATAAATAAAAATGGTGAGTAAAATCAAATATATTTCAAATGTATGGTAATACATCCTCTCTGTCTCATTGAACTAAACCTGCAAACAAATAATTCCTTTTTGATCCGCGCCTGTAATTTCCCGCTGTACAATGTCAATACATGTGACATCTGTATCCCCGTGTATGGTACAAAGTCCTGCCGGTAGATGGTATGAGGTACAGAGAGAGGTATGAAGGAGCGAGTAAGACAGGACTATGGAAAATGCGAGAAAGGGATGAGGGTACACTTCCTGCTTGAAACGAGATGACTCTCCAACTATACTCTGTTCGGTGAAAATAATGCATTTTTTATTTTATTTTTATTCATTCATACTTTCACGCTTCTAGTTTTATTTTTTGTTGTAAAACTATTAACTTTTTTTGTTGTAAAACTATTGACAATGAATGTTTAAAAATAAGCTTTGTTAATTTAATATTTTGATAAAATTGAACAATTTTGTTTTTTATACAAATTTACTTTAAGTAGGTACCTACCATTTATTTTGTTTCACAATAGATTATGTATGCTCTCAATTTGAATTTGATTGCTATATTTTTTTGAAATACTTAAATATTTTTTACAATTCTTCATTTAAACGTGAGCAAGTGAAAACTTTGAAAATATTTCCTTAAAATGTTTTTTTTTATTTATATGCTTAATCCATATAATTCTATGGCTTAATCCCATTTTAACAGTTATCAGGTAATGAAGGGTGTGTTGCCTAGTATTATAAAAAAAGTAACGAGGATAGGCACCTACTGAACAAATATCATAGATTTTTATTATAAGTTAGATGTCGTAGTTAGCAAATTTTGTATGAATCGAGTTGAAGCATTTTTCCACGGGATTTTTGACGTTTTGGTTGGCAGACCACATCGTTTTTCTATAGAGAATAACGACTAATATGAATTGTTTTCAGATTTATTTGTCGAAAAAACACTTTGTATATTAAGGTTTAGAGAACAGTTATCTAGGAAGTGTTGAAATGTAAGGAAAACTGAAATATGCTGTATTGTAATAAAAATCTATGACAAATATCATTAAGGATTTTTTTGTCATTTTTGAAAAAAAAAATGCATTCTCGAAAATACTTTTTCATTGTTATACCTGCTTTAATGGTTAAGATTTGAATGGTTTAGTCACGTAGTGGGTTCGGTTCCCGGTGGAGACACATATTTAATTGTGTTTTTAGTCCGGACGCAGAAGGTGGCAACTTGTTATTGAATGCGTGTTAAATAAATATTTGATACCTGTAATAATTACCTCACAGTTGCACGATAAGCAATAAAAAATAAAATAAATATTGATGAAAAATTTTATGGTTCGAATGACTTTTTCTAACCCGAATTGGGAAGCGACGTGATGTCACTTTTGTTAAATTTTGAATACATATAATTATAAGAAAATAAAAGAAATCAAGTTTTATAAAATAATTTATTGAAAAAATCTAAGTGTTTCACTCGTATTAATATTATTTTCGATTTCATTTATTTATTCAAATGGAAGCTGACAATGTATAAATGAAAAATTAAATGCGGTACATAAAAAAATACAAAATTAAAATAAAAATTATTATATGAGAAATTATGACTCAATTTATCATACAAATTAAATTCGCTGAAAAAAATGTCATTATAGTAGTTATACGTTTAGACATTGGGAAGTTAGTAATTAGAATTATACTATGGATTTTTAGAACATTACACCAATGTATCAAAAATATAGAATCTAGAATCTATAGAATCTATATATAAAATCAGATTAAAATAAATGTCACCCAAAATTTCTCAAATATGTGTTTTTAAAACAACGTATAAGCTTTAAAAAATTTAGTTATAATAAAACAATACCACAAAAAAAGGAAAAAATAAGGGAATCAATGTGTCCATACTTAATGAGATACCATCACGTGATGTCCCACGAGGGGTAGGCAGAGAGAACTAAACGCCACATATTTCTATCTTGGCACACATTCATCGCCACGTCAACATTCATACAACGCCTTATACATGTTCGTCTGTTGTTCACGCTTCTAACATTTCCGTCTTTCAAAATACCGTTCACATGGACGTGCCATCCCTTCTTTGGGCGGCTCTCTCTCTCTTCCTTAGCTTGCATCCCACATGGTGGTGGGGTCAGCTCTCCTCACTGCGCTCCTCCACTTCGCCATATCATGAGCATCTTCCTCAGAGACATCACATTCCTGCATGTCCTCAGCCACCAGGCCTTTCCATCGTTTTTTGGGACGCCCTCTGGATCTTTTGCCAGACACTCGATGATCCAGTGCAGTATTTCCTATATATTCTTCTTTGGGCGGCTAGACCTCATAATTCCATTTCTGCCCACACTGTATATTTTCTACGTTAGGCGTTCCTCATTCATTCTCCCCATGTGGCCAAACCATCTCAATGTTGTCACTTTCATTCTATTAATGACATATTTCTTCATCTAACATTCTTTCCTTATGTCCTCATTTCTGACTCTCTCATACATCGTTCTATTACAGATTCATCTTAGAGAGCTCATTTCAACAGCATTTTTTATTCTGCTTTTGTGCGACTTTTGCCATGTCTAGGTTTCACTTGCATACGTCGAGGTTGGCACTAAGATTGGCGTTATGGCAACTTTAACATCCTTTCATATGTTGCAATTAATCTTATCTGGTCTAAGTGCTCCATGTTTTCTGCCATAAAGGATCGCCTGTCAACTATTGCCAGAAGGGAGCCAGATAACCTCGATAAGTTCGTCGTAATGAGAGGCGTGAAAGGTTGAAGATCAAGATGTCGCTCACCGATCCTATGGAGCGACCTGGTCAAGTCTCCTTCAGGATCTTCTATCAGTACGATCTGTCCAAGACAGTCCAGCATGGAGGCTGACCATTCGACCTGTGATTGAGTTTAGCCGCCAACATCAGACAAGAGGCAAAGGGAGAGGAGGAAGAAGAAAATTTATCCTTATATTTGTTTGACTCCCTCAAACATAAAAAAGGTCAGTTTAAAATATTAAATGTAGCGTCAAATTCAGTTTTCAGTCATTATCCATTTTTCATTCCTTCATTCACTTACGAGTTTCAGTATTACGAAAAAAAAACACTGAAGGTTCAAACTAAAAAGCGAACAGACTAAACACCTCACCTACCTTTTTCTCCATCCTCCCGTTGCCATGGCGACCAGAGGGCCTGACCACGCCCACACCCCGCTTCCCCGCAGCGAGGGTATAAAAGGGCCGGTGCGGGCGGGAGAAATCTAGAGCGCCCGTGTCCGTCGTCAGGACAGCGTATTCCGTGACGGTTGTTTTGGCGCGTCCGATTTTAAAATTTTAAACGATTTTCATATTACTTTATTTTCATTTATTTATTCAACGATTCCCCTCTTTCTATCATCATCCTTTACTCCACGACCCAATATTCGGTCGAATAAAATACACCTCTGTTTTTAAAAGTACACTCTAAGAAAATTATAACTATAAAAGAAAATATACACAAAAATCAAATCATAAATCAATTTGTATTCAGTGTTTCTGACAGTCGTGGTCTTGAAATAAATGCCTTGCAGTCAAAAAAGAAATAAAAAAAATCGTTTACATATTGTTTAGTTGGGATTTATACTCGGTAATTAAAATTTTTCCACAGTTATACTTTTTCCTCCTTGCGGCGCTTTTTACCTCCGAGAGTATATTTCATATTTTTTTCTCGCTCGCGGTTATTATACATTCGCATAGTTTTTAGATATACATCTATGTATCTTGTCGCCTGGCTTTTCTGCTCTTAAAAGCGATTTAATTATGGGTTCTTCACTTTAGCACGAGAGGAAAAATTAAAATCTTTGTATGCAGCGAGTTTAGCGGTGCAATTTTATGCATGGGGCGCGACAATTCAACGCTTCGCTATATTATGCTTTAATATTAATTTGTTGACTAAATGCATCATTTGAATTTTTTCCCAAGTTATACCTAAGTTTAAAAAACGATATTTATTTATTGAAAAACTACGCTTTAAAGTCATGAAATAAATTAATCAAGATTCTGGAAGTTTCGTTTTGTTTAAATCAAAATAAAAAAAATCTTATTGTAACCGAAATAATTGTACGTATTAAATTTACTTTACCACAAAATTTAAAAACGCAGATACGAATATTAATTGAACGAAAAAAAATTGTTTTATAAATTAACATATTTATTGAAGTTCAATTTGTTGAAATTGTTTCGCGCTCTCCGCAACCATTTTCATCAATGTATATATAATTCAGCAGTTTAGAGTTGGTTAAATGACTGGTTGTTCACGCTGCTATGTACCCCCTTTTGCTCTAGACCCCTCTTCTCCTCCGATCCCAGCCCCTCACGGTCCAGATCCCCTTCGTCCCCTCCGCCTTCTTCACCCGCAACCCTCGTTTTCATCCCCTCGTATAACCGTGTACAGTTTATCGATTCGACTATCAGCGATGGCCGCGGAGAGTCGACCGTGCACAGACGATGGCATTTCATCAGGTGAGTACAAAAATTTTCACAATATTTTCAAATAACAATCGAATTTAAAAAACACACCTTTCATATTCAAAGTTTTTCCGCCTGCCGCGTAATTTTAAGGCCCACTCTGACCGTTAAATTGAATTTTCCAAAATAATTTCTTTTGGCCTCGAGTTTCTCGTAGTCGGAAGCGGCCTCGTGTTTTTTGACTCGCCAACTTTTAACCTGTTATTTGTGAAATATTCACCGTTGAATTTGATCCGATATTAATTGAATTTATGATTATCTTAATGAACGAAATTACTGCTCCACGCAAATTCACTTCCCAACCAGACTTTATATAATTTTATAACAAAGAACGCTTTGAAACGTCTTAAATAAATAATCGAATTATGTGTGAATATTATTTTTAACCGGATCCGAGATGTTTATAAGTTTCGGTTTCCGCTTCAAAGTTTAATTGCTTTTTCACAGTACAATTAAATTGGTAAAATTATATTTAAATGTGAATTTAAGTTTGAAAATCCATTTTAAAAGTGTTTAATTGAACAGCATTATTAATAAAGAATATTTAACACATAAAACGATCATTAACGTATTAAATATTAATATCCGAGTGTTTTTTTTACATAAAAAGTGTTAACATATTGTTGTGTTTTAAAAGTGAAAATATTTTTGCTATATACGTAAGAATTATGTCAATTGTTATTTTCAAATGAAATAGTAAAAATAATCAATTGTTAGATGAATGACAAATCGTGAAAAATATGTAAATTTTTTTTGACAAAGACGAGTATGTCCTTAAATGAATATGAAATGCGATAAATGTTTGTGATATATTATTTAGAATTATGAATAGGTAGTCATTTATATAAATAAAATGAAAATGTCAGACGTCGATATCGCTGTTTCTACATTTATTTATAAAGAAGTTTTTTCATATACCTACTTGAATATATTAATTTTTTGATAGTTGAAATAACTATGGTAATATTTCTTAAGTAATTATTTGTGATATTTTAGTGTAAAATTTATGCTTAAAAAGGATTTCTACAAATTATAAATTTATTGTCTACATCGGAAAAAAGCTCTAATATTTTCCTGGTAAATTGTATGCATCAAAATATTTGATTTTCTGTCAACTGCAATTTTGTTTTGGTTCTATTAGAATTAGACCATATTAAATTTAACTTTATTATTTTCATATTTTAGTTTTTTTTTAATGTATGAATTATGTCAAAACGTTTATTGAATAATGAAAATATTAGTGTATGAATTTCAAGATTTTTGTTAGAGACTGAATATGTAAAATTATATTACTTGGCTGCGTGATATTAGGTAAACATGTTACATGAATATCTATTAAATATTATCAAAATTAGGTCTAAAATAGATTTAAAAACATATTAAAATATACTTATTCAAGTGCATTTTTTTTCTTGTCGTTAACTTTATGAAGGGGCCGTTTACAGTCCCCATGTGCAGAGCGGGTGGTGGTGGGTGTAGCGATAGCGATACTTATTTAAGTCGAATAGTACGACCCGTAGAATATGAATAATGGAAAATCGTGGTTGCTGTTTTTTTTTTAATTTTATTTCTTCGTTTTTATTGTTCGTATTTTATTCCTTCGGATTATATATTTCGGAGTATTTAAAATCATGTCATAATATTTATAATCCCCGATATAAAAATCAGTCTGAAATAATTTGATATTTATAAAAAAAAAAACTTAAGTTTTAACATTTTTGCGATTTCATGTAGCTTTTAAGAAAACTCTGACAAAATATATAAATCTAATAAATATTTAGATTACCTTATAAGCTATTTTGTTATGGAGGTAAAATTAACTACTGTTAATCACTTTTAAAGGAGCTATTTATTTTGAAATTTGGTCATTAAAAAAAAAACTTTATAGGTTTATTCCTAATATATAATATTTAATAATTATATAAATAAATAAATAATCTATCATTGAAAATATTTCAATAGGTACTATTTTTCTTTTATTAAAAGAGTTCGCTGCGTTACTAAGCTTGGTCAGATACTTCCACTAAATTGGCATATAGGTATGTACATAGGAATGTGCTAGACTTTAGTCACTCGTTAGAGGGTACTTTCGCGCTATATATTTTGATATGTATTGTACTAACTATTATGTACGATTCTGAGAAGATTAAGTTTCTTCAATGAATTAATATAATACTTAAAAACACTATTTAGAATCAAAAGTTTTAATGTAAGTTCAATAGAAACATTTTTTTTCTTTTCCAGCGTGTCTGAAAAAATATGAATTATACCTATATAGATAAAAACTAAATTTTAAACAAAATTCTGGTGCTTTAATATATTATTGTAGTGCAGAAAGGTTGCCAGAAGCACTCTTAATTTTTTTTCCACAACTGATCAATCTGGATGCTGTGGAATTTATCAACTGAGACGTTTGTTTCAATGTATATTGATAAAAAAAAATAATAATTCCTCTTTTCGATATTATTGAATTTTATTTTTTTAATCATTTATTTCTCAGTGAAATTTGTGGTGTTGCAATTCGAACAATTTGACCTTGTAGTCCAACTGTCGATTCGTTCAAGAGAATGAAATTCTATTGAAGGAAGAGGCAGTTTATATATGCGTGTACGAAGGAACATTTTGTATGGCGTAGTATACTTTTTGCATGCTAATTCGGAGTAGAACATTTTATGTGAGTTTTGTGTGTCTGTGTGTCCCCCCCCCCCCGTATAACTTTTGATCCGCTCAATACACAGAGCCCAAAATTTCAGAATATATAAACAGTTATAGGCCTACAAAACTTTTATACTCAGAATTGTGAATTTTTGTTACAGTCAGGGGTTATCAACTTTTGAAATTTTGGTTAATTTTTCCATATATCTCAGAAACCATAAAAACTAAAACGCTGAAAATTGGTATAAACATAGAAAAATACAAAATCTCAAATTATATTTTTCGAAAAAAATCCAGGGTTCCTCAAACATTTTTTTTATGATAAATTAATGAGTTTTACTGCCTATATTTCAAATTTTTTTGACAATATCAAAAAAAACCGAAACACCCTAACTAGATAATTTAATTTTCTAAAAAAAAACATTAACATTGTATTATCACATCTCAATTTTTTTTTAAGAATTTTTATATAAATTGAATTTAGTGACGACATTGCTTCATACTATACATACTAACGCTATCGACAGTTGGGTCTCATGTGTTTCATGCAACTAGTACATATTTAGTTAATTCTAATATCAATACTAGTTCTCTTTAGTCCCTTTCTCGAAAAGCAATCAATGTTTGTGAATTGGTAGTTTTGTGTTGTATATGAATAACAAAAATATAAACGAATGAATTTTAAATTTTGTTTTTTAACAGATTTTTAATTATCTCAATAGAGACGAAGTTGGAATATTTACTGTAGGAGAACCGGGAAATCAAGGCACCTACAGGGCTTACGACCTGTCATCGGCTGGTTTACGTGATCACTTTATGCGCTTGCGCAACGTTCACCAATTATGCCTTTTTAATGAGATCCCTATCAATTCAATTTTGAAAAATCTATATACCTATTGTAATACTGAAATTCTTTTCGCTTGAAAATAGGGAATTTTTACTACAGCCATCTATGTGTGAAATTATGAACAACATTCTTATTATTTTTGTTGTAACGCCATCTATTGAGAGAATTGGTTTTTTGTAAATAATGAGAGCAACAATTCTTATACCTGAGGTGACGAATGCATTTTTCGCATAGAAGTCACCCCTGAATGGGTTTAAATTTTGTAATTAAAAAAAATATCTCGAAAACCAATCAAAGTTTGCGAATAGGTAGTTTTGTGTAATATTTAAATATCAAATCCAAACGAATAAAATTTAATAATTATACTAAAAAGAAAACTTGGTAAATGAATAGGTAGATTTATGTTATGTTATATTATGACGGTGTCCATTCCGAGATCATCTTTCTTTATGGTTGTGTCTGTAGGTACCTACTGTGAAGTTTTATACCTTCGCCATTTCTAAAATGTCAAATATGATATATAAACCTATTCACTTTCCGCCGGGTCTAAAATGTCACGAAAATGTCATATATCAAGCCGACACGAGGCCCCGGCTTACCCCAAAAGGCCGGCTAAGCGGGGTTCTACTGTGAAACAATAAATATATATCTAATTTTGATATTATGTTATTATAAATACAAATTCAGAGAGAGGGCAATTGACTTGATACCGGGCTAATTCGGATATTTTCACAGACATAATATTATGAAATGGTATTGTGATTTATGTATGCGCAGTACCGAATACGATTTATTTAGTACATAGATCAAGTGAGGGCATTTTTTCACTAAACAAATGTTTTTAAATTTCGTCGTATTTTTCAGTAACAAATATCATCCATATTATGATATTATTAAAGATTTAAATTGAATGATACTATTAAAAAAAGCGATTCAGAATCCCTTGTAGTTTTCATTTGCAATAAAATATGTATTTATTAAGATAATATTACCCCCTATTCAGTAACTATTGTCACTAAAATAGGAACGTTCTAAAATTGTAGATTTTAGATTCACGGTCTTATTTTAGTGTTATAAAATATCAAATTGGACTAAATAGCATAGGAACGTACCTATTTTGGCCGAAACGTTCTTAAAAAGTTACTGAATCAGCCGTATTATGAATAATTATGAATATTATGAAATTTTCATAATTATTCAAAATACCTACGTCTAATTCAGTAACTTTTAAGAACGTTCCGGCCATAATAGGTACGTTCCTATTCCATTTAGTCCAAGTTGATATTTTATAACGCTGAAATAAGACCGTAAATCTAAAATCTACAATTTTAGTATGTTCCTATTTTAGTTACAATAGTTACTGAATAAGGAGTACTATCTTTCTTCAAATACAGTACCTACGATGGTTTGGTCATATGGAAATAATGAATTAATAACGCCTGAAAGAGAAGATGAGTCGATCAATAAAAATTTAGATAGACCATGAATACAATATTTTTTAAGACGGAGGATATTTTTATATATGAAAAAATGAGATCCGGTACCTACTGTGAGAAGATTGCAGTACGGGATCTCAACTAATTCTTAAAAAAACTCTCGAGCATGTACGAAACGATGTATAAATGTAAGCGAAGTGAAGAATGTATGAAAAGGCAGATGTTCATGGCGCTCATTTCTATCTGCTTACCACAGTAAAATGTCATGAATTGATGTATTTTGATAAAATTATTTTTAGATTTCATTTTGAAATACATTATATCGTTGTTTGAATAAAAAACGTTATATTTCAGGTCAAAGAATTTTCTTAACATCTGTCATATATTTTCTTGATCTATGACCTGTTAATTTTCTTCTAGCTTACAGATTTACTTGTTTCTTATACTTGTTTCATTTATAGATTATCTTTGTGAAGGTTGAATAGACTATCCTGGGAGCAAAAAGTCCAACTGTCCATCCATCTATTGTTGGAGTTTCCTTATAATCCAAACTAAAATATATATTAGGTACGTAAGTACTTACAAATCAAGAAATTTTTCATCGTAGTATCTAACATGAAGGTGACGTGATCCAAAACAAAACGAGTGGGTTGTGGCCAATACTAAACTCTCCACTACACAATGAAGCTTCCCTGCTAATATTACACTCTAATATCAATATGAAATCAAATATGTAACTAAACATTGCTAAACATAAAAATTCTCCTATATATTTTTCATACAAAATATCGATTAATAGAAACATAATTATTGAAAGGATATATATTTTTCTTTTAAGGTTGGCAAACTCTGAATGCAGTTTTGTGAAAATTCTTTTTTTTGCATAAATAATTCAAATAAAATGAAAATATCTCAAATTTCCAGGTCGTGAGAGCATTTTTAAAGTTTAAACAGATGAAATCATAGAGAAATAATTAACTGTTGTCTATGGAAAACTAATCAGCTCTAAGTTTATGTACTTCACACATATGGTATCAATATGAAGTTCATCAGTCATTTGGTTTGGGCTGTACAGAGGACACAAATTTTCAAATTTGTGTACGGCATACGGCATACACACAAAAACATCACGATGAAACTCAAAGTATACACTCTCTACATGATACCCATTGAGAAATTGATGTAAAAAAAATACGCTTAAAAATTGTGAAATCATGACTCTCCACTATTCCATAGTTGGTAGTGGAGAGTAAAAATATTATCTTATTTAAAAGCGCCAATTTCTTCGGAGTTAGAAAGTTTCTCGTCCTCAAGACAACAAACTGATTATACAAAATTGACATTGATTATATCAAAGGAAAATCCTAATGGAATGATTGATTTTCCTAATGGAACGTATGAAAAAGACTAACGTAAGTCACAATAGCCAAATAATATCAACTGTACCTACATACAATCTACAATGATTGAAATTTCTTTTGTGAGCCAATTTCACCTTCGTGACTCAATTAATTAGATGTCTGACTCTTGAGACAAGGGTTCCGAGCTTGATTCCCAGTGGAGGCACAGATATTCACAGTGTTTTCAGTTTGAATCTGTAAGACGATTGAGCCAAACTTCGTCTTTTATACTTATTTCAACATATTTTTTTTATTCCACATCATCATCGTCATTGGCTCTATAGTCCGCTGCCGATTCTCAAGAAATTGTTTCCATCCCTCCCTATCGAGAGCCAGTCTCCCGTACTCCCGTTGGTCGGCTTCATTGCTGACATCATCCAGCCCTCAACCTGGATCTACCTGTATTTCGGCTTCCCTCAGGATAGGTGTCTAATACATTTTTTCGAACTTTCTTGTACTCTACAAGGTTTCTCTAAATCATATTTTGGTATTTCTGGAAAAGCCACAATCAATGGGCCAGATAACCACATTTTATTAAATAGAGCTCCACAACTGATAGAATGCGGGTTACAGTTTTATATAGCATAGTTAGTACAAAAGTGATACGCAATACGAAATTTTTAATATAAAAAACCGACTTTTAAATAAGGGTCGTATTACGGGATTAATAACAATGTAAGAAAAAGGTCCAATAAGCAGTATTGTCGCAATACGGGACCTTACCTTTTTCTAACATTTTTCTCAAAGAACTCGACCCCAAATGTGTGTTAAGATTAAAAAAATATGGCGATCGATTCTCTCTTCCTACCTCATGAGGGACATGACGTGATCGTATGTATGAATGTAGTAATAAAACTTTCATACAATTCGCCTCAATAATACATGTTATACTTACAGACTGTAGACGCCTTTGAAAAAAGAGTTTGACGATTATTTCCTATCATCAGATCTCGATAAAACTTATATGTGAGATCATCTCTGAAGCACTCCCTTTCTATTTAAAAATAAATCATTAAAATCGGATAGTATGGTAAATAATTACGATTATGGTAAATAAAAGTATGATGATCTTCTTGTAGATCCCATGATCAAATCTTGACCATATAGAAAAAGAACCAATCGGAAGATACCCCCTTTCTAATGAAAAAAGAATTATCGAAATCGGACAACGCAGTAAAATGAAATCGCCGAACATACATGAAAAAAAAAGGATTTAAATTTCGAAAAACATGTTCTTTTACTGCTATATCATATATAGAGTCATTAATATCATGTATATTAAATTTTGATGAGCAAATACCATAACTGCTATACAAATGTGTCATTAATATCATGTATATTAAATTTTGATGAGCAAATACCATAACTGCTATATAAATGTGTCATTAATATCATGTATATTAAATTTTGATAAGCAAATACCATAACTGCTATATAAATGTGTCATTAATATCATGTAGGTATATTAAATTTTGATAAGCAAATACCATAACTGCTATATAAATGTGTCATTAATATCATGTATATTAAATTTTGATGAGCAAATACCATTACTGCTATATAAATGTGTCATTAATATCATGTATATTAAATTTTGATGATCAAATACCATAACTGCTATATAAATGTGTCATTAATATCATGTATATTAAATTTTGATAAGCAAATACCATAACTGCTATATAAATGTGTCATTAATATCATGTAGGTATATTAAATTTTGATAAGCAAATACCATAACTGCTATACAAATGTGTCATTAATCATGTATATTAAATTTTGATTAGCAAATACCATAACTGCTATATAAATGTGTCATTAATATCATGTAGGTATATTAAATTTTGATAAGCAAATACCATAACTGCTATATAAATAAGTCTGAAATATCCTTGTTCCACTTCACTTTACGTACCAATCCCTTGTTTAAAGTCGTAGCTTTCGTCAGCCCTGTATATTCTTTACTCTGTGGTTTATGCACACGTTTGTGCGTCCGTATTCTTTCGCTTGGTGAGCTCTACATACTCGGTTGTACTTGTTATTCCATATACCACAATAATAAGAACTTCAACTCTCCCGAGTTATACTCTCTCGCGAGTAATTTGATTTTAAAATCAGCGGTGCAACAACAAATAGAATAACTAGATTTATCTCGGTCCTGGTTGGGACGTTAAATTGGATACATGCACCAGGTACTAAATGGGCAATTCCATCTAAATTAGAAAAATTAATGTTGATTTCAAACCATTTCTGTCCCGAAGGAAAAACATCCTGTAGAATATATTTTTCTACTAAGGTACGTTCAAAACGACACTCTGTATAACATATACCCGCTTTTAACGAATCTTTAATATGCATCATACTTATCGATGACTTTACTGTGTATTAATAATTTTAAAAATGCATTTCTGCTTTATCTCTGAAAATGAGACATTTAACAAATGCACGATTTTATAACAATCTTGACTCTGGCCAATGTTACTCCATTTGAGGTCACAAGAGCCATTTTAGTAATAATGGTAATAAAAATAAGTAATTCTACAAAAATGAAAATACAACATTAAGTACAGATTTTTTTCACTGTAATTTTACAATATGAAATATTATAGATAATATATAGGTAATATAACAAAAAAAGTATGTCACATGTGATATTATTAGTAACTAAAAAGTATTTACATTTTTAAAACAGAAAAATATAACAGCTACAACGAGGTAGTAGTAATAATGAAATTTACATACGTGTTAAAAATCGTTATAATATTTCTTCAGTATATTTCATGTATCAAAATATTCTCACGTCTTGGAAATTTAAGTTCATTTTATTAAGGATTAATCAGGTTGGTTGGAAGAAATAGCATTATACCAATAAGCCCGTCATTGCGATGTTGGTAAGTATTTGTTTATAATATTGTTTTTATCAAACATTTCTGTATACAGCTCTACGCCTTTTACCTACATTTTATTAGCATTAACCGATCGCCGTTGGTAAGCCGTTCGGATTCTGTGCGGGTGACCTGGGTTCGATCCCAGCAAAGGAGAAATTGATTTAAAATTAAAGTCACGCAGATATTGCTTCTCTGGGCTGGAAACACTGATTAGTTGGAATAAATTGCCATATGGCAATAAACTCGCCACTTGCGCAGGGTGCAAAGAAGTGTTTATTATTATTTTTATTAATTTGTCAAATGATTTTGATCACTGTCACAATTTTATATTTGGCAGTGTGCGGCTCGGTTCTAGTGAATCAGGGCCGGCCTCGGGTTAAGGTTCGGTATAAATAACCGCACAGTGGTGTGCTCCCTTCACGGAGCGGCTCTTTATTATGAGGGAGCGGTGAATTCATAAGCTTTTCTCCTTAACTTCTGTCACCCCCTTAAGCCTTGTCTTTTCAATGAAATTCGACCTCTGGTTCCATCTATTCATGTTGGTATCTTCTTTTCACAATATTATTTCTTCGAATCTGTATTAAAATTTACGCAACAAACCTACCTGCCATTCTTTACAATAGTTGAATGGAGCTTTTTATCATTTGAAAATTCCCTAGGAAATCATTAACGCGACACGCTATATAAGCGTGCAGTATCTATCGCCTCTGGAAAACTGAAATTATATTTTTACTATTTATTTTTACTCTCCACTGCTATGTAATAGTGGAGAGTCATGATTTTACAATTTTAAGAGTATTTTTTTACATCAATTTCTCAATAGGTATCATGTAGAGAGTGCACACTTTGAGTTTCGTTGTGATGTTTTTGTGTGTATGCCGTATCCTGTATGCTGTATGCCGTACATAAATATGAAAATTTGTGTCCTCTGTACATTTTTTTTTTTTTTATTTATTTATTTTTTTTTTATTTTATTATTGAAACCAAACAAAATATAACAATAAAAATATTACAAAAAAGTACAATTTAAATAAGTTATATTAAACATTTTTTTATAGGATTATTTGGTATATACCACCTCACTAGGCTGAGCCTGTGCCGAGGTGGCAGAATTTTTTTTTTTTTGCGTTATATCTGACAGAAAAATATTAAACTTGTATTTAACTAAAACTTGTTATATAATATACCTATTATAAAAATAAAATATAAACTATTGTAGCTTGATCATGTTTCCGCAGTATATAATGCCCTTGTTTCTAATCCATGTTTCTATTGTTTTATTTTTTTTTCTGTACATATCAAACTAAAAGGCCGATGACCTTAATATTGATGCCATAGGTATGTGTGAAGTACATAAACTTAGAGCTGATTAGTTTTCCATAGACAATGGTTCATTTTATCTCAATGTTTCTCTATGATTTCATCTGTTAAAACTGAAAAAATGCTTTCACGACCTGGAAACTTGAGATATTTAAATTTTATTTAAACTATTTATACAATACCAATAATCTTAAAAAACTGCATTCAAAGTTGGTCAACATTAAAAGAAAAACATACATACAACCGTTTGAAAAATTATGTTCATAATAATAGATTTTTGTATGAAAAATATATATAAAAAGATAATTTTTTTATTTATTTTTTTATTTATTTATTCACGGCGTATACCAATATGTGGGTAAACAGCGACAGGTATGCGGGTGTGTATTACTTTATAAAATGATGCACGACACATGTGTGTATGTCCTCGTTTCGTCTCACCTAAAAAGGCAACATTCAGTATGTGTATAAATTCAAATAAGAACTAAGAAAGAAAAAAGAAATCAATTGGTATTGAAAAATACAAAAGTTGAATTTAAAGATAAACAAATAAATGTGGCTAAGGTATAATAAAATGATTATCAAAAACAGAAACCAAACTCTAATATTATATATTATTATAAAAAGTATTAAAATTATTATTAAAACAATGAAACATTTTTTGAAGCATCTCAATAGAGATGTAGGAAGAGTAGTGTAGATGAAAGCATGGAAAATCAAAAAGACACTCGTATGAGGGTTATGACCTATTATCGGCTGGTTTTAGTGATCACTTTACACATTTGCAACATTCGCCAATTCTAATGACTTACAGTGAATTTTCTTTCAGTGAGCTGATGAAACTTGTATTTATTAAATCAAGGTGAAATCGAGCATATTGGTGTACTAAGCGGCCATCTGTCGGACAGTGCACAAAATAATATCTGTTATCATTTGTATTTGAAACACTGTCTTGTCATTTGAAGCTTTTGGATTTCGGACCACAGATGACACTGCAGATCTGACAAATTATGACGTTCTTTATATTGCAAAATCGCCAAGAATATTATCGCTTTACGCTACAAATCTATACAGATTGTAGTAAGCCAGCCGTTTCTTATTTATTCAACTAAGCAATGTTTCTTTTTTAGAACATTGTACGCTGTCAAACGTTTTTAATTATACATTTAAATTGTTCACATTAGCGAAAAAAATTGAAATTGAGATTGGGTTTGCAGTAGAGAGTAACGCCGCAGATATTTATAATGCCCTTCTATGAGAAAATCAATATCGAATTTCGATTTGAAAATGCTGTCAATTTTCTATATCATATTAATGTTATTTGTACGTATTGTGCCAGAGATACGGTGTATATATTTTCCAAGGTGGTAAATGAAGTTGAAAATTGAAAACATTAATAATAAATAAAACGTTCCTCGCCATTCCTTCCATTTCATCTCTTTCAAATATTTACAATTCTACACTGACCCTCCATATTCGCGATTTTATCGACGTTTATAATATTTTTATTTCATTGGTACAAAAAGAGTTATAAAGTCACATTTTGTATTAAACCGTTATTCAGTATTGTTGAAGTAGACCAGTGAAGACTCCATACATTAATTATATGATAAAATAGTACCTACAATACAAATTGAAAAAATAATTTATTGTCAATTTATGTAAAATTAGAGGAGACAGGTACCCTAAATGCAATGAAAGAGCTTGCAGATATATATTTATGTCGATTTGAGTACCTACATAGGTAATGCAAGTATGATTCATAAAAGCAGCAATTTTTAAGACGTATAGGAATACTAGTCTTAGGCTGCCTGTCCATTGATGCGGAGCGAGGCGGCGGAGCGGAGAAACGGAGAAATATTAACCAATAGGATTGCATAAAATCGCGGAGCGGAGATTTTATGCAATCCTATAGGTTAATATTTCTCCGTTTCTCCGCTCCGCCGCCTCGCTCCGCATCAATGGACAGGCAGCCTTAACGTGTCCGAACATACATAATATTAGGCCTTTCCACTCCAATACGTTGCAGCAGCAATTGCCACGTCATTTGCCACAACCAAGTCTTCCTCGTTACATCCCTGTATCATGCTTCAGTAGACAAGAAGATGCTTATCATCCCCGCATTTGCAAGATACATCTTCTTCTCGTCCTATACATTTTATATTTAGGTATAGGACGGACGATATATAAAAGGTGCTAGGATTGCTGATAGGGATTGCAATCCAGCAGAATTTTTAATTAAAACCAAAATATTTTAATAAATAACCACTTCGTTTTAATAAGTATAGTTTAGTCAGTTAAAAATAGTATGAATAAGTCTTATCTCTCCTTAATTTTCTTTATATTGTCGTATAAAAGTATTATATTGATTAATGTTTTTGTACATTAAGGAAAACATATGTCTATGTCTTGCTTTGATATTTGAATTCTATGTAAGAGTTGTTACAATCTTACACGGAATCTTAATGTTTTATTAATGTTTTCCTACACCCGTCCTCCCTAAACAGGCTGAGGACGGGTGTAGGAAGGTGCAAGGTGAACCTGGATAGATGGGGAATGCTGGAGGCGGACCAGGACACGGCATGTGAGTGTGGAGAGACGCAGAGTATGTCGCACCTGCTGAGCTGCCCGCTTATGGAGGGAGGGTGCTCTGAAGAGGATTTGTGGCAGGCCAATGAAAATGGAATTATGGCTGCAAATTACTGGAGGGACACAGTGTAGGCGGATGACCTTGGACACGGAAATGAATGAATGAATGTTTTATTTAATATTAATGATATTTTATTACGACGTACGACGGTAGTCTATACGACGAAACATTAAGACAAGTAAATAAAGCAGCTGCAATATCAGGATGTCTAAAGGAAAGTATATGGAGGAATAAACACATGAATATCGAAAGCAAAGTCCGAATATATAAAACATGTGTAAGACCCATTGCCACCTACGGAGTAGAGACCAGAGCAGACACAACGAGAACAAAATCTCTTCTGAGAACATCAGAGATGAGGACATTGCGATGTATAACCGGAAACACTCTAAGAGACCGAATTCGAAATACCGAAATAAGAAAAAAGTGTAGTACGGAGGACATCGTCAGATGGGGAAGACAGCGGAGGCGATATTGGAGCTCACATGTAAACAGAATGGCTGAAAATAGACTCCCACGTATCGCTCTCCAGGAGAACCCAGCTGGAAGAAGACCACCAGGAAGACCTCCAAAGAGATGGCGAGACAGTTGGCAGTCCACATCGCAGGAGACAGAATAGCGGTACAAACAGATCTTCGGATCTATGAAAAGGAAGAAGAAGAAGAAGATATTTTATTTAATATTAAGGAAACATAACTTGACGATGCATGGATGTAAAGGAAGTAATTAATGTGTGCAATAATAGAGGAGTATGACTGCATACTCCGGAAAAATTCAGTTATATGAACTGGAATAAATAGTTAAGTACGTTCAGCAGATCAAAGTGGATGCCCGTGACTTCATAGACAAATTAATTTATCTTTAAGGTAGATTTGGATTAAATGGGTTTGAAAAGCTTATTATTGCATGCTTAATTTATGTTTGACATCATAGGTATCTATAATGAATCCGAGAAGTAGATAATATGAAAACAACAGATATGTATGTACGGGACGATGCATGGATGTATATGAGGCGATAGGGAGCGTGTCGAGATATAAAGATGTGACGATCAGTTCTCTCTGCCTACCCCTGAGGGACATGGCGGGACGTGATGGTATGTTTGTAGGTTTTTAGAGAAAAAAAAAGTTGATTGTATAAAGCCTGGTTGTACCGAGTCAATTAAAAATACAGGTAAACGTTGCTTCTGGGAATTGTTATATATATAAGTACATCATTTTTATGTTTATCACATGAAACTGGCCTCGCATTAAATAGGTTTTTCTGGCAACTGGCAACATTGCGTGGAATCCTGTAGGTGGCCGTTTATAATATTAATCCGGGAGCATTTTCAAAAACGAAATTTTCGAAGCTATTTCGGCGAAAAACGAAATTGTGGTCATAATTATTTCAGCGATGTGGGGAAATACTAACCAAGTTATTTGTTTTTTTGAGAATAATAACATTAAATTTAACTAGAATATACAGCCAGTCTTTGAACTAGCTTAAACCAAAGTAAATAAATACGTTTTATATTTTAAAATACACATGAAATAAATTTTAAATACACACATGTGATTGCATTCTGGTAAAGAAAAATGTGATATTTTTTAATTGTGTTTTTTTGTAAGTATTTGATTGTATTATAAATAAATTAAAAACAATAAAAAAACATCATAATATTGAAATTAATCATGAAATATTTTTTATAAATTAATATGAATAAATTTTGGTATATCTATATTTTATATATATATATATATATATATATATATATATATATATATATATATATATATATATATATATATATATATATATATATATATATATATATATATATATATATATATATATATATATATATATATATATATATATATATATATATATATATATATATATATATATATATATATATATATATATATATATATATATATATATATATATATATATATATATATATATATATATATATATATATATATATATATATATATATATATTTTATTTGGTATCATATATTTTATTTTTTAATTGTGTAATTTTAGTATGTCTTTTTTCATTTATCAATGCTGATTCTTATCCAATATAATTTTATAACAGGTCTTGTTAATTTTTTTATATATTTATTTGTTAAAAAAATTAAGAACTTCTTTCAAAAAATGGTAGTTCGGCGAAATATCATCATCATCATCAGCTCCACATCCCAAGGTGCGACCTGGCTTCCGAAAGAAGTCTTCGCCACTCCGATCTGTCAGCGACTCTTTCCTCTCCAATTGACCAGGCCCAAATAGTCCAGGTCCCCCTGGACGCAGTCCATCCATTTCAACTTGGGTCTCCCCCTTCGCCTCACACCCTCTGGTTTATGGTGAAGGATTCTTCTGGCGCTCACTCATCCTGTCCACATGTCTAAGCCATCTGAGTCTTACAAATACCCTAACGTCTATATCATCATAAAGCTGGTACAGCTCGTGATTGTATCTGATTCTCCACACACCATCCTCACAAACAGATCCGTAGATTCGCCGCAGGATCTTTCTTTCAAAAATACTAATTTGGTCCTCGTCTCTTTTAGTTGTACAGGTCTCGGAGGCAGCGAAATATGATTTAATTATATAAAAGTATCGATATATTGTTAATAGTTTATGTGACTATGTTAGCATATTATTAATATTATGTAACTATTGAATTCAAAATCAATGCTTTTTACTTTTAATATTATATTTACTTTTAATATTTAATGCTTTTCACTTAATACTTTTAATTCTGACAATAGTTTTTGCCATTGTTTACCTTTTAAGTGCTATTTGTCCTCATTTTTTGAAATTTCAGCCAAGGCTCATGGGGACGATGATTGAAATATAGGTTTCATAGTATTTTGTTACGTTTTTGTTCGATATTTTGTTTAAAAAAACATGAAATCTTATATATTTTTTAATTGCATATACGCAAACATTGGATTTTTTCCCAGTCGGGTAGTATAATTTCGTATTATTCAGATGAAATGTTTACACAATATTCAAATATATAGAACTTTCAAAAATTACATTGATAAGGGAACTCAATAAAGGCACTATTTGTGAATGTTGGGCTAGTGAATAAAGTGATCACGTTAACCAGCCGATGACAGGTCGTAAGCCCTGTAGGTGCCAGAGTTTCTGATTCTTCTCTGATACCCCAACATCGTCTCTATTGAGATGTTATTGTCAATAAAAATAACATGAAATCTTTTTTTATAAATCACTTTTAATGAGACATTTCATTAAATCTGAAAATCCCACATTTTAATATAATTTCCTTTATGACTATATAAATATTCCATTGGAAACACGCGTCCAGTTAATGATCGTACGAAAATCCCTTAATAATTATACATTTTCTGTAAATGAATAGTATCTTAAGAATGTTTCTCTCGTAATGAATGGGAAGAGCGTGAAAAACGCGTTTATTTCACGACAGCGTAATATTAATTATTATATTTATAAAGAGACGAAATTATTAAGGGCAAAAGTTTGTATGGAAATTGTCGACATAATGTCTTCACAGTTTCCGGACGTTTTTACAAAAGTATATAATATTTAACGATAAAACTGTTAACTCGCTATATACATAGAAGGAAGTTACAGGGACGGATCCACCATAGGTTCTAATAAATAGTGCGCAAATAAATCTTGAGTGCCAAATATAAGGAAAAAATCCGAATGACAAAAAAATATCACTAGACCCAAAAAATAAATAAATGTGGGCTATACTATTTTACCTACCTTAAAGTAAATAAGCATTTTTATTATTTGTATGTTTCGTAGGTACTATTTTCGCAATACAAAGAACCACAGATAATGTATAAAGACGCATGAAAGTAGAATAAACGCAGTTGAAATGAGTTCACTACGACGAATGTGTTGTAAAACGATGTACATTGTATGTACATATTGTACATAAGAAATGAGGATATTAGACGAGAATGTATGATTGAAAGAGATATCGTAAGTAAGATGAAAATAAGTGCCCTAAGGTGGTTTGGTCACATAGAAAGAATGAGTGATGACCGTTTGACAAAAAAATATATAAGGCTGATAAAGGAGGAGTGAAAAGTAAAGCCAAGGAAAAGTTGGCACGATCACATAAATGGAGTTTTGAAAGATGGAGACGTTAGAAGTACAAATAATAGAAGAGCGTGTATGAGACGATAACGGGAAATATATGTCAAGAGAGAGGAGTGTGGCGTACGGTTCTCTCTGCCTACCCCATATAGGAAAATGGCGTTATGGTAAGGTATGGATAAGCGATAAGAAGGCATATTAGATTTAGTGCGCCTTGCGCCAAAAACTTTAGACCCAGCCCTGTGTAGGTAGGTAGGTACATCGTTTTTCTAACGTTGGTACCAGCGCAAAAAAAAAATCACATCCTTGTTCCACATTCAAATGAAATTTAAACCTTTATTTTATCTGTATTATAGTCGGCATTGTTTCACCACATTAAGAGACAACATGGAGACAACGTACGGAATTATGTCATCATGTTTAATGTTATTGTGCAATGTTCCGGAATATTCCGGATTCTTTTCATTGTGTCGAGTAAAGATACATTGTTATATTTATTTATTTATTTATTCTTTCTCTCAATACATGCATATATATATATATATATATATATATATATATATATATATATATATATATATATATATATATATTTATATATATATATATATATATATATATATATATATATATATATATATATATATATATATATATATATATATATATATATATATATATATATATATATATATATATATATATATATATATATATATATATATATATATATATATATATATATATATATATATATATATATATATATATATATAAATTGATCAACAACAATAAATTAAGATTATATCTAAAAAAAATACTAAAATGATGGCAAAATTATAAAAAACGAGTTGATTTTGACGAAGGTACCATTACCAATCTCTCCACTAGATGGGGAAGGTACTAAGTAAATACTTATTATAGTGGTTCATTTCATGCAAAATTTTATAAGTATATTTTTAATGTGTACCTACATATTATTTAAAGAAAAGTAAAAAACTCAATATACCAGAAAAAAAAAACTCAATATAGATATTATTATTATTATTTATTTATTACTTCTCGGGCAACTAACAGGTACTATGTCAAATATTAATTTAACACGCACCCAATAACAAGTTGCCACATTCTGGAGACTTTCGATATTAATCGTCTCACAGATCCAGACTGAAAACGCAATTAAAAACTGTGTCTCCACCGGGAATCGAACCCGGGACCTTTAGATCAGCAGTCAGATACCCAACCAACTGATCCATGAAGGCCGACATATCAGATATCTTTCTTCTTTTCTCAAGGGATATAAACCCATGTAATTTTAATGATTGGTTGTAATTATAGCCGTAAATTTGTTTTCTAAAATTGCGCGATTTGATATTTTTTTCTGAATCTTTTCAATTCTGTCGATGTGAACATAATAATTTGGGCTCCATATGGTTGATGCAAATTCTAAATGACTTATTAAATGGGTTTATTGCAATAAGGCAATTTCTTCCAACCAGCCCGAACAATGTGAAGTCTCAGTAGTTAAAGTGATACAATATTAGGATATTAGTGAAAAATATAGAAAAAATATAAAGAAAGAAAAAAATAACATAACCTCACATAGCAATTAGGAAAAGAAGGAGGGTACGGAAGGATATTTTTTTAAATGTAGCTTCTTGGGCAACTTACAGGTACTATGTCAAATAATTATTTAACACGCTCCCAATAACAAGTTGCCACATTCTGGAGACTTGCGATATTAATCGTCCCACAGATCCAGACTGAAAACACAATTAAAAACTGTGTCTCCACGGGAATCGAACCCGGGACCCTTGGATCAGCATTTAAATACCTAACCAACTGAACCACGAAGGCCGACAATAGAAGTAATATTCAGGAACTATTTGACAGATAAAGAAGGTCTATAATTTCAAGAAGCTTAGTACGGGGTCTTATTTCACCATATCATATTTTGTCCTTAAGACTTATCCCCACTAATCCATAGATGTGAAAAACTTTGAATTGAATTAATTTATACAATTCGATAAAAATTTTCTACATATGTTTGAGAACGACTGGTATATATCTCACTGAAGTGTAAGTTTCTCGAGAAATGGGTGCTGGGATGTGCTGGGATATTCCGGAACTGGAAGTCCTATTTCCTGATACCTCGATAGTCTATATATGTTGTCCAGCAATCTTCCTGCTTCCTGGACCGAATACCCATCCCGGATATACTGCGTTGGCCAGAAACTTTATACCTTCATGAAATTATGGAAACGAGGGAAATTCAACTAAGTACAAATTATATTATTAAACAAACTTCATAACGACCGTTTCAACCAACAAATTTACTGCTGGTCATGTGCAAACACTCAGTTTAAACCGCTAAACGAACGGTTTTGCCACTGTAAAAAATAATTCAATTGAATCGCAAATTTAATACAATTAATATATCTACATTATTTACAAAATAATCTTAATAATTGTCTCATGTCAACAGAGTGGAAATCTATTTGAACATGGTCAAATATTATTTTTAAAGATATCGATATCTCTACATCTCCACAAAAGTATTTATCAATATCTCTATATCTCCACAAAAATATTTATCAATATTTCTATATTTCCACAAAAGTATTTATCAATATCTCTGTATCTCCACAAATGTATTTATCAATATCTCTATATCTCCACAAAAATATTTATCAATATTTCTATGTTTCCACAAAAGTATTTAGCAATATCTCTACATCTCCACAAAAGTATTTATCAATATCTCTATATCTCCACAAAAATATTTATCAATATTTCTATGTTTCCACAAAAGTATTTAGCAATATCTCTACATCTCCACAAAAGTATTTATCAATATCTCTATATCTCCACAAAAATATTTATCAATATTTCTATGTTTCCACAAAAGTATTTAGCAATATCTCTACATCTCCACAAAAGTATTTATCAATATCTCTACATCTCCACAAATATATTTATCAATATTTCTACGTTTCCACAAACGTATTTATCAATATCTCTAAGGGTCGTATTTACGGGAGTTCTTTAAGGATAATGTAAGCAGTAGGTATTCTCGCAGTACGGGACCTTAACTTTTTCTTACATTTTTCTCAAATAACTCTTGTAATACGACCTCACATTTCCACAAAATTATTTATCAATATCTCTACATCTCCACAAAATTATTTATCAATAATTATACATCGCCACAAAAGTATTTATCGATTGGTATCTCTAAATCTCTCCAAGAGTATTAATAAATATTTCTACATCTCCACAAAAGTATTTCTCAATATAACGACATCTCCACAAGAGTTTCTATCAATATTTCTACATCTTCACAAAAGTATTTCTTAATTTAATAATATCCCTACAAAAAGAATCTGTGGAGAAATACTTTTTAAAGCTTTATTTGATAGTTACAAAATAATAATTTTCCACAATTTGATGCCTGTTTATTGTGAAAGTCGCCAGTACTCAGGGTTCATAGAATCCGATCGTTATTACCTGCTGTGGTATCCTTTCATAGAAAAAAATCAGTCTTTAAACTATGACGTAAGTCTGACGAAATTAATATATATTTTTAAAGATTGATGTTATGAACAATATCAACAATTGACATAGACCAATATAATCGAATACATTTTTATATGGTTCCATCGTAGTGTGAGGAGTCAGTTTATAAATAAAATAACAGCAACCTATTGAAAGCTAATTAAAAGTTCATTTCAAGTTTCACAATATAAAAACTTAAAAAGAGCCATAAACAGTTGACTTCAAATCCCCCCAAACGTAGACTAGAGTTTTTGAAATTTTCCTCGCATACCTTTTTAGAAAAACCATTGACGCCAGTTGCACTTAGGAAATTTATAAAAAAAAAACTAAAAAAAACTACCAATTTAAGAGTCTACACCAATTAACTACAGGAAGGCGTCCGGGAATTTATATATAAGGTGAATAAAAGGCGCAATATACCTACAGGTATATACCTACAATATACAGTGAATAAACGTCGGTATATACGTATATATCTAAAATACAGAAAAGACAAACTATAATTTTCTGTGGGCCGCATATAGAAACTGTGGACAAAATGGTGTTGAAATATTTTTATTTAGTCGTTCGTGCCAGATTATTCTGAAATAAAATCAAATTATTTATTTATTTATAAACAAATAAGTGCACAAAGGTGGATTGATCGTCATTCTTCCAACCAATCCAAGCAACGCAAAGGCTCAAGAAAATAAGATTGTACAATAGTATATCGTACCTAAAAAGGAAAAGAAACTTTTTTGTATCAATAGAGAATAGCGGGAATATTTATTTACAGGAGAACCGAGAAATCAGGCACCTACAGGGCTTAAGACCTGTCATTGGCCGGTTCAGTTATGCTTTTTTATATTGAATTCCTTTATCAATCCAAATTATGAAAATTCTATATACCTCGCAATTTTCATCGCTTGAGAATAAGCTGGTAACACCATCGACATCTATCGAATGACGATTAAACTCATGACGATGAAAAGTAATTAGTTTACAACGACAAAATACATTTTCTTTTTTTATTTAATTAAAAAACAAAATAAAAATTACAATGTATGAATATTTAGAGATTAAATACTTATGTTTACTTTAACTTCAAAAAGAGAATTTTTCATGTTTTGAAGTGAGTCACATTTCACAAAAGCATACTATCTAACTAAAACTAAGTATATAAATGTTAATCTACGCATCATATTAAGGAACATACAAAATATTTACATTGATATAGAACAAAATTTTGCAAAAACTTATCAACCCGGTCAAGAATAAATAAAAGCTTAACAATCCTAAAGAAAAAAATGAAAATTAAACTTCACAAGATAGAAGTTAGGTACTTCGAAATATTAAATTCACAATATTGAAAAAAAATTTACAGAAAAAAGTATAAACCTTATAAATGTGTTTTGCAAAAACTTATCAACCCGGTCAAGAATAAATAAAAGCTTAACAATCCTAAAGAAAAAAATAAAAATTAAACTTCACAAGATAGAAGTTAGGTACTTCGAAGTATTAAATTCACAATATTGAAAGAAAATTTCCAGAAAAAAAGTATAAACCTTATAAATGTGTTTTGCAAAAACTTAACAACCCGGTAAAGAATAAAAAAAAGCTTAACAATCCTAAAGAAAAAAATCAAAATTAAACTTCACAAGATAGAAGTTAGGTACTTAGAAATATTAAATTCACAATATTGAAAGAAAAATTACAGAAAATAATAATAATAATAATAATATTTATTAAAAAATAAAAAACACAAACAACAAATACAATAATAACAGTATAAACAAAAAATAGGAAAAAAAAAATAACATCAATTAGGAATTCTCCCCGAAAATAAGAAAGCCTTGTGCTTCGGGGAGGAGAAAAAAGTATAAACCATATAAAATGTATGATAAATGTTTTATATGCTATATAAAATATTTATCATATGTTCATACACGTCTTGTAATCAGTGGGTTGGCAGAGAGAAACAGATCGCATCATCTGAGGGTAGGTGTAAGATCGGACTTAGTAATCCAATCATACATAAGTAATAAATTGTTACTTAATCAGCCTACCTTTAATTTCATGTTACATCGAGTGCTCACTGCTGGTAGCAAAACAATGAATTATTCCTGTCATAATGGCTCCTAAAAAGATTCCTGGACATACAGAATATGTCCACGGACCTGATCCTTTACAAATTATTGTATGTGGTATGACATCGGTACAGTGGCGAATTCTGAGCGGCGTTAGTGTTATTTTTTTGTCTAAAACGAACGTTGTCTTGATCGTCTGTTTGGTATGTTGAAATTGATAAATTTTCAAAAGGTTTGTACAGTCATGTATGCTTAGTTTATATAATGTATGATGATGATTATGTTCTTTTAATGACTTACTCATTATTTAAAAAAAATGTACATTGAATTTAATTCTGGACACATTTTGGTCCGCGAGCCGTGTGTTGAGATATCCAGCAGTAGCGTATAGGATGTATAAGGTCGACGGGCGTCGCGGCGCATTACGACGCTGTGTTAATATGAAGAGACGCCCCCGGGTGAGGGAAAATTAATAACGAAGGATGTTTTAAGACATTTCCATCGGCCTCATAATAAATATTAGATTATATATCTAAATCATTATATTGTATAAAATTCACTTTTTAAATTGACAATGATTTAGTTCGTCAACTTCGAGCTTTGTATAAAAATGCCGAACTCCATTCTCATCAGTGTTGGCCGTAGTCGTATTTTAAGTAAGAATTTTGAAAAGGTAAAGAGGAAAGATAATTTTAGAACGAGTAAATAAAAAAAGGTAAAGATGAATGATAATTTTAGAACAAGTAAATAAAAAGGGAATGAGGAATGATAATTTTAGAACAAGTAAATAAAAAAAGATATAGAGGAAAGATAATTTTAGAACAAGTAAATAAAAAGGGAAAGAGGAATGATAATTTTAGAACAAGAAAATAAAAAAAAGGTTAATAGGAAAGATGATTTTAGAACAAGTAAATAAAAAAAGATATAGAGGAAAGATAATTTTAGAACAAGTAAATAAAAAGGTAAAGAGGAATGATAATTTTAGATCAAGTAAATAAAAAAAGATATAGAGGAAAGATAATTTTAGAACAAGTAAATAAAAAGGGAAAGAGGAATGATAATTTTAGAACAAGTAAATAAATGAAGGTAAAGAGGAATGATAATTTTAGAATAAGTAAATAAAAAAGATAAAGAGGAAAAATAAGGCAAGATAGATAGATTTTAAAATACCTATATGTAATACAGGACAATTACAAAACAACTACATTTATTTGGGAATAAAATGTTTCAATTGTCTCCCAAATGAATTAAAGCAGATAAAAGAATTTAAAAAATTTAAACAAAAATTAAAATTGCACTTAACATTCTAAAATAGTAGTTTTCGATTTTGTTGTTTGATTTGTTTCAATTGCCAGTATTTTATTTTTATTATTTTTGAATGAGTATGTGTTTTGATATGTTTGAATCGTCTATATTACTCATTTTTCAATTACTTTCATTTTATTTCCTTGTTTTTTTATTTGAATATGTATTTTGATATGTTTTCTCATTTGTATATTCCTCTTTTTCATTTATTTTCAAACTTTTTTAATGTTTATTTGATTTTTTATTCATGTATGATTTGATTGAATTACTTTATGTTGACTTTGTTTAATTGCTTTGATTGATATTTTTTTTTTATAAGTGATTCCCTCATCAAGCACAAGATCTATCAATCAATCTTTTTGATGAGGCACTGCAAAGAAAAATTTGTAAAAATATTATTACTAGTGAACAATATCTTGATTTGTGTTATAAAATTATTATGTTAAATAAATAAATAAATAATTTTAGAATAAGTTAACAAAAAAAGGTAAAGAGGAAAGATGATTTTAGAACAAGTAAATAAAAAAAGGTAAATAAACCCGCCTTTATGCACTTCTACATAAAGGTTATAAAAAAAATGAAGAACAATAAAATATTTCACGTCAGTCCGTAGATTGTCAAACGCAGTGGTTTTATACAGCAAACAAATTCAAATACAGAACATACTCATTTTGAAACGGTATTATAAACGCTACTTAAACAATTACATTACGACATTACAAAATCGTTCAATTTTATCAAATAAAACAAGCTGGAAATACATTGTCATCGGTAGTACACAAATTCTGAAAGTTTCACAGCACTAATTGGTCGGGAATATAAGTGGAAGCTTCATGGAAGTGTGTGAAATTAACAGCAGATCAAATTTGACTTATTTTAATCTATCAGCCGATAATTCTTGATAGAAATTATAGAGAAAATTTTATAATTTAAAGAGTTTTTATTATTTTTTTCAAAAAAAATGAATATGTCCTTGTTAAACAAGTACATATACATCTTCCTACGTTCCCTAAAATAAGCAAATAAATGCTTGTGCTTAAGTGAACGAAATCGGTCGAGGCAGGATTCGACCTCGCGACCACTGGATTACTAGCCACAAACCGCCTCTCACTACGACGACAATTTGCCGGATATTATTGAACCGTCACGGACGAGCTATGTTTGTACAGCGTACGGCGTACGCCATAAAAACAAGCACATCACGACGAAACTCATGCGTGCAATCTCTACACGATACCCGTTGAGAAAATAACTTAGTAAAATACGCTTAAAAATTTTGAAATCATGACTCTCCATTATTCCATAGTAGTGGAGAGTAAAAAATACACATTATGAAATTTACAGATAAACAATCAATTCATAAAAGTTGTCCTGCCATCTATTGAAGAATATAAGAATCTATAGTATATCACTATTCTCCAAAAGGTGTCATCAGTCGCTATTTAGAATTCATAATATTTTTTACAATATTTTTATATTTACAATATAATTTAACTATTTATATTGTGCGGTTTTTAGAAAATTGTTTTTAGAAAATAAAATTAAAAGTCAATGAAATAAATGAATCTGAAAAAAACAACGTCATCTATGATTGATCCATAGCCTTATCAGACAAAAAATATTATTATAAGATTTTTTTTTTTAAATGAATATGTCCTTGTTATACATATACATCTTCCTACGTTCCCTAAAATAAGCATGAACGCTTGTGCTATAGGTGAACGAAATCGGTCGAGGCAGGATTCGAACTCACGACTACTGGATTGCTTAGCCCAGCGCTCTAACCGCTCTGCCATCGACCCATCTAAATTATAATTGTTATCAATAAAAAATAACATTTAAGGTTGGTACTAAAGAATAGAAAAATAATTTTGAATAAGAACATGCTTTGAGTAGAGATATTAATTTTAAATTCTCGAGAGATTATAATATTATAAAACGAGTGGGTTGTGGCCAACACTAAACTCTCCACACCACAAATATTGACAATGAAATATTTTATTCATTCTAAATTTTACTACCAGGAATATAAATTTTCTTCCGATAGTATATTTTTATGTTAAGATAAACAAACTATTAATGCAGTATAGTGAAGAATGCTTATGTTGTATGAAATATTTTAAAAAAAGCAGATAAATTTTGATTTAAAGAACGCGAGAGCATTTTCAAAATTTTGACACGTGATATCATATGAAGATTTTTTTGTTATTTATGGAAAGCTAATCAGTTCTATGTTCAAGCTCTTTACATTATAACATGAAATCAAATTACTGAACGTTTCCATACATAGAAATTTATCTAATTACATTTTTATTCATACTAAATGTTACTATCAGGAATATAAATTTTCTTCCGATAGTATATTTTTATGTTAAGATAAACAAACTATTAATGCAGTATAGTGAAGAATCCTTATGTTGTATGAAATATTTTAAAAAAAGCAGATAAATTTTGTTTTAAAGAACGCGAGAGCATTTTCAAAATTTTGACACATGATATTATATGAAGAATTTTTTTGTTATTTATGGAAAGCTAATCAGTTCTATGTTCAAGCTCTTTACATAATAACATGAAATCAAATTACTGAACGTTTCCATACATAGAAATTTATCTAATTACATTTTTATTCATACTAAATGTTACTATCAGGAATATAAATTTTCTTCCGATAGTATATTTTTATGTTAAGATAGACAAACTATTAATGCAGTATAGTGAAGAATGCTTATGTTGTATGAAATATTTTTAAAAAAGCAGATAAATTTTGATTTAAAGAACGCGAGAGCATTTTCAAAATTTTGACACGTGATATCATATGAAGATTTTTTTGTTATTTATGGAAAGCTAATCAGTTCTATGTTCAAGCTCTTTACATTATAACATGAAATCAAATTACTGAACTTTTCCATACATAGAAATTTATCTAATTACATTTTTATTCATACTAAATGTTACTATCAGGAATGTAAATTTTCTTCCGATAGTATATTTTTATGTGAAGATAAACAAACTATTAATGCAGTATAGTGAAGAATGCTTATGTTGTATGAAATATTTTAAAAAAAGCAGATAAATTTTGTTCTAAAGAACGCGAGAGCATTTTCCAAATTTTGACAGGTGATATCATATGAAGATTTTTTTTGTTGTTTATGGAAAGCTAATCAGTTCTATGTTCAAGCTTTTTACATTATAACATGAAATCAAATTACTGAACTTTTCCATACATAGAAATTTATCTAATTACATTTTTATTCATACTAAACGTTACTATCAGGAATATAAATTTTCTTCCGATAGTATATTTTTATGTTAAGATAAACAAACTATTAATGCAGTATAGTGAAGAATGCTTATGTTGTATGAAATATTTAAAAAAAAGCAGATAAATTTTGTTCTAAAGAACGCGAGAGCATTTTCCAAATTTTGACAGGTGATATCATATGAAGATTTTTTTTGTTATTTATGGAAAGCTAATCAGTTCTATGTTCAAGCTCTTTACATTATAACATGAAATCAAATTACTGAACTTTTCCATACATAGAAATTTATCTTATTACATTTTTATTCATACTAAATGTTACTATCAGGAATATAAATTTTCTTCCGATAGTATATTTTTATGTTAAGATAAACAAACTATTAATGCAGTATAGTGAAGAATGCTTATGTTGTATGAAATATTTTAAAAAAAGCAGATAAATTTTGTTTTAAAGAACGCGAAGGCATTTTCAAAATTTTGACACGTGATATTATATGAAGATTTTTTTTTGATTTATGGAAAGCTAATCAGTTCTATGTTCAAGTTCTTTACATTATAACATGAAATCAAATTACTGAACGTTTCCATACATAGAAATTTATCTAATTACATTTTTATTCATACTAAATGTTACTATCAGGAATATAAATTTTCTTCCGATAGTATATTTTTATGTTAAGATAAACAAACTATTAATGCAGTATAGTGAAGAATGCTTATGTTGTATGAAATATTTTAAAAAAAGCAGATAAATTTTGTTCTAAAGAACGCGAGAGCATTTTCCAAATTTTGACAGGTGATATCATATGAAGATTTTTTTTGTTATTTATGGAAAGCTAATCAGTTCTATGTTCAAGCTCTTTACATTATAACATGAAATCAAATTACTGAACGTTTCCATAAATAGAAATTTATCTAATTACATTTTTATTCATACTAAATGTTACTAACAGGAATATAAATTTTCTTCCGATAGTATATTTTTATGTTAAGATAGACAAACTATTAATGCAGTATAGTGAAGACTGCTTATGTTGTATGAAATATTTTAAAAAAAGCAGATAAATTTTGTTTCAAAGAGCGTTAGAGCATTTTGACAATGTTGACACGTGATATCATATGAAGAAATTTTATGATATCTATGAAAAGCTAATCAGTTCTAAGTTCAAGCTATTAATATTCTTATATCAATATGAAATCAATGAACTGAACATTGCCAAATATAAAAATATTCTCTTGTTACATATAAGTTTCATACAAATATCCATTAAATAAAATATAATTTTTGAAACCGTTGAATATTTTTCTTTTAACATTGACCAACTTTGAATACAATTTTATGAAGATTCTTGGTGTTGTATAAATAGTTGAAACCAAATTAAAATATCTCTAATTTCCAGGTCGTGAGAGCATTTTTTCAGTTTTAATAGATGAAATCATAAAGAAACATTGGGAAAAAATGAACCGTTGTCTATGGAAAACTAATCAGCTCTAAGTTTATGGACTTAACACATGTGATATCAATATGAAGTCAATCGGACTTATAGTTTGGGCTGCAGAGAGGACACAAAAAAAAAACAACGTAAATGATGAATTCATAGAGAAGAAATCAAAAGTTGTCTATGGAAAACTAATCAGCTCTAGGTCTTTGCACTTTACACATATGATGTTAATATGAAGTCGATCAGACTTATAGTTTGGGCTGTAGAGAGGACACAAAAAAGATAAATGCTACGGCGTACGGCGTACGGCGTACGGCGTACAGCGTATACGCCATACACACAAACACATCACGACGAAACTCATAGTGTGCATTCTCTACATGATACCCATTGAGAAATTGATGTAAAAAAAATACGCTTAAATTTTGCGAAATCATGACTCTCCCCTATTCCATAGTGTGGAGAGTAAAAAAATACAATTTTTACACTATTCTTTAGTCGCGATTATCAAGAGTTTAATAAAATTCGTTGTAATTTTATTATTTTCTTTGATCGAATACATATATTATAACTATGCATAATAGTTATAATATAGTAGGTTTTAGGCCTAAAACCAGAGGAAGAAGAAGAAGGTATAATGCGTATGGTGTGGGTAGATATTTTATGAGATGATAAAAAGATAATTGACCTTTATTGAAATATAATAAATATGAAAAAGGTAGACCAACGCGCAGATGGAGAGAAATGGTGAACCAGGATATGCTAAGTAAACGAATTTACCCCAGAGGATACGCAGAACCGATTAAAGTGGCGTAAGACGCAGAAAACAAAATCCACTACCACGTGGGACAAATGCTAAAGAAAAGAAGAACAAAAATGGAAAGAATTATTATAAAACTGGTCGACTATTGCAAGAACGGTATTATAAACATAATTTATGATGAATCCAATTTTATTACAGGCTGGTTTGTGCATACCTACGTTGAAATTGACAAATATTTTTCGTCGATAAAAATTGATTGATAAGAAGTTGGTAGACATGATATGAATTTAATATAAATATGATTTATCATTTTTCAACATACCTAGCATTGTAACCACAAATATGTTTTGTAGACCTAATCGCAATTTTTATTTATGGATAACTATTCATATAAATATCTGTTTCTATTTTACTTGTGCGTCTTTATTCTTATCAATAAAAAATAAAAAAAAATCTTTAAAAATGTAGTTCTATTTAAGCTAAATATACTTACGGCATGCGGCATAGCTTATCTTTGGTGCAGAAAAACGATATCACATAATTCCACTACTAAACGAATTACTCTGGTTGAAGCATCCAATCCAGAGCGAGTTGATTACAAAATTTGTTTGACCGTGTTTAGTGCTTTAAACAATCAAGCACCATAATATATTCCAGAGCTGTGTCATCTTACACTAAGGTCGTCTGGATCACAAAGTAACAACTCCCTAAATGAGTTGAATGAGTCAACAAAGCGTCTATCTATGGCCGTTGCTTAGGTGTGAGCGTTACAATTAAGTGGAATGTACTGTCTCCGGGTGTCCGCAGAGCTCAAAGCAAGAACACTTTCACTTAAGAACTGAAAACAGCTTTGTTTCGTAGAACAACACATAGCTAAACTATAAGCGCCCATGGAATGATCTGGAATCATTAAACAGCCCTTTATTAAATCCCTTATTATTATTATTGAGTCAATTCGCAAAAGATATATGTTTATCTGTCTTGAAATAACTTAAAATTTAATTTCTCCTTATCCAAATCATTTCACACACACATAAGTACTATTTTTGTTTTATGCCAAAGTTGTCTCCGACTCTTGAGTTCCACCTGAAAAGTGTAACGAATGGATTTTATGTAGTCAGCCGGGAGCATCTGATTGCATTCTAAATCGCATATGAATCTCTGTGATGTCTTTATATTATATTCATGCTGAAGAGCATCGCTAGTTTTCCAAGGCAAAGTTTGCACGCCAAATAGTTTCGAAACGAGCGCGCCCCGGAAGATACATTGTATGGCACAAAGTTTCCGAATGCATCAGAAATTGGTAGCGAAGGGAGGGGAATCCGGCTGAATACTTGGGACGAGAATATTTTCAAGTTTTATGAGGAATTTTAATAACAATCGTCCAGTCATTCCCCGTCGGGTTATTTACGAAAGAATCCAACTCTAAACTCTGTACAAAAATGTGTAAATTTACCGAAAAGTTTTTTTGAAAAATATGGGAGTTTTAAAATTTTACACAGTAATTAGGCGAGAATGGTCGGGAGGAGATTTCCTATGTGTTGAGGCATAATGAATGAAGGGAAGTTGATTTATTATCCGAGCTACAAAATATATTGTGTAATAACAAAAGAGATTAATTTCTTTTTGACTATCCATTACACACTTCTTGTACTCCCTTGTAAAACTTGTCCGTAATTTACATTGCGAACAAAAGAATGTCATGCTTTAGACCCTGTTGTCAAAATGGATTTATTGTCTTTATAAGAGGTTTCTTATGAAATTATTATCTTACCAAGAAACGACAAAACTCTATCTTCTATCAATTGAAATTTATTAATTGGCTGATATTATTTATTTATAAGAGAAAAACAAAATAACATCACACATACATTTTTGTTTTATACATACAATGGATATAGGTATATGTGTAGACACATTATTTCCCATACAGAAGTCATAAAGAAAAAATATACGTGCTTAGATATAAACATACAGATAAAAGTAACAAAATATAAAAATCTATAAATGTTGAAAAAACAGTATTAATATACTGTACTTATAAAGTATAATTTTGAATTCAAAAGAATGGCTTTTTACAAATTATCTATATAATATCATTTCCTCAACACTGCATTTCAGCCATACCCAGGTCCTCGGAGGCTGTATCTGTGACCTTTATTTAAAATTTATTTGTGAATATAGATTCAGATACAGTAAAATGTCAGTCTGGTCATTGAATTGATCATTAAAGTTTTTACATATTCTGTAAAGCTGCATTATTATAAAAAGATTTTTAAAAATAGTCCCCCGTTCAACAAACGAGGGAATATTTCAGAAAAATAAGTTTTTATGTTTGTTAGTGTTGTATTTTTTGTCGGTATATTGTATTTTCTTCGTGTAATTTTGATTTATTTTTTTATTAATTATTATGTTATCGTATTACATAAATTTTGTTTTATAATAAACTCAATCGTACCATATTCATGCATGAATTAATACAAATGATTTATTTGACGCATGTATCGAAATGAAAGTATCATTATTTGTTGCGAGGACAACTGGTCGCTTCGTTCAAACCGTTTGAATCAAATCGTTAATCGAATATTTTTATGGTCGTATATAATATATTATATAAGTACGCAAATACTTGATTTTTGTGCCAGGTCGTAAGCCCTGTAGGTTCCTGATTTGAAGTTTCTTATTTTTTTCTGTTATTTATTAGTTTATAAAATTTACATTTGTTTATATTTTTTTTACACTAAATTGAATAAACAGTTTATCAGTGCAAGCTCCTCTCGCACACTGCAAATAAAAAGTTATGAAAAAATGACAATTAAATCAATTTAAACAATTCAAAATAAAGTTAATCAAAAACACAGCAATTTGAAAACAAAGTAAATCAGAACAAAAATGATAATATCGAAAGCAATGAAAATTAGGTATGCTAAGTGTAAAATTGTTTTTTATCTTTATGTTGAACTTTTTATGTTTTTCTTGTCTTTCATCACAGTACCCAGTATATGTTTAGATAGTTTATTGAATAGTTTCAGTATTATTTTCCTATAAATATATATTTCCCCATCGTCTGAGATACTAAATTTGTAAAAAAAACATGTATTATTGGTAGAAAGTCGAAATATCATTTATCTCGTTTTATTTATTTATGTACATATAATTTATTTCGCCTCTATTGAGATATTAAGTTCAAATCATTCGTTGTTTGAACAAAGTGGATTGTAATAAATAAAAATGTTTTTATATGTTTATTATCACTAAAAAAGAAAAAGTCTTATTTGTCTGCTTGTTAGTTGTGACATTGTTATTTGAAACGTGTCAAATGAAATTGAATAAACATCCTTACTATGTAGAGTAAAAGTTAATATACCAATACAAATTTGTTAGTATTTCGTGTTTTCCGCTATTTACACACCTATTACGTATAATATGTACTTATCTATTTAATCATAAATAATTATTTCCGGTTATGTTTACGAGCCAAAGGAGCGCATACTTCCCCTAAAAAACGTCTCGGTGACCAAACAGCACGTGATTTGCACGTGCCATACGTACCATCGACTATTAGCGGGCGTGCCTTTATTTGTAATTATTTGAATATGGTGTACCTTCTCAATAAAAAAATGTTAAATGATAAAAAAACGAGTGGGTTGTGGTAAAAACTAAACTCAAAAACATGGTACCTACCTACTTACGTTTTTTTTCCTTAAAAGATTGACAATCCCTGAATCTATTATTATAGATACCTACGCAAACATAGGGAAACTTTAAAAAGTATGAGAAATTGATGTAAAAAATACGCTTATAAAGTGTGATAAAACTCACCAATGATAAATTATGATATAATTCATTTTATAGCGTCTTAAAAGGTAAATAGGTTAAAAAATATATATAATTCAAAAAAACATTGTATGAAATATTTTCTATAATAATAATAAAAAAAAAATTGGAGGTGCCGGGTATCGATCCCGGTACCTCTCACATGCTAAGCGAGCGCTCTACCATCTGAGCTACACCCCCAGGTGCAGGCGGCTATCATAAATTACTTTATAATCTTAGAAAAAAATATTCACATTTAATTGTTGTTTCATCGCGTATAGGAATATAAAAAGAGTATTATAATCAATGACATTTTATTCTTATTAAATTATTATTAATTACAATACCTAGCCTATAATTTTCAATATACTTGCAATAGAAATTTACATATAACTACCTAGTTGCGTGTAACCCATGAGATACAACTACTGTCGATGGAGATAGTATGTCTAGTTGCTTTCAAAACGATAGTGGTTTGGAGGCAGAATTGCCATCTAGCGGTGAGTTTCGGAGAATTCAAATCGAGTCAAAAAACTAACAAATTGTAATAATGAATTCCTCCATATATTTATCGTAAGTTTTTTTTTCTTTTTATAATTTTTAAATCATGTCCGCCAAAAAATTTCCCGTTATATTTACGCGTTTATCTATCTATTTATATTTAAACTTTCTATTGATCTATTTGAAATTAAATGTTTAATTTAATTTGATTTATAATTTAAACGGTGAATAAATATATACGCTTTATTTAAATTTTCAATTGTTTTGGCATGAATCTACGTAAACTTAAACAAACCATGTTTGAAACTTGTACATTCTAAAACCACAAGATCCTGTGGTTTCCAGCAGAGTAATATATCCCATCTACCTTTTTACCCAAATTACAAAATATCACAAAGCTTTCATTATATTTTCGCTACAGTAAAAAACTAAGAACTTTTATAGAAATGTAACTATGTTTATGCCCTAGCAATTTAATATATTATTTTATTTATAATAGGAGATAATCATTTGTTTATACCAGACAAACTCCTCTATGTTATACACAAAAAAAAATAATACAAAAGCAGAAATTAATTCTACCTTTAATGGCAGCCTTAACAATGTTCTTGATATATTTCAATCAACCTTCAAATAACAAAAATTAATAAAAACACTTTTTGACACTTGTTTAATTCGCACTTTTTAAGCAATTAGTAAATAACTCAATAACACAAAATGCACACATTTGCGCTGAGTTGATGAGATAGTAACAAAAAATCGCTGAGTTGATGAGATAGTAAAAAAATATCTTCAAGGAATTTTTATATTGAAAGTATGTAGGTAGGTACATCGAGTTATAGTGATTAATTTTATTTTGCAAGTGATATTAAAGGCAAAACATAAATAATTTTACTGATTCATTATAGAAAATTCTGATATTCCTCATTAATATATTTACAATACAATATTTTTAGAGTTTCTTTTCAATTGAATGACGTTTTTTTATAAATATTATGCGTAAGTAAGTAGATAATTAAGATTCCAAAATCATAATTTGAAATATATCAATGAATTCCTAAATGACATCGCGAATATCTTTGAGGGGGGAAAGGGATTTATGCAAGATTGGGCTCGTGTTGAAATTATAGATTTGATCCCAAAATTTACTTAAATTTAATAACGTTTATCGTCTATGGCTATCTAGAGATGGATATTCATTGCCCAAAATGATGGAATACGCGTCCTCGTCTACTTGTGTTTTATCAATGCCGGAATAGTACGATCTTCTCGCTTTCCTTTTAGAGGGTGATCGAAAAGCAGTCACTTGGAAATAAGAGCCTCTGCAAGGGTATTAATTTTTAAGTCGAACATTAGTATTCACATCTTGACTGTCGGAATGAGTTGCGATGGCGTCAGAGAGTATCTTGCTGTATTAAGTTTTTTTTTTAACTTGGTGCAATTCAGCAATGTAACTATTCCAGCAAATTATATCCTTTGCGCTTATTGTATGTATAAACACAATATTATTACTGATGTTTATTTATAAGCTTGCTCATAGTCATTTGCTGTTGTTGTTCCATTTTAAGATAACTTATTAAAATAAGGAACGTTTGCTAACAAAGTATTATTTTAATTAGTCGCCTAATTTTTGAAATATCATAATTACCAACAATATTATGAATACGCAATTTTTATTGATATGGATTTTTTTAGCAGATTGCTAACAAGTATAATGCTAACAAGTATAATGCTGAGATGTCATTACAATGTATCTGTGTGTGTGCTATGTGCTATGTACGGCGTGTTTATTCTACTTTATCGATTAAAGACCAAATTAGGCACCCAGACACGATTCATTTCAATTTTTGCAAATTTGTATATCTAATAAATCAAATCTTCATCGTCAAATATTTCAAAGTGACCCCAAGCTCGGGAAACTTAAAATTTAATCATTTTATTTTCAAATTACTAAAAAGGCACATCACTTTCATAAAATGACATTGAAGAATTTTCAAGTTTTCATAGTTAAATATTTAAATCAAAAATAATTTCACGATCTCATTTCATGAATATGATGAAAATTTTCCATACAGAATTTGAATTTACTTTATGAAGTGACTTGGCAGTAAAGAGTATAGCGTTGGCCATAACCCTCTCGTTTTATTTATGATTTTCCGCTAGGTATTTTCAAGATTTCACTGAACGATCATTTGATAAATAATCGGATATCCATACCTACCTATGTAGCTATTTCTTGCAAAAACAAAAATGATCTTAATGTTTGTTTTTAAAAGTAATTTTTATATTAATTATCAATTTCTTTTTATGTAGGAAGATATTTTTTCAATGATTATAAAAGCATTTTTACTTGATCAATGGCGCAGGCCGGAAATGGACCTCGTATTTCACCGTTGTGTGGCGGGTTTCGCTTTTTGAATTCGAAACGTTGAAGTAGCTACCGTGCATTTGGAACGTGCTCCCTTCAAAGATGGCTGCGAATTCGTAAAATAGTCGTAAATCATCAAAAACCCTGTCAAGTGGATGTTAAAAATTCGACATTTACTCCATAGTGCTTTTTAAATATTTAAATAATTAATGATCGTTCCTTTGTATTCTGGTAATGAAACATAATTATTTATTCAAACGAATTCGTATGACAATATAATATTTTAACGAGTGGGTTGTGGACAACGCTACTCTCCTCACTACCAGTCTCTCTACAAAGTATTCATATTATGTATAGAAAATTTTCATGAAATGATTTTGTTAAAATATTTTTAACTTTATAATAGCGTACACGCAAAGATAGTGAACGATGTCGGGTCATTGAAAAAAACATTATAATTCTCCAATGCGATTTTATGTGCTTATTAAGTGATGTGCGTTTTTGGCAAATTGAAAATAAAAATATCAAATTTTGAGTTTCCTGAGACAGGGTCAAGAAATGGTACTGATCATACATATTGAGAAGTAGGTAGGTACTGATCAGGGGGGCAAGTCTGGTGTCGACCGGCGAAATCAAAACCCTAGTGATTACCCATATCATGGATATAATTATTACATGGAGTTCTACATTATCTTTAGATGTCATAGAACTCCATATAATAATTATATCCATGATATGGGTAGTCTCTAGGGTTTTGATTTCGCCGGTCGGACCAGACTTGCCCCCCTGATTCGCTTCAAAATCTAATGAGCCTAAGCGAATTATAGACATATAAATTTGCAAAATTTGAAAAGAATCGAATGAGTTCTTTAGTCTGTAATCGACAAAGTAGAATAAACACGCCGTTCATAGCACATAGTTCACAGCATACTCACAAATATATTTTGGTGATACTTTCAGAATACAATCTCAGCATGATACAATAAAAATAATAACCTTAAAAATTGCGAATTCATATACCCTTGGAGTGTAAAAATGTTGTATTGAATTACTCTTTTATGTTTTTCAATATTTTTTAATAAATGTATGCAAATAAGAGTTTAAAATGTCTAAAACAATTTATTTGTTTAATTTTTGGGGAACATACAGCAATTTGCTAATTACAAAAGACAATAATGATTTTTAAATATTTGTTAAAATTGTTCCTTCATCATACATTATGCGATATCTGCATATAAATAAAGTAGATCTCGTATAAAAATAAAATTACTAAAACATTATATAAAAAGTAGAGAGAGTTTGAAATTTAAGAGCTAAGAAATGGAAATAAAATATAAATACAAAAAAAAAATAAGACAAACAAGAAAATAAAGAATTAAAACATCCAAATTGTGGTAAAAGGAGTTAAGTATTCTATGCCATATATCACTCATTGCGGATATATTATGTTGAATACATCAGTGTCGTAAAACATACTTTATGTTTTAACAGATTTTTAATTATCTCAATAGAGACGAAGTTGGAATATTTCGTCTGCTGACAGGAAAAAGTCACTAACTGCAACAAACATGTTTTCGAGATAATGGCTGTCAAAGTTTTTCGGCAATATTAACTCTCATAACTTCTTTAATTGTTTATAGATTGTCATGAATTTTTCAACATATATAAAAAGTAGCCTAATCTAATTATATTTGATGTTCAAATTTGACAAAAACTCATAGGGAATGAAAAAAACACAAAATTGCATATAATGAGATTTTCCTGACGGCTCATCTGCCATACTGTGTGAGATTGTATGTAATATTTCTATGTGGCAAAACTCATTATAATGCTTTCATAAAAAAATTCAAATTTTAATCACTTCTTTGCAACCTGCACAAGTGGTGAGTTTATTGCCATTTTGCAATTTCTTCCAAACGTTTTGTATTCTTCTAATATTCTAATTTTATTAGTACCTATCATGAATATTTCAGATGTTTCAAATGAAAGGTACAAACCTATTGTGCCCAGGACCTCTAAATTTTTTTCTTGGCATTAAAATTAATAGAAATTTAGGTATTTACTCACATTTTCAGAAGATATTCAGATCAACTTCTATGTTCTGTCTTATATATTTTTTTTATGAATTAACCAATATTAAACCTGGGTTTGTTCTAAATCATATTATGAATTCTAAACCTTAAATACCGTCAACATCAACAATACATGTAAAAATATAGTTTTTTTTTTAAAGAACGAATATGTTCGTTTAAGAAGTAGATACATTTATGCATCCTCATAATACCCAAATTTAAGCATAAACTTGTGCTGTAAATGAACAGTGTCAGGCAAACACCTTCTCTCTCTCCTGTATTTACTGATACCTAAGAGATATTGTACCAGGAATGCAGTTTTTCTGGTAGGTATATCACTACAATATAAATATTATTTATGCTGGTTCGACCATACGAACGAAATTCTGAAAGAAAGAAATCTAAGAAACTTGAAAAAAAGATGAACATGTAATAATGATGTATAATATTGATGAGGCGATGTATGTGTTCCAGGATATAAAAATATAGTGTTTGGTTCTCTCTGCCTACCCCGTTAGGGACATGCATGGGTTGATGTATGAGAATAACAGACTAAAATGTTGAGATGATGTATCAATATAAATAAGGCGATTAATGCAATCCGGGATATAAAACAATGGCGTTCTTTTCTCTCTGCCTACCCAGTTAGGATGTGATGCTATGTATTTATCGAAAATTATTTTTTTTTAGTTAATGTGTTAAAATTTTCGAATGTTGGTAGTTAAATACAAAAATATGTAAAAAAAGACTTCATTACAACGATAATGACTTTTTCCAGACGGCATAATTGAAAAAAAATGCAGATAATGAATATTTTTCCGAAAAATCTCCGCAACGGGACCTGATATGAAGATAATTTTTTTTCCAGATGTAAAGTGTGTTTTGGTGAATATGATAGCATAGTTAACTCAATTTTGCCAAAATAGGCAGTTAGTGACTTTTTCCTGTCAGCAGACGATTTATTGTAGGAGAACCGGGAAATCAAGGCACCTACAGGGCTTACGACCTGTCATCGGCTGGTTTACGTGATCACTTTATGCGCTTGCGCAACGTTCACCAATTATGCCTTTTAATGAGATCCCTATCAATTCAATTTTGAAAGTTCTATATATTGTAATACTGAAATTCTTTTCGCTTGAAAATAAGGAATTTTTACTACAGCCATCTATGGGTGAAATTATGAACAACAATCTTATTATTTTTATTTATTTTGTTGGAACGCCATCTATTGAGAGAATTGGTTTTTTTGTAAATAATGAAAGCTACAATTCTTATATCCGAGGTGACAATGCATTTTTTGCATAGAAGTCACCCCTGAATTGCGCCAGACTTATAAGGTCATTTTTGTCTTATTTACCTACTTGTACCAATGTGTAAGTAATCGAATATTTTTATTATTGCATATGCGCAAACATTGGATTTTTTTCCCTGTCGGGAGTCAAAGATATTTTTTAACAGATTTTTAATTATCTCAATAGAGACGAAATTTCGTCTCTATTGAGATAATTAAAAATCTGTTAAAAAATATCTTTGACTCCCGACAGGGAAAAAAATCCAATGTTTGCGCATATGCAATAATAAAAATATTCATACTTTATGTGCTTATGATGAAGTTATTCGTTGTGATGCCAGAATATTCGAATGCATTATTATAAGTGTATACTTACTTTCTAAATAGTGCAGTACATATATTATTATTGTTGTGTAAATCTATTTGCAAACAAAACTTTCATATGATTAGTGATTGCCGTCAAAATATAGTAGAATACCTCAATATATCATATTTTCTACCTGTGATTCAATCTGCCCCTCCAAATATTTCCAATATTGTTTCGTTAATCCTCGTCTATGGAAATAATTTCAGATATTCAATAATGTTTGGCTACAACCCCATCCACTAAAGGGAAGCGAAATGAAATACCTCAGCAAGTAGTTTGATGGTTTGGAATTTGCGCAATTAACTTGTAATACCTTCATGGTAAAACAGCCCTTTGCTCCCGAACAAGTCATTCTGGTTAGAGATTTACGTGCTTTGTAAAATCTGGCGACGATTTTACTTTAGATTATTCCAGAATATTATTGTTAACAAAACGGCTGAGTTCCTAATCGAACAATTAACAAACAGCGTCTATTTCAATGATGGTGTTATCAGAAATTGTGCCGTCCACATTTACATACTTTAACGAAAGTAAATCTTTTTGATATTAGGTAGGTATATGCTTAAAATGCTTTAGTTTATTTAATGAAGATATAAAATCTACTTCATTTTTATGATAAATAATTTTTATATTACTGTTTAAGTACAACTGTTTAGGTTACAAATTTATAAAATTTGCGTTTGTCTATTGAAAATGTGGATGTATGTGACGGATATATAGTGGGAAGATATGAAAACTGCTGGTGTTCGGTTACATGATGTTTATTAGTGCGATTGGCCCGAGAGAATGCTAAATGAGAACTGGTGGGTGAGGTGGGTCCGCCGTTGGTGGGGACATATATAGGTAAGCCAGAGGGACTGCCTCCTCAATTCCCAACAAAAACATATGTCGTACAAAAAACAAAGTCATGTTGCCTTATTTTTGGGGGAAAAATACAAGAAATTAACTCATCACTGGAGCCTCGAGGTTTCTCACATCTCATCATCTTCGCGATCTGCATTGGCTTGGAGTTCCCAAAAGGCTTGAATATAATCTCTGTCTCGTGATCTTCAAAGCACTTCACGTTATGGCTCCTACTTACCTCACCGAACTTTGCATTCCACTTTTAATTCACGACAGGCATCATCAGTTCGTTCTGCATCTACATCCTTGGTTGGAAAAATAGTTGAAATAAACAGGGTGCACAAAACTAATTTCGGCGTTCGTGCGTTTGCTGTGGCAGGACCAAATGCACGGAAAAGCTTCCATACATCCTCAGACAGACCGAAAATATATATACCTACCTTAAAAAAATTCTCAAATCGCACTTTTTTTGCAAATCTTACCAGAGACAAAATGATACATATTAATCGATTTTCAGCGCCCTTGAGGTGAGATATACACATTAACGGCGCTATATAAATTAACCAAATTATTATTAAATCTATTACGCAAAGACAGAAGTTGCTTTGTAATCATTTTATTTTTATGTAGCTTCTCGGGCAACTAACAGGTACTATGTCAAATAATTATTTAACACGCACCCAATAACAAGTTGCCACATTCGTCTCACAGATCCAGACTGAAAATACAATTAAAAACTGTGTCTCGTTTGGCAATCGAATCCGGGACTCTTGGATCAACCAACTGATCCACGAAGGCCGACTTACTTAACAATAATATTTATTTATCTTTTTTTACATATATACCTAAACAAATATAATGCACATTGGCGAGCTTATTTCCATTAGGAAATTTCTTCCAACCAACCAGAGTACAATGGCGAGTTTATTGCCATAAGGTAAATTCAAAATTAGGATGAAGAAGGAATGTAAATTTTACTGACTTTGATATTTTTTATAGATTTACTTCACAGCTAAGTGATACATTATAACACTTAAAAATCCCACATGGCACAGCCGATTATTATTAGAACGTGGAATTAATTAGAATGCATATCTTCTCATAGTCATAAATGTATTATTACAACATTAACGTTCTCAGAAACAACATTCAAAATAAAGTACAATTAGAAGCAGATGTCCACAACGAGAAAGCTTGTTTGACTTCATAAATAAAATCTTACATAATATGCATGTAACGTTGTATGGTTGTAGATCAAATAGGCTTCGGGGCTCAGTTGGTATGGTATCTGACATCCAAGCCAAAGTCTCCTGTCTCCACCAGGGTTCGATTCCCGGTGTGAGACGATTAATGTCATAAGTCTTCAAATGTGACAAACATGTCAAATTAATATTTATCATAGTAGCTGTTGGTTGCCCGAGAAATAATCAGACATAAGAAAATATAATTTTGTTAAAATCTTCGTAGGACTCGACAAACGAGAGATTGCGGGTTACAGTTTTATAAAGCGTTGTTAAAAATCTATGGATGCAAGGTCAGGGAAAAAGTGACACGTAATTCGCTGCACAACGTCGAAAGCCAACTAATTTTATTGGATAATACAAATTAGAGTATTTTTCTGCACTAAAATTGGTTTATGCACAGGTCATGTCAGCCGCAATCTTTCGCAGGGCGAGGTACAAATTGCTTCAGCGTAAAATGTTTTTTTTTTACTCTAGGTGAATGAAATTGGTAGAGACAGGATTTGAATCCTGTTTCACCGGATAACAGCTAGTCAAATGTATTAGCCGCCCTACAACACTTACCTTAACACTTACCTAAATTAAATATCATTCAACACTTACCTAAATTAAATATCATGAAGTCTTCAAAGCACTTCATGGTATGGCTCCTACATGCCTCTCCGAACTTTGCATTCCTCATTCAATTAACGACAGACAATCATCACTTCGTTCTGCATCTTCATCCATGGTTGGAAAATTATTTGAAATTAAACAGGGTGCATACCACTAATTTCGGCGATCGTGCGTTTGCTGTAGCAGGACCAAATGCATGGAATAAGCTCCCAAATACCCTCAGACAAACTGAAAATATATCTGCCTTCAGAAAAAATCTCAAAACACACCTTTTCGCAAATCTTACCAAAGCCATAATGATACATCTTAATCAATTTTCAGCGCCCTTGATGTGAGATATTCACGAAAACGGCGCTATATAAATCATTCAAATTATTATATTACTATGCGTTCAACACTTCTTGTCTATCTTCTAAATAATATATGTCAGAAATATGATGATCCCAATAGAATGGGGTAGATGACTGCGAAATTCCTTCAATATCCTCTGGAGGAATATGGCATGATGGTGTATAGAGTCTGAAAAAATATTTCTGAATGACAATAACAAAGAATCTATAATATATAGAATAGATCGGAATAGATTCTTTGTTCTGTGTTTTGAATGCATTGAAAATAAATGTCACATCTATTTTTAACATTGATTATATTCCACAACATACTTCTCTGAATTCACCAATAGAGCCAGATGTAAAAAAATGTGTAACACGTGTTTCACAGGATTAACAATTTCAATGCCGAATGTGCAAGCATCAAACATAGAAAAAATATGCTCTATCGTAAAATGTTTGGTACACACATGTCCCGATATGAAACGTCTACTTCTCCTTGATTTTATTTCGGTTTATCTTCAAAGGTTCCAAAACATAGACGACTCATTTATTAACATATATATTTATTAAAAAACATAATTAATTATATGTTGGCAAATATATTAGTTTATACATAAAACAATTTTTTTTCGATTTTTTATGCATTGTTATCGTGATCAAAAAATGATAAGTTAACATATGTATTTTATTTAAGTACATTTTTATATATTGATAACAATGACTCTTTCTGTCAGATAGAGTTCATCGTGATATTAAAAAAAACGTGTGGGTTGTGGCCAACGCTAAGCTCCTCACTAACAAGTCATTCTATAAAGTATTCTAATTTTGTATAGAATATTTACAGCATTTTCATGAAATGAGTTTTTTCAATTATTTTTTTATTTAAATATTTTATTATGATTAGTTGATAATTCTTCAATGCCATTGTATGAAAGTGATGTGCCTTTTTACCAATTTAAAAATGAATATTTCAAATTTTAAGTTTCCTGAGCTTGGGGTCACATCGAAATATTTGATGGTTAAAAAAATAGAGAAGCACTATTCAGATATCCATCAAAATATAAAAGTGAGTATTAGATATACAAATTTGAAAAGAATCGAATGATTACTTTAGTCTATAATCGATAAAGTAAAATAAACACGCTGTACATAGGACACACACACACACAGATACATTGTGATGAAACTTTCAGAATACAATCTCAGCATGAATTTTGTTGATAATCTACGACCAAATTTTCGTAAATGTGAAAAAAAAATGCAAATAATTTTAATAGATTTTTTAACTATTCTGATTAATGTACTTTATCTGATGAATAAATAATATGCGCTCATTTCATTATGATGAGCTCATTGAGGTCAGGTTATTACAAAAACGGCGCTATAAAAATCATCCGAATTTATTTTCGATGAAAGATTGGGCTGCGCAAGCGATTCCGTTAATACTCTTTTTCAATATATTTATTTATTTATTTTATAGAATACAACAGCAAACAAGAAAAATTCATACAAATATACAATGACAACCTTCATATTGCCAATTATAATATTCTAAAATATATTACAAGAAACAATTAACAATTTTGAAAATATTTGAACAATTTTGAAAACAGGATGGGAAAGGAGAAAGGTAGGGAGAGAGGAGTGGGGGAAGCATCGACCACTGGAATCTTATATTATGGTTAATACCACACGTGTCTCAATGTATAAATAATACTTAGTTAAATTATATTGAATTAAATTAAATTAAAGAGGTTTGTTTGAGGTTTATTGATATTATATTAACCATTTTTGAATTTCGACACGCCGGTCGATGGAAGGACAGCGCTTCCGAAACATGTCGCGAAGTGACTCAAAAAACAAGTGGTTTATAGCTAATTAATAATTCAAAAATGGTTTATATTAACTACCACAAAATATCCGCCGAATCATTAAATGATATTATATTAATTTGATTTGGAGTAGTATAACATTTTCCAATCAAAATATATATTTTTAATTAAAACATATACATACATTTTATTATTGTTGTAAAAAATAATTATATTGGTCAATATAATAATTTTGATTGTGACAATGCTAGATAGAGTAAGAAACCAGTATATCAGAGGCAGCTTAGGGGTGATCACATAAACAAGATTGAGATTTTATGGCCATGTGATGAGGCATGAAGATCATGCAGTGCGTACTGCACTAGGAATATAGGAGGGCAGGAGTGGTAGAGACTGACCCAGACTCACATGGTGGTGTGGTATGGAGAAGGAATTGAGAAGGGCAAGATAGAGAGGCACGGAGAACAAAAACAAGGAGAACCGACCCCAAATCAAAATGGGAGAAGGATGAGAAAAAGAAGATGATCAATATGACGCGACCTCTCCTGTTCGCGTTTTCCTATATTCATTCGGCGCCAAACCAGCACACCACAAGCAACCAACAAAATTGAAAAAAATAGACAATCTCATAAATTGTATATTTGTAAAGGTATAAAATGTATATGAAAAAATTTAAATGAAACAAAAATAAATCTTTTTTTTTATCCCCTCGTCTACAAGTGATCATAGCAAAAATAAATCTTACATTTACACTTACAATATATATTATCTTAAATTTACACCTAAATAATATAACGCGTAAATTATGTTTTGGAGAAGTTTTAGAAGCGTTGTTAAATTAGGGATAATGTAGTTGTGTTCAATTTTCGAACATCAAGCATTGCGCTTTCAGTTCTTTCGGCTGAACGGTTTCGTAAGTTTCGTTTGTCTGGTTTGTCAGTTTAGTTGAAAACGCGGTTGCGTAAGGGTGTGCTTTTTAATTTGCGCGTTGTGCGTGTTTTGTTTTTTTTGTTTCCCTCCTATTTTTGAAAAATTGGATCACTTAGTAAATAATTTAAAACTTTTGCCCCAAACAGGCGTAGCAAACTGCGAGAGTCGTTTGTTGTTAAGTGTTGGGATGTAATCTATTTTCGTGTTCGGCATTCAATTCAGCATCCGTTCCCAAGGACGCTGTGAAAATTTTTCGCATCGTCGATGCGGCCATCTTTTCTTCCGCGTTGATTGAACTTTTTCTGACATAAATAATTAATTCGCTCGTTCGCCTGTATCGTATCCTTTTATTGTTACGAAATGTTTGAAGCAGTTTGGGAAATAAATGATTTTGTGCCAGATTTATCGGTAGTAAAAATGTACTTTTAAATTTCATTAAAATATGATGTAAAGTATTTATAACCTATAATTTCACGAACTATAAAACTTACTCACTGTGATGTTGAATAACGTAAGTACCTTTTTGTTTGGGTCATTAAATCAAATGATGTTTTCAATTATGATTATTTCATTATTATGTAATGTAAAGTTATTCTGAAATTATTGTTTTTTCGGGGTTGTTTTTCTGAATAATAACGACTAGTTTCATTGTTTTTATACATAAGTATAGTTTCTGTCAAGCAACGAGAATTTTTATCGTGAATACTAACACCAACCAAACAGAATTCACATATTTGCGTTCGGCGCAGCCCACGTTATTTGCCGATAACTATAATTTAAGTATTATAGACAAAAAATCAACAAAATTGGCGTATACATACTATTCCGAATAATTACCAATATCTGTTTTGTGGTTTGGTTGGCAGTTCGAATATTATGACGATATCTTTTCAAAATTGATATTATTCATTATTTGCATGAGCAATAATGCAAATTTTCAATTTAAATTACATATGCTCTAATCGCTACTTGTGATTGATTTTTGTATTTCATTTAATAATCTTATTTCGAATCCTTCAGTTATAATATTTTTTTTTAGTTTTGTATCTCATACTTTTTTATTCGCTCTAATCCCAAATATTTTATTCCTTTCATAACCAATACTCTAACACTTGTGCATATGATGCGTTTGTTGGTCGTTCGATTTATCTCTGAAATTTGGATCAGTACCGATTTTGGACCAGTAGGTACTTATTAAAATATTGAGTATTGAAAATGTATCTTTATATCAATTCTATATAATTAATCGCATACTTGGCAATTGTCGGCGGAACAGGGTGCGGTTTGTATCTATCTACCTCCAAGAAAAATACACAAAATTCTGTTCTGCGCAGTCCACGTGATCTATCAGGGTGTTTACCGTTTGGCAAATAATCTGAAATTTGAAACGACAATGAAATTTCTGTAGCTTAAAATCAATTCTGCTGCACGTGCTGGCTGGATCTCTACTTTTATTTCAATACGCAACAATAAATAAATATAAATGCATTATCGAAATGTTACGATGTTCTTAGTTTTAAAATATGATATATATCCGATGTATTGTGTGTCTATGTACGATGTACATATTATGTACGTGTATGTACCTTCCCATTGTACTTAAACGATTAGTTAGCATGGGAAAGATGAGCGTAATCCGGAAGCTGTATATTTGTGCACGGCTATGGCGGGCCCCGTCCATGGGGATTTAAGTAGGAAGTGACGTCATCTCCGACGACATTTTATACCAATTTAGAGCGCATAATAATATACCTACCTACTTATTTATCTGCATGGGGTTACTTACTATTATAAGCTACGGACACTATGTAACCGCTTGTTATAAAGGTGCTGACCCACGTTTTATTTTTCAATAACATAACACATAAGGCATAATATACAACAGCACGAAATATCTAGGCTGGAAACAAAGGCCCCATCATATCTGACCGAAAGATTTCAACCTTTGGCCTCTCGAGGACTCCCGCTTCGATCTAGAGAAGAGAGAACCCTCGCCATCCCATCACATGCCACGGCTTTCTATTCATCATCCTTTACTGTCCATGCTGCCCGGTTATGGTACAACTTGGCCCATGACATTAGAACTGCACCAACGTTAGCAACCTTAAAAATTAGATTAAAGCGCGCGCTCCTACTTTCTATTTCTTAATAACATACTTCCCATTAAATTCCCTATTCCTGTAGACAGACAAATCTCTTCTAATTTTTTTCCCTTTTTTTGTTTTTTTATGATTTGTTATGTCCATATTTGTTCGATGTGCATATTTTTTTTCTTTTTCCTTTTTTGTGTATAAATGTTATATATTTATAGTTTTATGTAGGTTTTATTTTTTTGTACATGTACCACTTTCACCCATAATTGTAACAGATGGTGGTCTGTAAGAAATTTTCACTACCTAGGCAATAAGTCCAAATCAAATAAGTTATGGACAATAAAATGTTAAATGAATAAATAAATAAATAAATAAAGGCTTGTTGCAAGAAACTGCATTTTGGAAATATTAAAAATAATAGATATTCAATACCTACGTTTAATGAGCATTACGAATATTTCGTAAAGGTAACACACACCAATTTATGGGATGATTTTTAATTTCAAAGGGTATTTTGGGAATAATATAAAATTAAAAAATATAACTGCTAGCCCTAGAACAGGGTTACCTAGTTGGGCAGCAGTAATCTTCATAATAGTCTTTGTGATAAAGGTGTGAAAAATAAATAAAAAATATAAACATACAATAAAAACATATATACAGTAATTGACTTTGCCGAATATAGGTGTTCATCTCGGTAAAAATATAACTTATTAAACAAATAAAAAATTAAAAAAACATGTTCTCTAAAAAATAACAACATTCTTAATTAAAATAACAAAGAAGTAGAAACATTAATGGAAACTTAATATAAGATTCTTTTTCATCTTGGACATTTTCGATCCACTACTGGATAAAGGTCTCGTATTTACGTTCATTTTCAAAGGGGTGAGTCAGGTTTGGGCCGCGGAGCGACAATGGTGTGAGTTTTATTGCATGAAAAAATCGTTTCTAAAAAACACGAATTTACGAGCTTATAATGGAATCATACAACTGGGGTTTATATTTTTTTTACTTTTCGCCATTATAATTTTGTATCACAAGGTTCTCTCTAATAAGCCGTGTATGTATGTATATTTTGTATGGTATTATTTGTTGCAAAACTTGTGCTTTCATCCCGTGGGTTCAGGGCCTCGTCCATTGTAGCGTCAAATGAAGCAGATGTGATAAGCACAATGAAATCTGGGGCGCCAACATAGGAAAATAATCTATTGATTCAAGCGAATGACAATGCGATCATATTGTAGAACTTCATTGTTAATATACCTAGCTAAAAATCTACGAGATTTTCTATTCTAGGATTTTTTGTTCATATCAAGTTTTAAAAAGCTCTTTTTCGATGATATGATAAATGATATTATAACTTTATTTTGTCTCCATTGGGTTTTAATTGTTCAGCAAGTTGAAGGTATTTTTTAAATTTTGTATGTTTTTGTTCTAATTTTGTTGTTTTTTGGTATACCTAGTTTTCTATCAAATGGATTTGCTTTATATTTTTTTCAAACAAGGTAACATCAGGTTTATTGTGCGATCTCTAATAATTATATATCTATTCTAGAAGAGTTTGTATGTTATTTTCAAATACTGCCAATGGTGGGAGTATTTAAACCATAATATAGTGGGGATCCTATCGTTTTTATTTGCTACTGCGGTATGTATGTGCGGTATCATTGAGGAGCTGAAGCATAATATTCAGTTTTTGGACACATCGCCAGACGCGATGAAAATAGCCTTGAAAATCTGGCTGTCGTTGGTGGGGTTGAAGGTAGAAGGGGAAGAAGGGGAGGTCCCCAATAAGATGGATCCACCAGATAAAGTCTGCAACTGGTACATCTATGGTTGGAGCAATACAATACACAACATCATGACGATGAGGAGAGTCGCTGGTCACGACCCTTAGCAATGAGGATGAAGTCGCTGATGATGATGATGTATCTGCTACACAAGGAAGGGAAGTTTATTTTACAGAAAAGGTTACTTTTTATTTTAGCGGCCGGGCGCCAAAAACTAGATCCGGCCGTGTGTATGTAAGTTTGCAAAATAAAATAAAACACATTTTCTCTTCCGAGGCGGGCTTTCTTCGGGTTTAATTTCGGGTCCCTTCGGAGGAGGGAGATTGTATGTATGTACTGTAATATTTCGGGGCCGTTTCTCTAGATTGTTGAATATTTTTTTGATTTATGTAGGTAGCCCACTGAATTATGAAACCACTCCATGACACGCGAGACTCCCGTAGTCTATTCAATTGAATACCGTGACAATATGTATACCGTACACCTTTTTATGGGGTTACTACCATTATCTATTTATGTGCATCCTTTTAAAGATGTTTTTCTATTTTATTCTTAGAGTTTTTTAAGATAAATATAGATGGCATATTGCGCTACATATAAATATTAAAATACTGAAAACATTATGTATTTAAATCACCAAATATATTATGAAATTCCATGTTGTGTTGTGAGGGTGGCGGCTATAATCAAACACCCGTCGAATGGTCCGCCTCCATGTAAGATGGTTTGGACAGATCGAAGGGCTTTCAGTGATAGGAGATCCTGTAGAGTACTTCAAATTAAAAAATAATGATCTGTTCAATTTGACAAAACGAGCTATGCCTGATTCCATGTTAGTCAAAAAAATGTTCAATGCACGAGAATAGGAAACATAGGTATGAATTGTTAAAAATGTATTTTTAATGTTGCGTTAGACCTGTGGATTCTGACACTGCGTGTTTAGGCCGCGCCTCACGTCCATCGATCCGAACCTCGGAAAGAGGGGTGTGGTAAAGGTAGTAAGCCTACTACAACTTGTGTACAATACATCACCATACTTTCACATTATAGACAGGAACATATTTATTTAAGCCTGTCTTTGCCGGGCGCTACAAAAAAACTATGGAGAAAACAACAAACACTAGTTTATATTATGGTCAGACTAGTTAGTAGACAGTTTGGGCCTTCCCAGTCTTATTGGTCTTTGTGGTGTGGATAGTGTGAGGTGTGTTTAACTGGGTTGTCTTCGTCCATCCTGATCTCAGGTTTACAGCCCAGAATACAAATACTTTGCGAGAGAAATAATTTTAAATACGCATCTCTTCTGGCGGGAAAAGAACGGCGGAAAGACACAAATATCAAATGTTTTACCACTATATGTCACGGTGGTCGAAATATAAATTAAAATGATGTAGAGCTCGACAAGTATAAAAATGCGGGTGTCAGTTTAATACAGCATGGTTACTAATGCATGTTTGCAAAGGCCACGGCAAAAGTGACACCAAAATACCCTTCACAAAGTCAAACTTCAACTGATTTTTTTTGTTTGACTCAAATCAGAATATCACTGTACTATTTTTTTTGTTTACATGTAACGTCACACTCATTCTTTCGTTGAGCGAGCTCTAATAGCATGTAGAATATACATAATATATTTGTCCTTTAATTTCCCCAAAATTCCTTTTGACCACGAAATTAACAAAAATTCCGAAAAGTCTCCGTTTTAAATTATGAACCGTTTTTTTAATATTTGAATAAATGGTTACCCTTTGATCGTACTTCTCTCTGTCACCTCCCGCCCCTTCATCAGCGCGATGAAATGGTTGTACACAAATACAGCCTGATTAGAAATGTGTCTAGTGGACGATGCGTTCTATTATTTCTATACTCTCAGTTCATATTCATTTTCGTATCTTTCTTTCTACTTCTATTATATGTCGGTAATTTGATGCATTTTGGTCGTAAACAAATGACAAATGCATGTGTTGCCTGCATTCCATACAGCAGACTTAATTTTAAGAGCGTGCAATTGGCGAATGAATAATTTCAAAAGCACCTATAGACATTTGCATTATTGTAATTAAAATTGACAGCACAGTCGACCATAATACGTTGTAAATCATAGAATTTTATAGTGCGAAAACGAATGTTAACCTAAGCTTATCCTATCCTTCCTTACATACTATTTGATCCTCACTAAACCCATGATAACCTAACCTTACCTGATTTTGACAAACAAAAAAGATTCTTATAGATTGTAAATTAACCTCTACAAGTTTTTGATGTTATGAGTCTTAAAAAAATACAGTATTCTATACAAAAAAAAAACAATTGAGATTTCATTGTATAGGTATGGGAAAGTTTTTGAATTGCAAAAAATATTTATGTTTGTATCTGTTGTTAGTTTTTTTTTAGTTATATTTTTTAAACATTTTTTTTTCGTCTTCTTTATTTTTATAATTTTTCAGGGCTTGATTTTTTGTGAAATTTATTTTAATCTCATTACTATCATATTTTTTCATCGTTTAAATCAGAGTTCGAAATTACATATTCTACAATATATTTATAAGATTTCAATGGAATTCTTTTTTTCTTAGTATGGGTTTTATGGAATCCCTTGTGAGGGATTACTAGACTAAATTCCACGCCTTAATCGGAAACTTAAACGGAATCGATTTTTAACAAGACAAAAATAATCATTTGAAACGATTATAAATCCGGAAGAAATATTATCACGCTAATGTGCGTAGGTATGGTTTATTTTAGAATCACTAGGCCGAAATCGTAAATGCGAAAATTCGAAAAATTGGTAATGAGAATCGGTAGCAGTGTGTGCTTAAAATAAATTTTAAAATGTTATACCGCGTTGAGTTGGTATTCATTCAACTTTCATCAACCACTTCTAGGGATGAGCGCGACCAATCTTTGTCTGCAATAAAATCTAAGACCAAAACTTATACAGCTTTCATTGGAATATCAATACGATTCGTTATTTGAAATTTGAAAAAAAAATGCTTACAGAAGATTCCTAAAATTTTTCTAGTAAATTCCTATGATAAATAAACCAATAATGTATTCATAAAAATGAAAATGACGAGGGTCGAGTACTTGATACTTCAGAAAAGTTATATTGTCACGTTGTAAGTATTTTTTAATTTAAATTATCTGATATAGTACTACAAACAAGGTAAATAATGTACCTTTAATTGGGTATTTTAACTATAATACAGAACCATCCCTATCCTAAACTCAATTATGTATAACAAAGAATATGAAGAATGCTTAGCGCAAATTATATTTTTTGATTTTTGGTTTAATTTCTGGTTTCAAAATTGAATCTGTAATAATGTTTATTTATTAATATTTTTTTTCTTCTTCTTTTTGTGTCTGATTTTTGTTTTTGCTTGCTTTTTTATCATTTATCTCTATTTTATTTTATAATATTGTATTATTTGTGTTATTGATGCATTTGAACTTATTGTTATTTCTTTGTGCCTACATTTTTATTATTAATCTTATATTTTATTGTAAATGCCCTATTAGGGCGTACATATAGGTAATAAATAAATATTAAATAATAAACGAATATACGTGTAGGAAAATTTGGATATGAGGGTTAGTTGACGGGTATATAATTTTTATTTATTTATTTATTATAATTTACAAAATATTTTTTTTACATATTATATATATCCACCTCACTAGGCTTATCCTGTACCGAGGTGGAATATTTCACAATCACATTAATACATATTTATACAATATTTTCGTATTTCATTCAGTTTTCGTGACAGTTTACATTCTATATAACATGATTTATATATAGGTAAACAAGATCAAACAATCAAACAAAACAAAACAAAGATTTATATAAAAGGAATTAGGTGTGTTTGGTTCTCGAATGCAAATAAATTTATTCAAATATTCGTAAAACAAGTTTTGACACATCTTTACAAGCACGTGTCCCGTTCTGGCAAATAGTCTTTTAGTGACTTCGTTTTGTCCATCACTAATTCCTAGGTTGACTTTGCTTTGGTAGTATCGAGGTTAGAGGTAGACGAGGAACAGAGTATACACCATGGGCGGTTTGGGGGAAATGGGGGTGTGAGGGGGGGGGGGGGGGTTGTATGCTTATACATTATGTACATAATTGCGCTTCTTCTCAAAACCATCAGGCGCCAGAAAAAACTCATTAATCCCCCTAATGGTTTCTGCATATGTTTGCGGTTTGGTTAATGTACCGTACCCCGCTAGTCAACTTGTATCCACATACGAAAAAAATGCTCCTTGTATAAATTCATATTTCATATCTCGCCGATATTTTAAACATTTCGGATGTAATTAAATTATATATTTGTGGCCGCGACATATGATTCCATGATTTGTGGCAATCCACAGTGATGTATATTTGTACTAACATGGATATATAATATATATACATATATGAACTTTTGATTTTAGCTATTGCGACATCGTTTATATAATATAATTCCATCATTATCTGCATATAGATAAAGTAGATCTCGTAAGATTGTAGTTCTGATATGCACATGTTTGTGCGCGGCTATTCTCATGGCAGTCTGAGTTGAGACTGCCCGTCGTCGCACTATTATTCACCTTGAAGTCGATATTATTAAAGCAAAGGGATTTATATTCCTACAAATTAAGGCCCTTTCAAGGAAAAAAGATCGTCCTATAACGAGGAATATATTCGTAGAACTATTGATCTCTTAATTTTTCTCCTTATAATAATTATTATTGTTGACTTTTTCATTAAAAACGCTGTTTTCATTGTTTCATTCGAATTTGTTGTAGGTATTTGAAATGGTTTACCTGCCTCTTTAACCAAAAAGGCTAGGAAGCCTTTCACTCGACCATTAGAAGGTGACTGACGCATTTAATGTTTTATTGTAAATTCTTTAATTGCTTGTACATATGCTTCCCTTTTGCAATCATTTAATGTAAACCCCTATTTCTCTGAGATCTAATGGAATTCTGTTTTTACTCTTCTTTTATGATCTAAATTGTACAGCACAAATCCGCCTCTATTGGTGGCTGTGCCTTATTAAAAAAAAATAAAAATAAAAAGGCACTTGTGTTTTTATTTTATCTATATGAAGGTGTATTGTAATATCTTTGGATTTGTAATTTTTAACTGTGATATTGTAAAATATGATTTGTAAAATTAAATTAAAAATCAATTAAATATAGAATTAAGTATTTAAGTATGTTTAATTAATGAATCTATACATAAAGTGCGAATAATTAAATAAAAGGAAGTCCTTAGTTTGGATGCCTATTAACGAAGGTGTTTGTTGAAAATTAACTATCACGTATGTAGTATGATGGTGGAAAACGCCATTAAAAATTAAATATGTCGCTTCTGTGGGGTGCAAGATATTGATAGATTACAATTTAAATCTAAATTTGATCATTTAATACATCTATAACATAAAAACTAGAAGATGTTTACATCCGTTTTTGACTTGTTTATTATTGGTTGATTTTAAATACACATTTTCTGGTGAATAGTGATAAAAAATGTGCCTTATCAACATTTAATAAAATTACATCATAAATACAAAATTATTGACGTCGCTGACAGGAAATATGATTTAGAGGCCAATTTATGCATGCAAATTGCGATAAGCAACCTTTTTAAACATTTTTTTGCTCGATCGTTAGACGTTTCCCCATGATGAAATGCAAGTCAGATCTTCTTACTAGACACTTATTTTTCAATATACATTACAAATTTTGTTGGAAAAATATCATTTCTTGCTGTTTAGCCATTTTGTAGAACTTTAATATATTGAAAATGACAGTATCCTCCCTTATCAGCCTTGTGTGGAAGGAACAAGAAGTAGAATGTTTTCACATAAATGGGATCTTGATGGATAGAAAGTAAGGATAATCAAGAGTGTGTAAGAGTCCATAGATGGACGAGAATGAATGTATGTCAAAAGAGGGGTGTCTGCCGTTTCATTCTTTCTGTTTATACATACATACATACATACATACCATCACGCCATGTCCCTTACGGGGTAAGCAGCCATACTTCTCTATTTTTGCACACATTTCTGGCTTCCTTTACATCCATGCATCGTCTCATACATGCTCGTCGATTGTTCAAACTTTTTATGTTTCCTTCTTTCAAAATATCATTCACATGGTCATGCCATCCCTTTCTGGGGCGACCTCTGCTATTCACTCCATCTCTTGCACCCATGTATATTTTTTTGGTCAGTCGTTCATCGTTCATTCTTTCTATATGTCCAAACCACCTTAAAGCATTCACTTTCATTTTACATATAATATCCTTCTTTAACTTGCATTCTCTCCTTATGTCCTCATTTTTTATTCTATCATAGATCGTTCTATTACATACTCTTCTTAGTGATCTCATTTCTACAGCATTTATTCTACTTTCATGTGTTCTTTGCCAGGTCCATGTTTCACTAGCATACGTCAAAGTAGGCACCACAATTGCATTGTGTACTACAATTTTGGCTTCCTTTGAGATGCTTGGGTCGGACATTACTGGAGGGCTAGCCAAGATGCAAAAAACGAAAACGTTGACGCTGAACGTTATTTTTTTTGTATGGGATTTGACGTTATCAAACGTTATCAAACGTCAAATCCCATACAAAAAAAATAACGTTTAGCGTCAACGTTTTCGTTTTTTGCATCTTGGCTAGCCCTTCAGGTCTAAATGCTCCGTTTATTCTATTCCCTGCCATAACTCTTCTTTCAATATCTTTATCGGGTCTTCCATTCCGTTCAAACATACTCCCCAAATATAAATATTCCTCAACTTGTTCTAGCCATTCGTTCTCTACTTTTATCATACATGCAGTTATACTTTCAGTCTTTTCAAATCTGTTTACATCAAACAGGGAAATGGCGCGATGGTATGATAATACGGTAATTGGTTTACACTTCAAATAAGCATAAAATTATAATCGTTTTATACTTCAAATACGGTTAAAATGTATACGAATACTTTCATCTTATTTCGCTAAATTTATGACTACATTGATTACTTACAATATATAAGTGAGTGGGCAAAATCTCTTTATGGGTTTGGTCCCTGAATCAGCGTCAGTGACTCCGTTTCCTGTATGTATTGAATATGCCTTGCCCAGGGTAAATAGAACAGTGTTAATTGTATTAGTGTAAACATTTAATCGATAACGTGTTCAAATATACATGTACATAATTGGTGTTGTTGTTTTTGGTACATTTAAATAACATGGAATATCCCAAGTAATTTCTGTCAGTGAATAAATAAAATAATCGTTTTACTGCCGTTCGGAAGCAGAAAGGGGAGGAAAGCACTTCCCTCTCTACAGCGATTCGAGTGCTTTCGATTGAGATAATACTATATAGTATTATTATCTCAATCGAAAATATACGACACGACCTGGTAGATTTACTTATTGTTAAAATCTCTGCACTAGGTACACTCAAGAACATTGTAAAAAATATTGTGCTATCTGAAGGATATCCATTGAGAAAATCCAATACCAATTTTTAACGAAAATCAGCGCAGAGTCGCACATCCTTTAATTAAAACAAGTTCATGTTCCTAGTGATCCTTTGATCTCAAAGATCCACTAAGCTTCTAAGTTCTTACTTCGAATTCGTGGTTCGATCAATAACTATCTATTTTATCAGTGTTGGAGTTCCAAGGTTGGGTTCCTGCTACTTCAATTAGAAGAGACTGAGACTGTTGGAGTAGGACAGATTTACTGAAAAAATACATCATTGAAATAATGCAAAATACAGGTACAATATGATTGATTGACTGGAAGTTGGCCAAAAGTGTAACCTGCAGATGTGAACGGTCGATCGTGCAGGTGTTACCAATGATATATAAATACATACCTCACTTGATTTTTATTTTATTTTATTTTTATTTTTAATTTTTAATTTAAGGGGAAACATACAGCAATTTATAATCCGTAAACAAAAACAGTAACAAATATCAGTAATTTGCCAAAATAGTTCCCACAACATGCGTAATATAAAAAAAGGACAGGTTAGCCTAAAAAACATATACAGTGGAGTGAGTTAAAAACTTAATTAAACAACATGCGTAATATAAAAAAAGGACAAGTTAGCTTAAAAAACATATATAGTGGAGTGAGTTAAAAACTTAATTAAACAACATGCGTAATATAAAAAAAGGACAAGTTAGCTTAAAAAACATATACAGTGGAGTGAGTTAAAAAGTTAATTAAACAACATGCGTAATATAAAAAAAGGACAAGTTAGCTTAAAAAACATATACAGTGGAGTGAGTTAAAAACTTAATTAAAATTAAAGTATACAGCTTAAAACAAAAAAAATAAATAATAATAACAAAGAATATAAACAAGATAAGTAATTCAAAATTAGGGATATAGATAATGGGGATATTTAGGAATTGCGGGGAGTGGGGAGGGAATAAAGAGGATTGGTATTCCATGTCTCGTATCACTGCGTTTTTGCGGATATACTCCTGCGATATTGCGGATATGTGCTGTTGAGTACATCAATTTCGTAAAAAATAACTTACCGCATTTTTACCGCACTTTAGTTGCACGCAAGATGTTGTAGTGTTTGGATGTATTGTGGTTGTGAAAATGCCATCTTGTACGATGAAAACATGTAAAAATAACACTAGAACTATGAAGGAACTACCAGATTTACCTATCATTTCATCTTCTTCTTCTTCTTCTTTAGCCGTCTCTCCACTGCTGGATGTAGGCCTCTTCAAAATCCTTCCATTTATTTCGGTCCATGGCTCGTCTCGGCCAGTTTCTACCCGCAACAGGGACAATATCGTCCGCCCATCTTTTCATCGGTCGACTTATTCCCCGTTTATTTCCCCATGGTCTCCACCTCATAACTCTGGGTGCCCATCTCTCTGTTCCCTGTCTAGCAACGTGACCTGCCCATTGCCACTTTAATCTTGCTACATGGTCCATAATGTCGACAACCTTGGTCTGGCGTCTGATCTCTTCATTTCTTATTTTATTTCTCAGACTTATGCCTAACATTTGCCTCTCCATGGATCGCTGTGCGCATTTAAGTTTGTATGTGGTGTTGGCAGTCAATGTCATCGTTTCTAGACCATACGTCATCACAGGGAGGACACACGATTCAAAAACTCTTCGTTTCAAATTAATGGGGATTTCTTTGTTTTTTAGGACATGCTGGAGTTTGCCAAAAGCAGCCCAGCCGAGACCAATCCTTCTAGGTATTTCCGCTGTTTGGTTTTCCTTCCCTAATATGATTTTCTGCCCAAGATAAATATACTCGTCTACAGCTTCAATCGTTTTGTTGTCGATTTTTAAGCTGTTGCTGGATGAACTCATTATTTTCGTTTTATTTATATTCATCTCCAGGCCAATCTTTAGGGAAGCTTCGTGCAGATCTTTGATCATGCCACTTAATTCTGCCAGATCTTCACTTACAAGAACTATGTCATCAGCAAATCTGAGATGGGTCAGATACATGCCATTTATTTTTATACCCTTTTTTTCCCAATTTAAAGTTTTAAAAACATTTTCCAGGGCAACAGTAAATAGTTTGGGAGAAATGGTGTCTCCCTGTCTGACGCCTCTACAGATTTTTACTTTTTCCGTTTTTGTTTCTTCGTCAATTTTTACAACCATTGTGGCATGGTCATATATAAATTTAATTAGCCTTGAGTATCTTGAGTCGATTCTTGCATCGTTTAGAGCTTGTATTGTTCTACCGAGTCAAAGGCTTTTTTATAGTCAATAAATGCCAAATGGATTGTAATATTGTATTCGGTGACTTTTTCTATAAGCAGGCGTAGCGTTTGAATATGGTCAATAGTTCCAAAACTTTTTCTGAAGCCTGCCTGCTCTATCGGTTGGTAGAAATCTAGTTTCTTAGTTAAACGGTTTGTAAGAATCTTAGTAAGTAATTTGTACAAGTGTGATAATAAGCTGATCGGTCGGTAGTTTTCTAGATTTTCGGGATCTCCTTTTTTGTGTAAAAGTATAACTTCGGCATTTTGCCAGATTTCTGGTATTATTTGTTGTTCTAGGCACTTATTGAGAAGTATTTTAACTGCTTCAATGAGCTCTTCGCCGCCTAGTTTTATCATGTCACTTGTCACTTGATCTTCGCCCGGACTTTTATTGTGTTTCATATATTTAAGTGCGTTTATTAACTCATCGTAATCAATTTCTGGCATTTCTTCCGATCCGGCGTTTAATATGGTGCCATTATTCTCTTCATCATATTGTGTCTTTGATCTGTATAAATCTGTATAAAATTCATGTACAGATTCTATTATCTTGTTTTTGTCATTGACTACATCGCCATTTTTGTTTTTAATTCTAATGATATTCGATTTGCCAGTAGTTTTGTTTGATCTAAGGATTCTCATGTTTTTGTTTGATTCTATCGTGCTCATGATAAGGCTTGTATTATATTTTCGGATATCTTTTCTTATTTCCTTCCTGATAATCTTATTAAGAGTGTTATATCTGCTTGAGTCTCTGTCAGTTTGTCGTCTTTCCTCAATAAGTTTTATTGTGTTTAATGATAGTTTTTGGTTTTTGCCTGTTTTTCTAAATGATATTGTTTTAACAGCTGTCTGAATACTTTCCGTAATTTTATTTGTAAGGTGATTTATATCCATGTTGTGAAGCTCTGGTTCATGTTCTAATTTCTGTTGTAGTATTTTTTGAAATTCTGTTTGGTGTTTGGTAATTGTTTCGATTGTGGGTGTTTTCCTGGGTTTTTTGTGGATCATGTTAAGCCTTTCTAGTTTTTCATTTATTCTAAACGAAGCTCTCACCAATCTGTGGTCGCTTCCCGCGTCAAATTGGTTTAGGACCGATATATCTTTACAGTATTTCAATTTGTCTGTAATAACAAAGTCAATTTCATTTTTTGTCCTACCGTCGGGACTTTTCCATGTCCATTTTCTTTGTTTTTTCTTCATGTAAAATGTGTTTGCGCAGTATAATTGTTCACATTGCAGGTAGTCTAAAAGTGTTTCTCCTCTTACATTTCTCTTACCCAGACCAAATTTACCAATGTAGTGCGGATCCCCAAGCTGCCTCTCTCCCAATCATTTCATGCTGCATATTTATTCGATAGGTAACTAATTTATTTAGTTGCTTCTCGGGCAACTAACAGGTACTATGTCAAATATTAATTTAACACGCACCCAATAACAAGTTGCCACATTCTGGAGACTTACGATATTAATCGTCTCATAGATCCAGACTGAAAACACAATTAAAAACTGTGTCTCCACCGGGAATCGAACCCGGGACCTTTGGATCAGCAGTCAGATACCCAACAAACTGAGCCCCACGAAGGTCGACATAATATATCTATATGGATTTTTCGATACTTTTATTTATGTAAACGAGAGATTAGTCAAGTCATATTCGCTTGTACGTAAACAGAGGTGTTCTGTTGTTGTATTAGCTTTTTTTCCCACAGTTATAAATTAATATAAATTTCGTCTCTTTCGCAGTCATCACTTGGTGTGACAGATAATTATAATGTGATTACACTGGAGTAAAAGAGAACATATATCTGCAGTGTGTATTTTATTGCATGATCTCTTTCTCACTTAAGGGGGCGACTGCTGCCAACGTACCCATTTTTAAATTTGAGATATCGTCATTATTTCTATCGTTTTGAAAATAATAATTTAGATAGTTTGGATATTCATCATCATCATTTCCTGCCCCTCTATCCCAGTTCATCCGGAGTTGGGCCTCCTAATCATCAGTCGCGATAGTTTGGATATTAATAAAGAAAAATATGCCTTAACTTTTTGATAATGTTCTGTATAAATTCTTGTAGAAAAATAATGGCATCCCTCGATTTTCAATGTTTATCCTATATTTTTAATAAACTATAAGGCGTAGAGCAATATATATTTTTTTTAATTAAAGAAGACAAAAATATTTGGAAAATATGTCTTGACGTGGCATTAATGCTTCAGGTTTAGTAAAGTAACCTAAAAAACATTTATTTTACATTCAGCGCCATTGCGAAATATTTTTTTTTGTTTGTTTACTTAACCTGATGCATTAATGCAACGTCACAACATATTTTCCAGATATTTTATTCTTCTTTAATTTAAAAAAATATATTTTGCTGTATACCTAATTTTTTTTTTAAATATAATTGTCAAAAATCGGGATATGCTTATTATTTTTCTACAAGAATATATACATAACATAATATAAAAGTTAAGATATATTTTTCGTTATTAATATCCAAACTAAGTTATTTTTTCAAAATAATTCGTTTTGTTGTAATGATGCAATATCAAATTGAAAAAAATATGTACCTACGTTGGCAAAAGTCGCCCCCTTAGTCTTGTGTGCTCTTTCTTCGTGACATTGTAAGAATTCATTAAACTGGTACAACGTTTTTTCGCATATAACGTGTCTATATATAAAATGTCATTGGGTGTTACCGTGCAGTTAAATTGCCAGTAGAAAACTAAACAATCATATTGATTGGTCTATGAAACGATATCAAGATATCGATAGAGTATAGATGTTCTTTACTAGTCGGTACACATATTGTTGGTTTGTGTAGCATTACCTAGTTGGGTATTGTCCCATATCCGTGCTAATGAGCTCCCGGCCGGCGGGGCTAATTGATTTGTGTCCACAGCATTGGTTTACTCCATTAACCCTTATCCGACACGCCCTGAATCTTGCGTGCTAACCTACCTCCCTCCCTCAACCTTCCTTTCCCTTAGCGAGTGTATCTCCCCCCACCCCTCCAATGTCTCACATTTTCCAACTAACGAAAAACTTTAAAGATTTATAGAGTCGATGCTGAGTGTTTTGCGGTTGAGAAAAATGCCAAGATTCGAACCGGTTGCAGACTAAAAGCTAAGCTAATTTATTTTAGCTTAGCTCGCAAAGTGTAGGTCATTTTTCATGTATGAAAAACGATAGCTGAGCTAAACTAGCTTAGCTATGCTAGCTGAGCTAAACTAACTTAGCTTGTAGTCTGCAACCGGCTTAAGTACGATGCACAATAATCTAAAAACGCGCCCCTTAGAACATACACAAATGAAAAGGAAAATATACCGTATGCTTAAGGAAAAATATGAAAGAAATTTTAAACGAATACCTACAGGTATAAGAAAATATTTCCAAGATATATTTATAATTGCAAAATACGTGGTTTAGTTCAAAATTCAAAATGCGACTGGAAATTGTAAAAAAATTATCATTATAGCATAAGTAAAGTAATGTACCTGTATATCATTATGAAGTTTTTTTTTTGAACGAATATATTTATTTGCCAACATATGAAAATTTATTGTTTTAATTTCATTTATTGAATAAAACTTATCACAATAATGAATTTATTCGAGAGTATATTAATTGCTTATAGAGTTTTTATTTAAAAGACATCTAGGAACTGACTTATTTAATATATGTAGTATAAACGAATAAAATCATAAAGCTCATGAGAAATGAAGTTATGTAGTTTGGAAGTACCTACATATTTTTACATTTATACGCTAGTAAGGCAACGAACGATGATAAAATTTTCCCACTCTGACCACAATACTTTTCACATATACAAACGCGGGGAGTCGGTAAAAAAAGTGACTCGATGCGAGTTCAGTTAAACCCGGTTTAATTTATGAGCAAGTCCCCCCCACCCCCAAGGGCAAAGGCATTCGTAATAGTTTTTTTTTCCTTTTTTTTTCGCTTCTTACCTTCCACCTACATTATTTCGCACTATTCTCAACGCTACGTGTCCCGTATTACTTGTTCGTCTCTCCGCCAAATACTACCGGTCCTGTTCTACTAGCGACCTTATTGCCTCTCGTCACAGGGGCTAATATCCCTCGCAGTCCGATCCGGCTCATGGGTTCCGTCCGCTCGCTAATGATCGTATGTAAATCTTTCGGGGATTAAACGTGCGCGCCATAAAAAAGTGTATCCGTGTATCAAAAAATACCAGGAAATGGAATAAAAAAAATATGCTTTATGTCTCTGGTTGTACCTATCCAAAAAGGAACTTTATAATCATGTTTTATGTATGTATATGCAAAAAGACATTACGCCGCTGCGGTTCCGTAAATCCTACGGGACACAGAAATGGCGATGAAGATGTATTACGACAGAATAGGTTTATTAATTTATAATTATTAGCTAAGTTTTTGGTTGGTGTGCTGTTGATCATCAAGAACATAATACAGTGCAAAAAAACGCTTAGAAACAAATAAAAGTGACGCTTGACATCGAGATCGTCAGAATCACAAAATACCAATTCTTTAAAGGAATTGGATACTCAATATAGCGGCTTACTTTGATCGTGATTTCATTGTGAATGGACCTATATCTATATCAAATGGAATAAATTGCCTTTTGAAGTGCGTTGAGAGCAGATTTTTGGGACATTCAGTAAATTTCTTAAAACTTCTGAGTTTCGCAGAGCCAACAAATAAGCAAAAGCACCCTTGGAATGGTCTTTTACCATAAAACGGCGCTATAAAACTTTAATTATTGTTATTAAAAAGGCTCAGCAAAAATACGTATTTCTTGGTTCGACTATTATTTAGCCACTTCGGTTATACTCTATGTTCTGTATGATCAAAACAGATAAATTCTTCAAACCAATATAAGAAGTTAGTGTATTCAAATTTTAAAGATATTACGAGTATTTTACATGATATAACATGTAAAAAATGATGCGTCGTCAATGGCAAACAAATGGGATTTTAGTTTATGTACTTTGCACATAAATAATACACATATAAATCAAAAGATGTAAATGCACTTGATATATGGATTTATTTAAAGAAGAAGAAGATATTTATTTATTTAAGAGGAAGAAGATATGGGATTTATTTAAGGGACAAATAATAATCACCAGTGGCGCTACAGACCATGAGCCTTGGTCTCCTCAAGAACATTCCACAAATACCTAGTCTTATAAAATATACAAAAAAATCATTATAAATATGGTGTGATAAAAGGTAAATAAAATAAAATAAATATTTAAACGGTATAATACCTGTTTTCAACATAATATTATTTTTTCAAAATGATTCTTTTTATAGTAATTTATTTATTTAACTTTTTGTACATAATATAAACAAAAATATAATGCAGTAATCAAATTGACAGCACAGATAGGTACATTGGCAGCATTCGCCCCCTTGACATCGATTAGGCATTGCTGGATAATGAATCAATGAATGGGACAAAGAAAACGGATTTTAGTTGAATTTATTGTTGTTGCACGGTCATGGTTGATGACAAGTCATGTAGGTAGGTACATGATATAGAAAATTTCCGAGATGGAATGAGTTCTCTCAAAAACAGACGGTAAGCTAACAAAAGCAAGTGCTGACACAATGGCTAGAGAGAAAGATGCGTATTAAGATGATGCTAATAACACAGAGACATCCATCTTACTAGACTGAATGTTGATTTTTTCCGTTGAATCAAAATTGGGTCAAGTTTTTTTTATTTTTGGGGTGTAACGTAAGTTCCGGGTAATCGAAAATACAACAGGCAAAATGACATCACATATTTAAGCGGTGAGGTTCACCACCCATTCTCAATGTGCATTTATAAGTGAGACGGGACTTGTGTGTGGGGGATACACGCATGCTTCATTTTATAAAGTAATGTAAACCCGAACACCTATCACTGGTTACCCCACATTTAGAAATATGTCGTGATATGCATGTCCCAACTAAATAAAATAAAATATGTATGTATAAGGTAAGCCTTTTGGGGTCTGTGCGGGCGTCCTGGTTTGAATCCCAGCTAAATAATTTAATTAAATTATTTTCTCACCTTAATGTCATTTCAATATGAATGTATTTTAGAAAAGATCAATTTTTACTATTGAATTTTATGTTTTTTTTAACGTATACAAAAGACTTTTGTTATCTTTGATTAAAAAAAACAATTTATAATATTTTGAATAATCTTCTTCTTCTGGGTCACAATCCTAAGATTGGTCTGCACCAAACACTCGATCTTTCCACTTAACTCTATCGTCCGCCAGTCTCTTCATCTCTTTGTAGCTGCTACAGCTAGAGGTGGGAAAAACAGCTTATTTTTTTAAACGTTATAGACGTTTCGTTAATTTTGAATAACGTTATTTTTAAAGGCTTTAAAAGCTTAAAGGCTTATTTATATTGTTACTGTATATAAACAAGTACAATACCTAAATCTAAAAAAAATTAACACATTAACATGCAATGAAAAAAAAGGTATGTTTTTGAAATAAATATAATGTACTTTTATTTTTTTGCTTCCTCTATAAAGTATTTAAAATGTAGTCTAAACCCTTTGACGAAAATACAGTAGAAATGTTATACAATACATACATAAGTTTAAAAATTATGTTGATAATAATTTTGTACGCTCGAATCATCTAACAAAGTCGACAACGCACAATAAACCAACCCGATAGGCGTTTTAAACGATACTAAAGAAACAAAAAATAAACGTTTACAAAAATCAGTAATAATAATAACTTATAACGTTGAACGAAACAAGACGATTTGAAACTGATCATTCGTCACAATGATGTCAACAGATGTCTACAACGCTGCACGCCGGTCAGCTAATCATAAATCACAATCATCTCGCAACGTTGTCGTTAAAAATAATACATCTTTGTTATGATTATAAAATAAGCTTTTAACGAAAAACAGCCTTTAACGAAAAACAGCTTTTAACGAAATCATCATCGGAACGTTATGATTCATGATGGAAATCGTTGTAACACTCGCAACGTTCAACGAATATGGTTTAAAATTTATAACGTTTGATTGATTATTTTTTTAAACGAATATATTAATCAACTTTCGTTTAAACGATCATCTCTAGCTACAGCGCACGTCACCGATTATCTGGTCTATATAGTTATTTCTGGGGCGACCTCTACAGTTACCCCCATCAATCATTCCTTCGACGATGGTAAAAAGCAGGCCTGGGTGCCGGATGTTGTGGCCTATCCAAGTTGTTCTCTGTTTGGCAATTCTTTTCATAATTTGCCTTGTCTCTCCAACCCTCGTCCTAGTACCTCGTCGTTGCTGATGTAAATAATATTTTATTGTTATTTACTTCAATATACATTCCCACATGCATAACTTCTTGCGTTAAACATTCCAACAATCTCGAATCTTATTTCGTAAACGGCCGACATAAGTTTCCGGCGGTGACTAATCTGTCATATTTTAACCTCACCTTGAATGTTATTATAATATGAATTAGACCGTTGTAATGTTGAAAGTAGTTAAAAGGCGACTCAAAGGTAAGTGTTACATACGGCTTTGAATTTACGAGGGTATTAAATTAAATTTAGACTTATTGTGTAATCCCCACGCTTGTATTACAACGACTGCCATTGTTTATCTTCACGTTCCATGGCGGCACGGTCCTATGATATCATCTGCTATGCTCTGTGGATGCTTCAGAGAGAAGAAAACCTCCTTGAAATCCCAACAAACCGCCTTTTGCTATTTGAGTCTGCTTATGCAAAAGGCCAACGGCGGTGCTGTAATTATCGCCAGCCGAAAACAGTCCATCCCGCGCATACACACAAGGCGTCGTTTCCCTCGGAAGCCGTCCGCTATACGGGTTCGCTTTGCTTTATCCGCCTTCGTTTCTTTCATTCCCAGTCAAAAGAACAAGGGCGGGGGGAGGACCGGGTGTGATGGAACAATGAAAAGGGAAAACCGGGTAAAATGAGAGACGGGGCGGAAAGAAACACTTGAATGGGAAGAATGTGAAGAAGAGGAATGCAGGAGTGGTTTATTTTAAAGTTTTCTTTTTTGTTTGGCGCCAATACCCCGTGAAATTCCTCCGGAGATATTCTATGTGTTAATAATACTACTTAAAGAAGCTTAAAATTTCACATAAAGCCCGAGTTCTTTCTATCCAGTAAGTCTTCTTGTTGTTTGAATCTCGAAATAATATAACATCATTTTCTTATATTTCGGTACGAATTCACGAAAATATTCAATAAATGATATATATAAATATTAGATAATTTACTAGTCTTTAAATTCGGTAAACAAAAAATATGGCACACTTAATTCTTACCCCATTGTATGAAGTTGCACGCTATGTATTTACATATATTTTTTGATCGTCAGGTACTTTAATTTTGAATAAACGAGTAGTCAAGTCATATACCTTATGCAGAGGGATTCTGTTGTTGTATTTGCTTTTTCACACAGCTATATGTTCGTCTCTTTCACAGACATTATTTAGTGTGAGAGATAATTATAATGTGATTGCACTGGAGTAAAAGAGAAAATATGTCTGCCGTGTGTAATTGTATGATCTCTTTCTTACTTAATGTATTTTGTCGTGTATGCTCTTTCTTGGTGATGTTGTTGAAATCATTGATGATATTAGTGAAATGTGCCATTTTTGTAAACAGTTTTGTTCTCTTATAACGTGTCTAGGTATATATAAAATGTCATTGCAATCAAATACAAAATACTACGCGAAACTTTATTCCTTTTAGGGATACCTATATATGATCATATGAATTACAGATTTTGTTTAGACTGGAAATAATGATTGATGAGCACGTGGGTATATTAATTCTTATAGTAAATCGAAGTCGTTGAATTGGAGTCGTTCATTACATTTATGTTCGCACAGCGCACATGTAAATTTAAAACTGATTATTAATATTTTTAATTCTTTCTTTACAGACGATGCATTTCACTAAACACGCTGAAACTGGTGTCGCTGAACCCTAACAAACTATCTGGTAAGATTTTATATAAACTCATTTATCTTTAACTGACGTAGATATTGATGTATACATACTTATATGTATACATAGATGATATCGAATTCTCTTATTTATCACATATTATTTTTATTTATACATATAATATCAGAATTATAAATACGCGATTCAGAACTATATAGAATTTAATTACTATCTGATATTACACGAGTCTAATTAAAGACTCAAGCGTTGTATTTTCAATCGCAAATTGACGAGTTCAAAAGTAATTGGATTCATGATACAACTCGCTTACACGAATCAAATATAAATAATGGAATATTTCACAGGAAGGTTAATCTTCTTATCTCTGGTTGTATCCCAACGCACTGTATGTGATCTATTTGGAGTAGATCTCCTTGTCCTTGAGTTATATGTAGGTTCTCGTGTCCTGCACAATGGCACCTAGGTCGTTTCTCTGTATTTGGTTGGGCCTTTGCGCTATCCAAGAATTATTTGACCTTCATCTGAAAGAACCATCTAGGTTATCAAGAAGTTAATTCCTAATCGAAAAATATGTATACATAGCATGCATAATAATAATAATAATAAGGACAATTTATAAAGCGCCGTTTAGTGACAACCGTGGTCACCTCAAGAGCGCTTTCAGTTTGCAAAAAAATAATTTATAAATTTGTCCTATAGCTAACACATTGAACATGGTGAAACATGGTGCATATAGATAATGTAAAAAGCAATCAACAATAAATAGTGTGTTGTATTTTTTATGACAATTTTTTTTAATATCTCAAAAGAGACTCTTCTTCTTCGATGGCGCTACAGCCCAAAACGAGCCTTGGTCTCCCTCAGCAAGCGCCTCCATCGTTCCCTGTCATAAGTTGCCGTCCTCCAGTTGGACACCTGGAGAAGCTGTTCTGCATCCCTCCTCACACCATCCTCCCACCTCAGCCTTGGTCTTCCAACCTTCCTTTTTCCATCCAGATGTCCATATAGAAAGAATCCTTCTGGGGACCCGTCTTTCTGGCATTCTTTGTACATCGCCCGCCCATCTCAGTCTAAGTAACCTTATATGGGTTGAGATACACGGGGCCTGATAAATGGAGTACAATTCGTCATTACGCCGAATTCTCCATGATCCATCTTCAAAAACGGGTCCACAAATCCGCCGCAGGACTTTCCTCTCAAATGCCAACATATGCCAACACTGTCCTGACTATGGTCTCAATAGAGACTACGTTGGAATATTAAGGAAGAACCGGGATTTTGAGGCACCTACATAGCTTACGACCTGTCATCGGCTGTCTTTCCTGGTTCTCTCTTAATATTCCAACTTCGTCTCTATTGAGATATTAAACAAATTGCCATAAAAATATCATTGACACCCGACAGGGAAAAATACAATGTTTACGTATAATGCAACTATAAACATATTCGATAGTGTGTTGTTTTTTTAAAAAAAATATTTATGAAATTTATTTTTTTCCAATTTATCCCCGCGGAAGTGTCGACCATAACTTTTTGGTTATGTACTATTATCTTTATGTAAATAATTATTTGTGAAATATATTTTACGTTTTAAAGTTGTACCTGTCAAATGCACAATGAATACGGCCGTGCTCATTATTCTTGTTATATTAGTTTTATCCTTCTGATATTTTATTAACAATTAATAATAATAATAATACATCCACAGGATTAATTTATTTTCATATCGTCCCTTATCAAAGGCAGTAGGTACCTACCTACTGGTTTGCGGTCTAATTAAGTCTGGATTTCATAAAACTTATCGCTTCATTATGAACCAGGCAAAATTTCGCCATTTATCTGACATTGTTTCATTTTATTTTTGAAATATTATCGTCGGTGTACCACTGAAAAAGAAGAATATGTCTATTTCAATATTTTGGTTCAGATCATTACATAGATGTTACTATTTGCTACTATAGTGGAGAATTTAGATTGCACAACTTTTACAAATATTTTCCCGAAATCACTATTATAACGAAAGCAGAATAAATGCAGTTGAAATGAGATATTGTAACGGAACGTTGTAAAACAGAGTACGAAATGGAGACAAAAAGAAAGAATGTATGTAAGATGAAGAAAGATGTAATTACCAGAATGAAATTAAACACATAGGTAAACGAAATATTTCAAATTATTAAAACTTATAGAACTTTCAAAATTGCATTGATAAGGGAACTCAATAAGAAGGCATAATTGGTGAACGTTGCGCAAGCGCATAAAGTGATCCCGCTAAAAATTTTTTTTTTTTTTTATTTCATTTTCGGGAAATTTACAGTATAATAACATTTATTATATAGATGCATTAGTAAAAGACTAAAACCAATAACAAATGTCCACATTATTAACAATAAATTTTGACTGCTGTGCTTACATACTTAAAGCTACATATGAAAAATGTACTCCCAATTCCATACAATATAATATAAATAATAAAGTTAATTTAAAATTTAATATTACCTCCAAATAAGGTATAATAGATCAAATAAATAAACTCAAAAATAATCTTAATAATGAAGAGATAAAAAAAAATAATCTTTATAAAAACAAATTCGTAGGCCAGCCGATGACAGGTCGTAAGCCCTGCCGGTGTCTTGAGTTCCTGGTTTTTCTATAATATTTCAACTTCGTCTCTATTGAGATGTTAATAATTTGTCAATAAAAATATGTGAGATGTCTTTTTGCCTGTTTTATTTTCGATTACCCGGAAAAGATGGTGTAAGAAAAGAGTGAAAGTACTATCCTAATTCGGTGCCTCGCAACAAATATATATTGTATGATATAATTACGATTAATTTTTTCAATATTTGAAACTGTCACTTCATGATAGAACCCCATAATCAATTAAAATTATGAAAATTCAATATAATTAAGTATACCTATATTATGAAAAATTAAATATAATTTTTTCATAATTTTAGTTAATTACGATTAGTAGATAATATTAAATACATAATTAAGTGTCAAATAATATATTTTTTTATTATAATGTATTTTCATTCCACATAGATGTCAATGGACATTGTAGTGATGTCGTTATACAAAACGATACCATTCAACAAAGAAAATCGCCAAAGAATATGCTGCCGTGTTCCAGGGGAGACTCCTCTCTGAAGAATTTCTAACGCTGATCTGTTTCGCTGATGGTTGGTTATGTTTCGCTGTTCACATTTCAAACGTCTTCAATATTATGAATGGCTATCACAGCGCAGCGATGCGTAACTTTTTGCGGTGATGATTTTTTTGAATTTGTAATAGAAAAATTAAATTTCGATTTTAAAGATATTTTAGAGGAAATAGCATAATACTAAGTGTATTTCATGAATGAAAATAGTTGGCATTTGTACTACAGGACTACATTTCAGTCAGTAAACACCAGTATTATTTATAAATGTGGTTCAAATATTGAATTACGGTTGAACCCCAATTTGATCACTTTTCTTATGTATAAACATGGATCAAGAGTTGAACCGTGATTCAACTCAAATGTCAATCTGAACTGGTGACGAGGGTAGTTAAACCCTGGTTCATTTTATCATTTCACATTTTTTGAGTAGTTATGATCTGTTTTAATAATATCGAAACTTTTTTTTCAATAAACATAAGATACGAAAAAAACATGTCGAAAGTGATTTGATCCATTAGAACTATTGATTTACGTCGTTTTTAAACAAAAATATCGCACGTCTAATGTGAAAAAGCTAGAGTTTAGACGTTTAGAGAACTAACACGTAGTGCGCACATGTTCCGTGCCTGCCGCGCATACTGCAGTCATGAAAAGCAACTTAACAAAACTATATTCGGTGCTATCGAATGAAATAGAGCTCAAAATCGAGTTCACCTTAACTGCGGATCAAATATTTTTTTATAAACTAGTTGCATGTAACACATGAGATCCAACTGTCGATAACGATAGTCGATTCAAAAGAACAAAGTTCTCTTGAACAAATCGACAGTTGGATAAGGTTTCAGTTTAACGTGGCAATAAACCAGGTTCAACTTAACCGGAATTTTTATAAATAAGACTACCTATTTATGTTTATATTTCTTGAAATGTCCACAGTCAATGAATGCATTTCTATTTTATACATTTTTAAACAAAAACAACTTAATATTCCAAATCGTAATATACATAAGTTTGCTCTGAGACATTGGCTTCGAATAGAGTAGTTGAAAATACAACAGGAAACATAACATAGTTAAGCAATGAAGATCGCCACTCACTCTGAATGTAGTGCTTTTTTAGGTGAGATGAGACTGGTGTGTGGGTAAACACACACCCGTTTCGTGCTTTCTTTGACAAATTATTGCATACTCGTACACCTGTCGCTGGATACCCACACACTGTGGGATATTATGGCGTGATGGTATGAATGAAAACTCATTTCGAAACTGCGTGTTGTTTTATTTACCGCGTATCCTGGTATTTCAATTTAGATTTAGTGTTGCCTGTGTGACAGTAACTCTATCCTGTGTTTCCTTTACTCGTATCTTGGATCCTTGCACATCTGGCAATAATATAAGAGTAGATCTGGTCGTCCGGTCGAAATTCAAAGGTTGAATTCTGCTTTCTCGTACCACCCGATATTGCGAATACAATTGACCCTCAAAACGAAGAAGGGATGTTTGTTGTCCCAAAATATAATATTAAAAAGGGAGGGTGTCGTTCTCACAAGATGGATGCTTCGGGGCACGATTTATTTAATAATAATAAGGACAATTTATAAAGCGCCGGTTAGTGACAACCGTGGTCACCTCAAGGGCGCTTTCAGTTTGCAAAAAAATAAGTTAAAATTAAGTTGAAATTAGTCCTATAGCTTAATACATTGAAAATGGTGAAACATAAAAACTAAAAAAAAAATACGTAGAAATCACAAATTAATCTAGTTATATACATATTACATAATCCAGATGAAATTAATTATAAAAAATAGTCGATTCAAAGTAAACTGGCATAATATTAAGTAAACATAATATTATTGAACGGATGAAGGACAATCTGGATACGATTTGCGGGAAAGATGAGTTTTTAATTTCTTCTTGAATTCATTGATATTTTCGGCACATCTTATATCCATTGGAAGATTGTTCCATGACGTTGGTCCAGAAACGCCAAAAGATCGATATAGGTAACTATTTTAGCTTATTTGTGAGATTGGTTTCTACTAGTTTTTTATTGGATTGGGTCATTGATCTTAGCGTACTTTGTTTATTGTTAGGTGAAAATGGAACACAAAGTTCCGATATATATTCGATATATACATATATAAGTGTATAAGTGTATTCCGATATATATAAGTGTATCGGGTTTGTTATTGGGAATAACTGTTATATTTTTCATAAATTTTCATAAACATATATAGTATAATCAAAAATATACTTCAACTGTCGCCCTGTAAAAGGATGGCACTTGTATCTTTCTGTCTACCCTGTTACAACGTGAATAAAATTATATGTATGCGTGTATACTATTTCAAGTGTAAATATAGTTGGTATTCCTTATAAAGTAAAATACACATCCGCAATATCGCAAGAGTATATCGACAATGACGCAGTGATATGAGTATATGAGGCATAGAATACCTAACTCCTTTATCCCTCCCTACTCCCCCCAATTCCTACATATCACATTATAATTTGTATGTTTATAATTTTGAATTACTTACGGTCTTCGTTGTTTATTTAATTTTTTTGTATTTTATATATTTTATTTCAATTTCTTTCATCTTAATTTCAACCTTATTCTACTATTTACATATTATGTTTTATACAGTAATTTTATTTTTATAATATCTATACTGTAACGTATGATGATGAGGGAATTATTTTGGCAAATATTTAAAAGTCCTTGTTGTCTTTTTTAATTTGCAAATTGCTGTATGTTTCCCCTTGAATTAAACAAATAAAAATACGATATGATTATTATGGTGGTATGATGATTGTTTTTCTATTTTTACACCATTTTTTGTATCTGTTGAGACTTAATAACTTTATTTAAATGTATTATTGACTAAAAGTGTTTGATGGAAATCCATGTTATTTTTTTAAGTAGGTGTATAATACATTATTAATTTTATTATTCCCAATACCTCATTTCCTTATAGTATACGAGTCAGTATATAATTAATTAGCAAAACCAATGGAATGTAACAACATATAACAATTATCTATATTATGACTTAATGTTATATATTTTGTATAATCTAGATCCTTCTGTTTGAATAAATCCCAAGACAGCAAACAAAGTTACATCGTTTTCTACTAACTCTATTGTTTTGTTAGACTTTAACTATAATTGGTTGTAAGGAAATTATTACGGTTATGCGGTATAGCAATAAACTCTATGAAACTTATTCAGGAAACAAGAGAAATTTCTAAGATTTCATAATATATAGTAGGTATACTTACTAACTGCGGTCCACTCTAAGATTTAGCTTCTACAAAATGCAAAAACGTGATAGATACTTACTATCCCTTTTTATATTTTAATATATTTTATTTTTTCACGGTTTCAGATAATTTCTTGCTTCTTTAGGCTGAAGACACTTCTTATTTGAAACAATTTACAATTTTAGAAAGAAAATTGAAAGGAAGTTATGCTAATTATTATTATCATATTTAATTAAATTAGTACCTTTATTGTATAACTGTTAGTAAGAGGCAGAACGTTTGACCTATAAAAAACGAATAAATATTCGTAGAATAGTATAGTTTGTTTATACCAGTATTGAATGAGTCAGAAAAGACGTGCCTACATGAGAATGTATATTGATTTACAGATGAAGGTCCACAAAGGTGTGCCGAGATAGAATTGTACAAATAAATAATTATTATAATTAATACTCATGAACGAATGGTATAATGTAAAATGAGAAATATGAACGCCATATTTTTTTTCGTACGATGGTAAAAATTAAAGTTAGAACTACACTTTTTTTGTTAATTCCCTCGTGTGTTTGTTTGCAAGGGCACTGGGTCCTTGAATAGGGTCTCAGCCCTTTGTGCTATCATAAGTGTTTTTTTTCCTCCGTGTTCCACATATTATGTATGTAGTAGTGGTGAACCGTGTGATTGAACATCTGCGCCCAGTTTATTGTTATATAATTTTTTCACTAGTTGCTTGTGCGCATGTACGCTTTGAGATCACGTGTTCAGTGTTTCCTTTAAGGTGGTGCGCAATGGATTACTCAAGAATAATAAAACTGCTATCCTGTTGGGTATGGATAGATAGAATTTGGCAGTCTCCATCCCCCACTCCATTGGAAACGTTTCAGAGCTTATAGCCCTATCCCCGGAGAGGCTGCTCATCACTAGCAAGCATATTTCATACCACTATCCCTAAGAGTCCAACCACAAGCTTTGGGTATGGCTAGTCAAAAATCATAGTAAAGTTTATTTTGTATCAATAATTCCACTATTCTTATTCCTTTGAATCTAAAGATTGTTTCTCGCTTTTTAAGGTTTTTTTTCCAACCAAAAATATTTGAAATTGTGTACCTACTGAAGTTAAATTTAATATTGAAGTTTAGATGGGTGGTGAGCTATAGTACAAGAATTTATGCTTAGTTAATATCAAAAATGTCTATGTGTAAGATTAATTTATTCATCGATAAACTTTTCCTTATAAAAGTTATTCAATTGTGCCAAGCCACGTGAAAGATTTATTTCTTAATTATTCAAAGGTTTCATATAAATAACTAAAATAGAAAAGAAATTGATACTTGAAAAATTTAACGCGTATTATTGGTTTCAAATATATTTTTATAAAATTAAGGTTAAGATTTAGATTATATATAATTTTACCAAAATAAATTGAGTTAAAGTCACAATAATAATAATGATGCAAATACTTTGCTAAATACCACTTATTGAGTATAATTAAACACTACTAGTTTCGGGAGTGCACTCCTCTCGACAGGTGAATTATAACTAAATAATGTTACTAAGATTATATGTGTTGATTGGTGGGGTGTAGGAGGGGGTAGGGGTAAAGTATACGTTGTTGTGATTGGTTGGACAGAAGACTGTTGCACCATAATTATTGTAATCATGGACTACCACAAAGTTACCGTCAAATCTATATCAATATTTAAATTCATTTCACATTTTGCTTCTCTGGGCTGGAAACACTAGATAGTTGGAATAAATTGTCATATGGCAATAAACTCGACACTTGCACGGGGTGCAAGGAAATGGTAATTATTATTATAAATGAAAATATAAAAGTTGTAGAAGCTGTGTATTAAGTAAGGGAGTGGATTCGACCCCAAGTAACGACCAGTCGTATTGGAAAGACGATATTTTTGTTTGCCGATATTCAAATGATGTCGGGTCGGATGTCTGTCTTTGTCCATGGTACCCACTGACAACTGACTGAGCTAATAGATTACTCTACCGACTTATGCAAGGTCAAGTCTAGATGAATATATTCGTTATATTATACATAATATATCCAAGAACCAAAGAAAACCTAACGATAACCTCTCATATCCTTGTTTACTTATAGAAATTAATGAACATTGCTCTAACGTCATTTAGTTGGATTGAATTTATTACTAAGCATTGCGACAAATCTATGGGCGAAATAAAATTACTTTTTACAAAAAATCACATTTGATTAAAAAATATAAAAATCAAATAATTCTGTATTTATTATATCATAAACAAAATTGAGTTACCGACTTAGAATAGTGCTTCCGCTCTTTTCTAGTATTGATTTCGAGTGCTTAGAAGAATCTGTAATAGAACGATGTATGGCAAGGTAAGAAATGAGGACACAAAGAAAGAACTTAAGATGAAGAAAGATGTCATTAATAGAATGAAAGTGAACACATTGAGATGGTTTAGCCACATGCGGAGAATGAATGAGGAACGCCTGAAAGAAAATATACATTGCAGACAGTAATGGAATAAGAGGTCGAGGCCGCCCAAGAAAGGGATGACACGTTGATGTCAACGCTATTTTGAAAGACGGTAATGTAAGAAACGTCAACAACAGATGAACACGTATAAGACGATGTATGAATTTTGATGAAGCGATGAATGCGTGTTAAGATGTAATGGTATGTAAAAAAATACGCTTAAAATTGTGAAATCATGACTCCACTATTCCATCTACTCTGTGAAACATTATAATAGGATTCTTATTAATGAATTATTAATTGTATTAAATTTTATATGCAAAAGCTGTTATGTTTCCAAATAAAATAAAATAAAAATAAAATACTGTGGAGAGTAAAAATATTATAGTTTATTTTCAAAAGTATAATTAAAACCATAGAGTAAAGATAATTAAAACACATTTTTACTGTGACTTGCTCTTAAACTGTGATTATTTTTATTAATTCTGTAATGTGAATTATTCCAAAACGCTCACTTTGAGTTTGCGGCAAATTGAACAGCTACTTTTTGCCGCAAAAGAACCACTTTAATTCTTCAACCAGAAACATCATATCATCATATCTTGTCACCCTACGTTTCTCTCTCCCTGTCTCTCCTTTATAGTTTATCACCTCAAAGAAACTCTGTTAAGATATAAATAATCTTTTATAGGAAATTAAAATAGTAATCAATTATATCACTTGATATTGTTCAAATAGGCACATCTTTGTTTCAAGGTGATAAAAAATATTATGACACTAAAAAACAACATACTTTAACGTTAGTATTTCATTTTTGCATATATTTTTACATACATACCATCATGCCATGTCCCTCACGGAGTAGGCAGAGAGAGCCCAACGCCAAATATTTCTATGTTGACACACATTCATCGCCTCGTCAACATTCATACATCGTTTTATTTGTGTTGTTCACGCATCTTACATTTCCGTCTTTCATTATACCGTTCATGTGGACGTGCCATTCCTTTCTTGGGCGGCCCCTACTTTTCATTCCATTTCTGTCCGCAATGTATACTTTCTTCACGAGGCGTTCCTCATTCTCCCCATGTGGCCAAACCATCTCAATATGTTCACTTTCATTCTATTAATGATATCTTGCTTTAAGTTTTTGCTTGTTGGAAAATGATAAGCATACCCCGATTTTTGACATTTATCTTAAATTTCTAAAAAAACTATAAGGTATTGCAATACATATATTTTTTTTATAAATTAACAAAGAACAAAATATCTTTAAAAACATGATGTGACGTTGCATTAAGTAAATAAACCAAAAAAACTTTTATTTCGCAATGGCGCTGAATGGAAAATAAATGTTTTTTAGGTTTATTTACTAAACCTGAATCACATCATATTTTTCTAGATATGTTTCTCTTCTTTAATTTAAATAAAAATATATTTAACTACGCCTTATATTTATTAAAAATATAAGATAAACCTTGAAAACCGCGGTATGCCATTACTTTTCTATAAGAATTTATACAGAACATTATCAAAAAGTTAAGGTATATCGTTCTTTATTAATACCCAAACTATCTAAATTATTTTTTTCAAAACGAATTGATTAGAAATAATGATGGTATATCAAATTGAAAAATAGGTACGTTGGCAGCAGTCCTCCCCTTATATTAATAATGTATTGTTGCTTTGTGTCTAGCTCAGTCGTCAAGCAATCCTCAATATTAATTATATTTTTCTCAGTCTGCAATGTTGGTGACCACTGACGTGCGGAACTAAATTGTAACGTTTGTGGACTTTGATCTCTCAATTGTACATACATACATAATATAAAAGGTTACGGTTACCGATGTGTGCAGCACCTACTTATGTGTAGTTAGCTGGTAGTTATTTCTATGTGGCATACTTAATTACGTGTTTTATGGATGTATGCTATCTATATAATGTATGTTCAAGCACATAAGTGTATAGGTATTCAGTATATGGAGTCTCGCGTGTCTTCGCATGGCTATAATATACCTAACATAAATGCAAGTAGGAGAGGCACCTACTCTCCGATGTCAATGGTCCAATTAAAAAGTTACACAACAAAGAACTGGGAAATAAATTGCAGGGGTTACCAATGCAACATATTTGCGGTCATGTTTCGTATAGCTCTTTTCATATTGTCTATTGTCTATGTTGCTACCCCGGCAACTAATAGATAATAATATTGTGTCAAATATTTGTACATTTTTTTTTACTCCTCACTAACACAAGGTGATATAGTGGGGAGTTATGATTTCGCAATTTTTAAGGGTATTTTTTTTTTTGCAGATTATCAACTAGTATCATGCTGAGATTGTATTCTGAAAGTTTCATCACAATGTATCTGTGTGTGTGTGCTATGTGCACTGTGCTATGTGCTATGTGCTATGTACGGCGTGTTCATTTTACTTTATCGATTATAGACTAAAGTACTCATTCGATTCTTTTCAAATTTTGCAAATTTGTATATCTAATGCTCACTTAGATCCCATTAGATTTTGAACGATATATGAATAGTGCTTCTCAATTTTTTTAACTGTCAAATATTTCAAAGTGACCCCAAGCTCAGGAAACTTAAAATTTGAAATTTTTATTTTCAAATAGGTAAAAAGGCTCCTCACTTTCATAAAATGGCATTAAAGAAATATCAACTTTTCATAATAAAATAAAAAAATAATTAAACAAACTCATTTCATAAAATCGCTGAAAATTTTCCATACAAAATTTGAGTACGGAACATCTTTGACTAGGTATATACCAAAGACCTTATAATAATATATACTGACTAAAGGTAATATATTAACATTATTATTGTGAAATTTGCTCTGTTTATGTTAAATTATTATTTAATTTTACTCTTTTACATCATTTTTCATAATATCTTATATGAATATTAGGAAAATGTTTATTTTATCAGTTTTTTTTAGAAACCGGACGTCATAAGAGTTTATTTTCTAGAAATATACTAGTTACTAATAAATATTTTGTGTTTTTTTACATACATACTATCATGCCTTGTTCATATTGAGGTAGGCAGAGAGAACCGAGCGCCATACTTTCCTATCCTGATATACTTTTCTCGCTTCACTTAATCCAAACATTGCCTCATGCACACTCTCCTACTATCTACACTTCAGATTCCATTCATGTGATTTAAATGAGTCTTTCTCGACCGACCTCTATCTCTTATTCCGCATCTTTTAGCCATGTATAATTTTTTTGTCAACTGTTCTTCATCTGTTCTTTCTATGTGGCCGATCCACTTAAGGACATATATTATATTTTTATCTTGCATGTGGCGTCCTTTTCCAACATACATTCTGTTCTTGTGCTTACTTTTTTTATTCAATCACACATCGTCTTATTACACATTTGTCTGAGAGACCTCATTTCAACGGCAGTTATTCTACTTGGGAAACTTGATGTTTTACTATGTTGTTTTGAAAAATATATAAAAAGGACATTATTTACATTGAATTACATTCATGTATTCTCAATGTAACATAAAGAAATTAAGTTTATAAAAAAATAACAAAACAAATAATATTCATCAGTTACTAATTTCCACTAGCGTCTACAATCCGCATTTACCATTCCGCATTATGTTTCTGGTTGGCTCTCTGATTGGTTGAGGTCTCGTAGTATGGAGTCAAATGAGCTGTGAAATTTTATATTAAATGCAATAAATTAAATAAAAAATGTAAATTTAACTTATAATAATTTATAATTCAATTTATAAAGCAACTCGCTCACGCGAGTCGCTATTATTATTATACACAAACTTAAACCTAACCTAATAATGCAGAAAAGAAGAGCTGGGGCTAGACGCTACTCTAATTTCCCATGTAAAGTTTGAATTTAGAACAACTTGTATAGACTTAATATTGATTTTTGAAATCATAATATTGTGTATGTTCATCATGAGTAACAAACAACTATATTTTTCCAGACCAGCCATAACATGTCATGCATAGAAAACTTTCATATTACTATATAATATAATTTATATTTCACAAAGTATGCTTTTGAAAAATTTCTTTTAGAATTTTTGGTTCATTGTCTTAAAATTATGCACAAAAGCTAAAGAAATATTTCATGGTATTAGTTAAAGCAGCACTTCAGAGATCAAGTGATTTTTTTTTCCTATATTATGTTTAGTATTATATATTAAAAGTGTTCTTTGATTGACCAGACTCTTATTGAGCAGTCTCTCTCGCACCCACACATTTACAGATCTATGTCACTGTGCACTACGAGCTCAGGAGATTAGTCTGTGTATAATAAATCGTTAAATTTTAGTGACTTTAAATATATATATTTGTAAAATAGAAATAGAATAATGTTTATAAAGAAATGCTTTTACTCATAAGCAAAATTTGAATGAAAAACAGCTTTTGTTATACTGAATGAGGGCAATATAGAAATATTATTTTCAATATTTGTCTTGTTTGTAGTAAATCGTTTGTCTAATTTAATTATTATATTTAAAAAATTTCTCATACCTAATGTATGTGATTCTTATACATACCATAATGCCATGATCCTCACATGGTAGACAGAGAAAACTGAATGCCATATATCTTGACACACAATCATCGCCTCGTCAACATTCATACATCTTCTTATACATGTTTATCTGTTCTTCACGCTTCTAACCTTTTCGTCTTTCAAAATACCATTCACATGGTCATGCCATCCCTTTCTTGGGCGGCATTGATTTCTCATTTCATTCCTATGCGCATTGTATATTTTCTTCGTCAGGCATTCCTCATTCATTCTCCCCATGTGGCCAATTAATGAATGAAATGAATTCATCATTTTCATTCTATTAATGACATCTATCTTCATCTTAAATTCATTTTAGTGATCTCATTTAAACTGCATTTATTCTGCTTTCATGTGACTTCTGCCATGTCCAGGTTTCACTTGCATACATCAAGGTTGGCACTATTAAGATAGCGTTATCAATGGCAACTTTAGCATCCTTTGATATGTTGCGGTCATTCATAACTGGTCTAAGTGCTCCATTCCCTCTGTTTCTTGCCATAACTCTTCTTTCGATCTCCTTATCAATCCGTCCATTCCGGTATTCCGTTGCTTCCCAAATAGACATATTCGTCTACTTGCTTGAACCATTTGTTCTCTAATTTTATTTGGTACGCTGTTCTGCTTTCACTCTTTTGAAACACCATTTGAACTTCGATTTGCTGGCATCCATTCTCAGTACGTTCTCTTTACATCCTTCATATACTATACTTACTGAATTGTCAACGTTTTGACATTTCTCATATACCTACTAAAATTCAGACAGATAAATTTAAACGAATCGGAATGGGACATATTATGAATATTTCGATTTGTGTGATAGATTTTGTATTTTAATGAATTATTGTGTTGTTTTTCTTGTTAATTGTTGTGTTGTTTAATACGAGTTTTATGTTTTATTTTTACCATATTTTTATAATGGCTAAGAGGCCGTGTATGTGAATATAAATAAATAAATTTCAGACCCTTGCTATCCTCCATAAAAGTTCTGATGCAACATTCAACGTATAGATTGAAGAGCCATGGAGATAGCATGCACCCCATTATTTATAGAGAACTATGTTGTTACTGTGTCGGTGACACAAACACGTGATATTCAGTAGTGGCCAAAAGAATGGAAACTTTTTATTTTGACTACATTTTTCAACTTACTAGGTGATTCATTTTACTTTTTCATTGAAATTTTATTGCATTCTTATTGTTTTTAATGACAAATATTTTCTTTTGTTTATTTCGCAAGAAACAATAAATATTTTTTTAATTGTTTTAACTTTTTTTTACAAAATTAGTTAATCCTTTCTAATTTGTCTCATAATGAGTTGTAAGGAACATATACCTTACTATTTGATGATATGAATCATCATTATTACTCACATTTTTTTCTGGAAATTTGTTTTTTTGATGTCTGTGATCATTAGAAAGTAATTATTGAGGATATTTGAAATCCTATCTAAGCAAGAGCTATTAGTCTGTCGTTCGTCCTGTACTGTGTCATTTGTAAGTGGTTGGACTGTTTTTCAAATTCTGAGATTATTTTATTCTGAAACTTCTTCTGAAACATGCTTGGAGGCTACTGGTCACCTACAAAATGTAGTAGAGCAGTTACCCTACGAGAAGAGGGATATACATATAAACAAATTGCTGAAAAGTTGGGACACAGAGCGTCCAAGTCTGGAGTTCAAAGGTCTGCGAGAGGTTCAAAGTCTCCAAAAGTTTACACAATGCTGTAAAATCTGGCAGAAACCGGAAGACGTTATTGATAGACGACAGAAGGATAACGAAATTAGCTCTTCAAGACCGTAGATCCACTTCGAGTGATATCCAACACATCCTTGCTGAGAGTGGTATAATTGTAAGCGCTAGGACGATTCGACGACGCCTAGTCAACAATGGATTAAGGGCGAGAAGCCCAAGAAAAAAAGCTTACTTGAATAGTAAACAAAGGGAAAAAAGACTCAATTGGGCAAAAGAACACAAGAATTGGACCAAAGAAGACTGGAAGAATGTAATCTGGAGCGATGAAACAAAAATTTCTATATTTGTATCGGATGGAATAAAGTATGTTAGGAGGAGAACTGGAGAAGACTTGTTACCAGTGTGTACCACCGTCACCATGAAGCACCCTCTCAGCATAATGATATGGGGGTGCATGTCAAGAAGTGGCGTGGGTCGTCTACATATCATTGATGGGACGTTACATGAAAAAAATACAAGGAGACTATCTTGGATCCAAAGTTAAAGCCTTTTATAGCGGATCTGTTTGGAGAAAATAGAGAGACATGCATATTCCAGCAAGACAACGCACCCTGTCATACTGCTAAAAGTGTCTCAAGCTGGTTCGAAGAAAATAATATTATGGTACTTAAGTGGCCTGGTAACAGCCCAGATCTTAATTAGATAGAAAACTTGTGGGCCAGGTTGAAAATCTTTGTATCTTTATACTTTGCTGCTATTGCTTTGTGGCACATTTTAACTAATATAATTAAATAAAATCTCTTATCGAATAAGAGGGCCCTGATTGAAGCTGTAATAAAATCATGATTCAAGGTCATCAATAATGCAGATTTGGAGAAGTTGGTGGACTCAATGCCTCGAAGAATGAAGGCTGTGATAAAAAATAAAGGCTACCCAACTAAATACTAAAGTGATTTATCTTAAACACGTGAATTTTAAATTTTATTGTCATTAACAATTTTCCATAGCTGAGCACAATATTTTTTATATTTTATTCAATGTACAATAATTTTAATAAAATGTGTATTATATCTGAATATTTTATGTATAAATGATAATTCATGCATAACCCACACTATAATAAAGACAAGGCAATAATATTTTTTTAGAAATATTCATTTAGAAATCTAAGAAGGAAGATTTTCTATATAATTTAGTCGAGTAAAAAATAGTTTCCATTTTTTTGGCCACTACTGTATTATATAGGTACAAATTTTTATTTGTTAACCGTTCATCTTAAGTTCATTCTATATGGTCAAACAAAAAAAATATAAACCAAATTTTGAATTAATTGAACTAACATATTTAACAAACAAAATATTTATTTAGAAATAATTGAAATAGCCCACCTAAGTGTTGAAGAATGATAAATTACTGATTTTCAAATAATAAGTACCTGCCAATAAATCTAAAGTTTAAGTTATGGTTTAAGTATTGAATTTAGAATAAAATATGAAATTATGTGAACAAAAAACTGATTTAATAGATAAACATTATTTTTGAAAAATAGTACAATATAATAATTTATAGTACAAGTCATTGAACCAGCCATTGTATGTAGTACAAGTCATTGAACGACTGTTAGTCAAGTAAAGGTTTTTTAAACAACTGCGATCGAGCGCCATTGTTGATTGTTTTGGCAGGGTTGAAATTCATAGTATAATTAGTTGCATGTAACTAGGGAATGCAATCCCGCAGGACGATGTCAATCCAGGTATTTGCGGGACTGAACAATCTTAGTACCGCTGGATCCAGGTATTTGCGGGATCCAGCAGGGTGGACTTAGATATCTTATCAATCGTATAATAAAGACCTAATTAATACCTCGATCTACCAACCTTGTTTTTAGAGTTTTAAATTTATACCTAATCAAACACGTTCTTTGGGACATTTTAAATGGTTTATTAACATACTTACCTTTAGTTAGACATCGGTAAAGTTTGTCATAAATTGGCAAAGAATAAAATGAGACATAAATTTATATTACAAATTAAATTTAAATAATAACTTTCACACGATAAACAATATTTTTGTACAATAAGCATCATAAGTTTAAACATTATTTTGGAAATAGCTTCGTAAAAAAGTTAAAGTATTGTGTCGTCTGATAAACGGCTTCTGATATTGGACACAAGGTAGCCAGTGGCTGAAAAAGCTCGTTCAGATTCCACGCTGGTTGGCACAATAGTCATTTGCGCATTGTAAGTGAATTGAAGGTATGTGCCTTTCCACCGGACTCGAAATAATTCATTTCCTTCTTTATCAAAACCTCAATGTTGCTCATATTGCCAGATCTAGGTTGTTGGGCTGTTGATCTCGAACTCTTCATACTAATCAAAGTAAGTTTGAGTTCGTCTTGAAGTGACATTGGTGCTGCTGCTGCTGCGTATGTCTCCTGATTTGCGAGAGGAGTGTCGTCATCCTAAGGTTCATCAGCGTCAGCAGGAGCAGTGGCTTCTGCGTTGTTACCCATGTCCGTGTACTCTAGCCTTTCGACTATAGTTTTGACTGTCTTGCATATTAAACTTTTTGAAGGTAGACTAAATGTGTCATCAACATTAATAAATTGACTACTGTCTTCTTCGTACTTATATGGATCATGTAAGTATATAATAAAACCGCTGTCAAGTTAGTTCGCCGCTCTGAAATCCGTTTCCTCAACAAATCAACAAAGAGTAACACGTATGAATTACGCTTCTCTGTAATCCCGCCAGTCCAGCGGGATCCCGCAAAATTTTCGACCGAGATTAGTCCCGCAAAATGTCTGCGGGATCTCGGTATTTCGGGATCCCGTTTGGGATTGCATTCCCTACATGTAACACATTACATCCAACTGTTGATAGTATGTGTATAGTAAAAGAATACGTAAAAATCCATGTATTTTATAAATAAAAATAAATAAACGTACCAAACTATGAACCCTAGCATCTAAATTATTGAATATTTTTAAGATATTTTGTTTTTTATATAAAAAATGTATGTCAGGCAAGACTTGTGTGAAGGTCAGTAGGTACTTTTTCCTCTCTCGAATATGTAAACAGCTTGATGGTATGTATGTATGGAGATTAAGTATCAAACTACTGAGATTCCCCGTAAGAAAAGTTCAAGATGCACTGCGATAGTGTATATGTTTTTATAGAAAATTAAATTATCTAGTTGGTTTTTCTGCGTTTTTCAATATTTAAGAAAAATGGGAAATAAAGTCAGTAAAAAACACACAAATTATTATAAAAAATATACATAAATATATGTTTTTAATTTGATGCCAAAAAGAATAGTGTTTGTAATCATTTTTATTGACTCACAAACAGCGAAGTGTATAATTTTATTTTAATATTATATTTATTACGCTGCAGTTTATCAATGTTGGAGATAGTTTTTTCAAGTCAAGTTTGTTCAAAATGCAGAAAAATATCAATAAACATTAGGTTTCCGTTGATTTAATTCACGTATAAAACTTTTTTAACGCACGTGATATTTATCTTAACTAACATGTAACTTCATCATGTATTAGGGTGTTTTAATAAATCATATTATATTCAATTACTAGATTCAGTGTTTTATGTTCTCTTAATTTCTCCCAAATGTAAAACAAAATGTTTAATTTTGTTTTATAAAAGTCTGTACTTAACATCTATAAAACATATTGTCATATAAAAGGAATATAACAGGTTCATCGACAACTACATATTATGTTTTATAAAAGTTTTTGTTTTTCATTTATAAAACCAACTGTTGAATAATAGGTATATAAACGTCACACTAATAATTTTATGTCATATTGAAGTCATCCATAATACCACTATACAATCGTCTATTAAAGTTTTTTCTAAAACGTTTATAGGCCAATAAGTTGTTTAGATGTTATAATAATACCCTTTTTATGACGATATTGTCTTTTTAAAAATCTTTATACAACTGAAATGTTTTTACGACTTACAGATTTGTTAAGTTAACGTTTCGATTAAGACCATTATGTGATCCTTGTATAATTACGTTGCAAAAACGTTTATTGGACGTTGCAATTAGACTATTTAGTTAGAGGACTTAACCGTCAGATGTACAACGTCTATACGACTAACAGAGTTAGTTAATAACCACTATAAAACTCCTATACGACTAAAAGTCATAGGTATAACTCTTATTTATACGACTTGTTTGCTAGTTGGATTGTCTCTGGGGGAAACATAAAATTAAAATAGTCGCATCATTTCTATTTTCGGCCTTCGTGGCTCAGTTGGTTAGGTATCTGACTACTGATCCAAGGGTCCCAGATTCGATTCCCGGTGGAGATACAGTTTTTAATTGTGTTTTAAGTCTGGCTCTGTGAGACGATTAATACCATAAGCAGATCGTAAGTCTCCAGAATGTGGCAGCTTGTTATTGGTGCATGTTAAATAATTATTTGACATTGTACCTGTTAGTTGCCCGCGAAGCTACATAAAATAAAAAGTTATAATATAATATTATGCTGATTAATTATTTAAATGTTTTATCAAATGACAGAACGAACGCGTATAATATCTGTCAAATGACAAATGTCAACCACGGTAGACGGTGCTGCCAGGACTTAAATTTTTAGATATTATTGGAGAGTTGCACGAAAAAAATATGAATCCTTATGAAGAAGGGGTTGAACTTAACATTGTTTTTACTCCTCACTACCCCAAGGGGATATATGAATTCGCAATTTTTAAAGTATTTTTTTATTGCAGATTATCAACTAGTATCATGCTGGGATTGCATTCTGAAAGTTTCATCACAATGTATCTGTGTGTGTGTGCTGTGTACTATAATATGCTACGTACGGCGTGTTTATTCTAGATTATCGATTATAGACTAAAGTGCTCATTCGATTATTTTCAAATTTTGCAAATTTGTATATCAAAAACTCGCATAGACCTCATTAGATTTTGAAGGATATCTGAATAGTGGTTCTCATTTTTTTTAACTGTCAAATATTTCAAAGTGACTCCCATGCTCAGGAAACTCGAAATTTGTTATTTTTATTTTCAAATTGCTAAAAGGGCACATCACTTAAATAAAATGTCATTAATAAATATCAATTTTTCATAATAATATATTTAAATAATAAAAGAATTAAACTCACTTATTTCATAAAATTGCCGAAAACTTTCTATAGAAACTTTGAATACTCTATAGTGACTTGTTAGTGAGGAGTTTAGCGTTGGCCACAACCCACTCGTTTTAACATGTCTACGTAGGGGACGCCAGCTATTAGGATTTGGGTCCATTTTACTCTTCCGAAGAAGCGCACTACGTAGCGTTGGGAGGGGTTTGCAATCTAGAAATGAGTTTATTAATTCGGATTTTAAAAAGACCCGCGTTGTACGAAGATGGAAACACAGAATTCGGAAGATCGTTCCACAGTCGGGCTGCTGTATTAATAAAGGAGTTCGAGAAGCGACTTGTTCGTATATGTTGAAGGTCCACTGTGAATGGATGCTGCGATTGAGTGAAGCGAGTGACTCTGTTGCGAGTGGGTGGAGGAGGGACCAAAGATGCAAGTTCTTCTGAGCAATTCCCGTGGTAGTATCTATAGAATAAACTTAAAATACCGACTCTGCGTCTGTGTTCTAGTGATTGCAATCCATCAGTCAGTGATGGATCATTAATCAGACGTATAGCACGCCTTTGGACAGCGTCGAGGGTATTCAGTAGGTATTGGGGGGAGCCACTCCAGAGGTGACTGCCATATTCAATAATTGGACGTATTTGCGCTTTGTAGAGTATACAGATCTGGGTCTTACGGGCTATTTCACCACCTCTGGATAAAGTGCCCGATAGCCAATCTAACACAAATCTAACGGATAAACCGAAAAATGCGTTTCACGACTCTCTGATAGCTCTATCCCATGGATAAAGTTCTAGATATGTTGTCTAGCGGAATAGGTTCGCGATAAGTGATAGATAAGTTAAACTGAGTATAAGTTATTTTTTAAATGATCGAAATTTATGACCAAATCGACGATGATATCGTATTTTTACATAATACGAGACAAAATCGGCGTCAGAGATTTATTCCAAATGCGAAAACATTATTTTTCGGAGTTCGACAATATTGATTTCAAGGCGAGGTTTAGATTGACGAAAACGTCTGCATAGAACATTTTAGGACTCATAAAAGAAATTATTTTTTCTTATATCTTATTTTCTATAACATTTTTATGCTGACAAACTAAATCCACCATCACGTTGATGTCATCCTCTCAGAAATTCGTAGTTCTTTCTCTTTTATACATTCTCAAAATATTTGAAATATCTTGTTTTGTGTCCACGTGTTCGTTTTGACCGCGTGTTTATTTACCGTTGTCCGTTGTATACTGCGACCATAGAACACACTAACTACTGCGACTTTTTACGATTTACAATGTGACAGCTTTATCAACCCATAGACAAGACCATTGAAATAGATGAAATTACAACGTTGCCACCCTTTATCCGTCGGATAACAATCTGTAAGAAATTTGTAGGTGGTGAAACGCTCGCGTCATTTATCCTTAAGATAAATTTATCTTATGGATAGTTATCTAGAACTTTATCCAGAGGTGGTGAAATAGCCCGTTAGTAAAATATCTGCGCGCTCTATATAGTACGCTCAATTTACATACCCATACATACCATCACGGCGTATCCCACAACGTGGGGTAACCAGCGAAAGGTGTGCGGGTGTGATTGCCTTATAAAAGGGAGCACAACACATCTGTGTATACCCACACACCAGTCTCGTCTCACTTAAAAGACACTACATTCAGAATGGGTGGTGAACCTCATTGCTGAACTATATGAGATGTTATTGTTGCCTGTTGTATTTTCGATTACCCGGCTCTTACGGGACACTCGAAAACAATAATAGAAAAGAGTGGAAGCACTATTCTAAGCCGGATCGTACGATTTAAGAAATTCTGTCATAGATACGCCTTATCAAAGATCAAAGATACAATCAAAGATCTAGGTATCGTCTCTGATGCTCTTTTTGTTAAAATATTGATGTACCAATGATAGTCCACGAGTGTGAATATTCAACAAGTTTTTATTTGTTTGAATGACTTATTGAGAGGGAATATAAACTGAAACATCGCATTTTATAATAATATTAATAATAAGAGTTTATAAAGCGCCGTTTAGTTATATCAGATCACTTGACAATTATTGTGTTATAGCTGGTTATAGCTTATGTGATGACTACGAAACAAGGGAGTATTTAGAAGTTCTCCGAAGGTGTCAATGCTCTGAGCTCCACGTATGTCAAGGGGCAATTTATTCCATTTAAAAGTAATCTGTCTTCCTAATGGAACATTCTTTTGACACAGTTCTTGAATGTAGTGCGGAGCCATGTCGTTCAGAGCCTCAGACACCATCAGGTATGCCTTATAGTCTACTCGCTCTGGAAATTTCCACCAGTGTATCTCGTTAAGAAGAGGTGTTATGTGAAATCTTTTGTCAATATTCCATATATCAACCTTGCAGCTGCGTTGAAAACTATACACACCATAATTACGTTCAACATTTTTTTTCTGAATAAGCGTTACATCATTTTAAAGTACAGCATAAAGTCCCTTTGAATTAACAGTAACAATATATTTCTATACCATTTTTTAATTATTCCACAACTATACCGCGCCGTAGAGTAAAACAATTTTAAGTTGAGTGCATAAAATCAAAGGGAATGGTCGTTATAATTTTGATAATGCCAACAAATGCTAACTAATACTAACACAAAACTTCATAGTTTATTTGGCGTTTTTAATATATAATATTTGCAGTCACTTGGTCGATTTAGATTTAGCGTTATATGGCCTTTTAATTCTCTATGTCATAATTATTATGTATGGTATGATCATTACGCGGATGAACTGTTTATATTTGTGTTACATTAATTGACACGTATAATCTTTAATGATAGTCACATAATATATACTTTATATGACATTACACATTATGATTATTTATTTACAAAAGACAAGTGTAGAAAGGTTGCGTCATTTTACTGACCGACTCCACGGGCGCATTCCTATTCTGTTATTGTTATTGTATCCGTTACGAAATAAAAACTGTCGAAAAAATTAATTTTCGTGAGCGTCGTCGACGGAAATTCGATCTTGCGACGAATCGCTTTTGGGGTCATTTTTCTAGAGTCGATCGTGAATCGGAGGTCGGCTTTTGCAAACCGCAGTATATTATGTTATGTAGCATGTGGTCATTTATATTAGGATGTGACATATTAACTTCATGGACCAACTAACTATCATCATATCGCGCATTTTTACACATAGTTCATCGAACCCAGTCGTTGCTTTTCTTTAAATATTCTTTATAGACAAAGAACTACTACTTTTTTAGGAATTTTTTCGTACAATTTTATCAAATATATATTTTAAAATCACAGAAGTATCTGATTTCCTCTCATCTTATCGTGATGTATGGATAATATGTAGGTATAGCCAAAATCACTTCGATTACGCGCGTATATTATTGTCACCTTACGTGACTCGATTGGTTAGATATCTGCCTCGTGAGCGAAAGTCCCAGTTTCGATTCCCGTTGGAGATATAGTTCTCATTTAACTAAGCGATACTATTTCAAATATTAATTTAACACACACCCAATAAGTATATTTATCGTCTCACACGTCCAGATAAATCTCCAATTTAATTGACGGCTAGCTGTGAGGCACCGGCTTAGAATAGTGCTTCCACTCTTTTAATAATAATAATAATTAAATTTTTATAGCGCCGTTTTATGATGTAAAGACCATTCCAAGGGCGCTCTCACTTAGTTGTTGGCTCTGCGAAACAAAGAAGTCTTAAGTAATTTACTGAAGGTCCCAAGACTCTGCGCTCCACGTACGTCAGAAGGCAATTTATTCCACTTAATGGGTCCGTTTACACTAAAACCACGATCATAGTAGGCCGCTTTATTGGCTCTATCCAATTCCCTTAAATAATTTATACTTTGTGATTCTGATGATCTCAATGTTAAACGTCTTTGTGGTGGTGTATTCCTTTGACATAGTTCTTGAATGTAGTGCGGAGCCAAGTCATGCAGAGCTTTGAAGACCATCAAGCACACTTTATAGTCTATTCGCTCTGGGCATCTCAACCAGTGCAGCTCGTTAAGGAGAGGCGTTATGTGGCATCTTTTGTCAGCCCCATAGATAAGCCTCGCAGCTGCGTTAAACACCAGTTGTAATCTGTTAAGTTGACACTTGGTCAGACCAGCATATATAGCGTTACAGTAATCCAACCTAGACACAACAAATGCGTTAATTAGTGTCTTTGCCTCATTTTTGGGCTTCGGCGGATACCTTTAAGCTGCCTCAGATGGAAGAAACATGAGCTAACAGTTTTAGAAATATGCAGGTCGAGTGATAGTTTATTGTCCAAGTGAACACCCAGGAATTCAACATTTTTTGATGGTGCAAGTGCTTCTCCGTTGATGTTGATAGGAGCATTTTCAATTAGGTGTTGTCGCCGTGATGAAGCTACCCACATAAATTCTGTTTTTGTTGGGTTGGGTTTTGTATTATTGTTTTCGAGTGTACCGTAAGATCCGGGTAATCGAAAATACAACAGGCCACATTAACATCTCACATAGTTCAACAATAAGGTTCTCCACCAATTCTGCATATAGTGCGTTATTAGGTGAGACGAGACTGGTGTGTGGGTATTCACGCATGTGCTGTGCTCCCTTTTATAAGGTTATGCACACCCGCTCGCCTATCGCTGGTTTACCCACATTGTGGGATATAACGTAATGGTATGAATGAATGAAATGGCGGCAAATAATGTAAAACATTTTGTAAAAAAATATACAAATTGTCTATTCTAAATATTATATTTTTTTAAATGTATCATCCATTGAAAATATCGTAATATAGAATGTGAGGAAATATTTTTTGTTTTATAAAATCAAAAGAACAACGAATGAACTTCCAATACATATTAAATTATGTGAAATAATAAAATTATATTTATTGAAATGAAATAAATTATATTTACTTTATATGTTTACTATGTATGAATAAGCTTATATTAGGTACCTTAAATTATTTTGTATCTTATAACTAGGTACTCTATGTTTTTGGATAGAAGTAAATACTAATAAATATTTAATAATTAATTAATAAAAAATCATTTAATTAATAATAATTAATTATTTTTCTAATTAATAATTAATTAATTTTTAAAATTTATTATTGGAAGTACAAATTTATTATTTGGAGCTGTTAGAAAAACAGCAAAGAAATTATCGAAAATCCCTTAATTCTTGAATAATAATATTTTGCAAGTATTCAAATATATTTGACTTATTTATTAATATTTTTAAATAATATCAGTGGCTGACATGATGAATGATAACCTTTTTTATTTTTAGATTTTATTGCTTCTCAACTATTATTGTCACAAAAGTTAAATGTTGTCATTAAATATATTTTAAATATTTTTTTTTAACTTTACCCGTTGTTAGCAATCTGTTAGTTAGTTTATCAGTCGTGACATTATTGTCGTTATCAATTTGTCGTGAACCTGATGGTGATATCAGTTATGTTGGCTTATCTATCTGCTGTGAGTAAGTGTGAGCGAGAGAGAGAGGGAGACATACATATATTATACAGATAAGAATGAACAATCTCGTGACAGCTTCCTACCAATTTATATTTTTGTATATGTCACCCATGGACTTAAACAACATGGACTGGGAGAACTTTTAGTTTTTTAAATAACAATAACAATAATAAAAGACTTTTATTGAGTTAAACAACGTGGCGGACTTATTGCCCGCAGGCAATCTCTACCATTCAACCACCTAACAATAATAATAATCTTTCATATGAAAAACCTATTTCATAATTAATGTGTTAATGAAAAATGTGGCGTTCGTTTCTCTCTGCCTACCCCGTGAGTGACATGGCGTGATGGTATGTATGTACATATTTGTGATATTATCTTTCAAAAATTATTATTAAACTGAAAAGTTTCATGATTCATTTCTCATGAGTCCTATCACCAGAACTCGATAAAACTTTTATGTATAATCACCATTGAAGTACTTCCTTCCTATTAAAATCGGATAATTCACGTCTTTTTCCCTTTATTCCTCTTCCTTTCTCCTTTCCTATCCTCCATCCAATAAATATAGTGTAGGTATCTATCTGATGTATTTTTTTATTCTTATTTTTGTTCTTATTTATACATATATTTTATGCTTTTTTATATTTATTTTGTATTTTCTTTTTTTTTTCTTTTTTCTATTTGTATTCGTATATTCCTGTAACTGTATTTACCATGGTAACTGGTAGAAATTGCCTGCGGGCAATAAGTCCGCCACGTTGATTTAGTCAATAAAAATCTTTAATTATTATTATTATATGGTAAAGAAGTACTCGTTGTGAAAATTGTAGAGCTTTGTGATTTTCTCGTGGATACCACGGTCAGATCTTCACCTAATTGAAATGGGACCAATCAGAGGATACTCCCTTTCTAATTAAAAAAAGAACCATCGAAATCGGATAACTTGTAAAAAGTTATGGCTGAACATACATTATGTATGATTTGCAATTTTGTTGTTAAGTAAATAATTAATTTTGTTTATAAATTGGATGAGGCTGGTGTGTAGGTTATGCACACGCTCACACCGCTGGTTTCCCCTACATTGTGGTATTACGCCACGATGATATGCATATAAATTTATACACACACGCCTTAATAAGAAAAAAAAACCGAGCGGTGGTCAGTGGTCATAGTAAAACCATAGATTTTTATTATAATATACCTAGATGTAGTACTCTGTAAAAAGTGAGTCATGGAATATCGCGAGTTAACTTTTGGTTGGCAACATATTTCAGTTTTCCTTACATTTCAACACATCCTAGAAAAATGTTCTCTAAATTATTAATAATTAAAATGTTTTTAAGACAAATAAATCCGAAAACAATTCACATTAGTCGCTATTTTCTATAGAAAAACGATGTGGTCTGGAACCAAAACGTCAAAAATCCCCCCTGAAAAATGACTCATATTCGATTCATACAAAATTTGCTAACTACGACATCTAGTGTATTATATGAAAACCTATGAGTAAAACATTGGTCACAAACAAACAGTGAAAGTTAAAAATACTCATTTTTTTTTGTGTTCATATGATAAATAGATGGGTCGATGGCAGAGCGGTTAGCGCGCTGGGCTAGTAATCCAGTGGTCGCGAGTTCGAATCCTGCCTCGACCGATTTCGTTCACCTATAACACAAGCATTTATTTGCTTATTTTAGGGAACGTAGGAAGATGTATATGTACTTGTTTAACAAGGACATATTCATTTAAAAAAAATATATTAATTTATACTAAAATGGCAAAAAAACTAATTGTTTAAATATTCATTACGACTAATGTATAAATCCTACTTAATGGATATCGAAAATGGATGTTTTAAATCATCTTCAAAAACTGTCTAAATTTTTTTGAGAGAGACTTGTATTATCTATTCCGATTATATTGGGTTCGAATTCTTTCATGGAATTGTGAGTTAAAAAACAGCTTACAATTCGTATTTAGCGTAAACATTCCTCTAAGTTGGAATTAATTTCAACTTAGCCGACATAGACAAAAATAAAGGCAGAGCGCCCTCTGAATAATTTTGTGTCATCAAACGGCACTTCTTCACGTTGTATTCATTTTATATTACAAGATATGACAGTGTGCTGTCAAGTCTTGCTTAGTTAAAAATACTTGGTCAATATATTGTTGGTCCGTGGTATGTAGTATCACATTTTTACATAACTACTTTGTTAACAATAATGTATTTAGATGTGCGCCCACAAATGTATTGCCTTGTATTTAATTTAGGTACCTAGTGTTCGCTGTACGATAAAATTGCTATCGAAACGTTAACATAAAATACTTTTTATCAAATCGCCGGTTTTTAAAATATTGTTTCTTTTTCGGTACTGTAATCTGTGTAGTGATAAATTTTGCTTTAAATCAACGAATTTTTTTACAAAATATACAAATAAGTATTGTGAAATAGTTAGTGTTTAAATTATTGGTAAGTGTTCATTATTAATAATCGGTTTTATTGAAATAGAGAAATAAAAGTATGTATATAAACGTTCGATTTAAGGGTTAATTGTTTTGAAGAGTTTTATTTTAAAGGGTTCTCAGTTATTTGTGATAATATCTTGGCATGTTTTAAAATAATCTATCTAGTTCAATTTAACTGTGATGGATATCAGCAGAATGTGGAATTCAGAACTTACTCATGTTATCGATTTGTAAACGAGATTTTTGTGCGTTTTTACAATACATACATTTAATTGCACATTTAATGTATTATAAGACATTTTTAACAATACTTTTTGATAAAACACGGAAAGATCCCTTTGTAATATAATTACATAATAATTTCTAAATTTATTACTACTAGTGACCGCGCAGAGGACGAAATTTTCCCGTAATTCGTAAAATTTTTAAGTTCAAAAAGGCATTGGACCTGAGATGAAAAAATACATCGTGTGTGTATTTATCGAGGGTTGCATAGTATTCTTTTCACATATTGCAAACAGAGGCGGCTGGTGATTGAAATTATAGGCGGTGCATATTTACATAAAAATAATAATATGTACCTACATTCATCTTTATATTTCTTACGCAATTCTTGCTTCTGTGGGTTTTAAACACTGTTAAGTTGGAAGAATTGCCAAATGCCACTTAATTCGCCACTTATGCAGGATGCAAGGAAGTATTTATTATTTTTTGACAAATTTATTTGATTACTAGTAGGAAAAAAGTCCAATCTATGCGTATATAGTATATGTTATCATAAAATAGTCGATTGTATTTTTTTTTCTCAAGCAATTTAAATGTACTTATTCAAATATTAATTTAACACACACGCACCCAATAACAAATTGACACTTTCTGGATAGATATTTATCGTCTCATAGAGCTAGACTGAAAACACAATTAAAATTATACCTCATCTGGAAATATAACCCGATCCTTTATATAACTCTATAAGTTGATTGGAATGAATTGCCTAATGGCAATAAGCCTACGAGTGTGTAATAAATTTGCATATATTATGTACAAAGGGATTAATAAAAATTAAATACACAATCGAGAAATTCAAAATTTTTGTATTACAAATAAATTACTACAGTAAGATTTTATAAGTTAATTTTAATTAAGATTTTCATATCGTTTGGCCAAATACATCACAATAAAAAAATTTATAAAAACATTTTTTATTTGTATAGAAAATGGATATTTCTTATAAATTAAAGTTTCATTAAATGCTAGGTAGGGACTCACACTGGGTATATCTAGATGCAAATGAAAAAAAAACTTTCGACACTTTCATTTGTATAAACACTTCGATTACACGATTGTTTTAAATATGGATTTGTTTTTGGACACCATTGATAAAGCAATGAGACAGTCTTCTGTTATAATAAGAATATAATAATGTATTATCCTCAAAAATATTAGAAAAAATGCGTAGAAAATCACCTATGGCACTCCTCAGTTGTCATTGAGATTGTACAAATAATTGTATGATAATTTACTATAAGACTGGATCGTAGGTATTTCAAATAGTTTTTAAATTGTTATCACTCCATCGACGTTGAAAAAATACCACGAGAATAAAGAACACGCAATTCAGTCGATATTATTTCATATCTTTATTCACTCTAGAAAGATGTTTTGTTTAAAAAACAGATAAATCGATGAATGACACTTTGTGTTCTGTGTGGACAACCGGTCAAACAGTCAAACTTGAATGTTCTTGTATAACATTATACGTTGTATAACATTATACGTCAGTAAATGTAAAATAATCTTTACTAATCAAATCTAAAAGGTCGTTTTTACGCATGTTTTTGGTAACTCTTATTATGGACAGAATATGTCTTCAATGCGCATGTGCGGGGCAGATCGGGCAGTGCACGACAACTGAATGATTACATCTCTTTCTAACGCATATGTAGACCAATGAGGCATTATAACACCGACGATTTTGAACAAAATATAGAATTTGTATGAGGTCTCATATTTATTTACGGGCATTATTGAAAGTGCACATAATCCTTAATGCGCATGCGCGAAATATATTTCGTACTACAGTATACTCACGGTCACGACTACACCGCGCATTCACCATGTACCTACAGGAAATTTACTACATACATATTATTATTGAAATGTATGTTTACAAGTGTTTTGATAAATTTCTAGGGATATTTCTTTTTTATTTTAGTAAGCAGTGCAGTGCACTTATGCACACACTAAGAAACCGCCTGTGATTGCAAAGGACCATTTATATTGTTTCACAGTAGATTATGTATTTTCCTTGAACTGTTCTGCAGGGCTACTCATGAAGTTGTTTACAGTAAAATTAAGATTAGCTTCAGACTTTAGCAATCTATTGGCAGCATGCAAGGTACAATCTATGGTTTGACGTGATTTTTTTTTTAAATTATTGTATTTGTAGCACGTTATGTTTAATTAGAGCTTTCTAAATATTTCCTTCTCCGTATATAAACTTGAAAATTTACCTATGCCAAATCTCAAACTCCTCAGTGCACACATGTGGTTTACTTAAAAAGGGGCTTGAAGTATTAGCTTCACGTATTAATATATTTTATTTATATTAGAAATTTTAACATTAGTATGAATCATATCATTAGATTCGCTACTCCATCACCACCGCCCGCTCTGCATATGTGGACTGTAATAATTGGCCCCTTAACAGAAGCAAAGTGAGAAGCAAAAAATGCATAGCACTAAGGAGTAGCTCATGGAGCCCTCTAGATTAGCAATTTTGGCGCCATACTGCAAAAAAAGCAATATACGAATGTGAAAAGAAGATGCCGTCTTTGCCAGATGACAATAAACTCGCCACTTGCGCAGGGTGCAATAGCGTGTGTATTATTACTATAACAAACGATATTCTAGTTTGATACTGATCTCATTTCACGATCATCATTCATTAATCTTGTTGTTTAACTTTTATGGAAACTTCATAAAAATAAATATAATATGGCATATGCACGTTATTATTTTTTGAAGCCGCGATTCATTTCATATTTGGTGATAATTGATTCTACCCGTGCATATGGTTACGTACGAAAAAGTTCAATTCAAAAATCGAAATGAAATCAACTATACACGAATACCTACACATATATATATTTTATATAGATGGATAAAATGTTATTTCTGTCGATATTTAATATTCCGTTTTGCGCAAAGCAAAAATTTATGCCGAGTGCAGAGGAAGCACTTTTTATACTTTAACACTATGCGGTGTCATATCGTATCGTATATATATTAGTCAGATAGGACGACTAGTGCTTTATCCGCGTTTTTCAACAAAAATACATACATACATTACAATATGTAATATACACCCTGTTTGAATATTCAATAAATAACCAACAGAGTTATGTATCTACCCACTGTCAGCAACGATAGACAGTGGTCCTCAACCTTTTATAGCGATGCATTCTTTATTATTTATAGCGAAACTTGCATAGATTTACTTACTCACTTCCACTCTTTATTATTATCATCGCATCGTGTCCCTTAAAAGCTGGGTAATCGAAAATACAACAGGCAACAATAACATCTCACGTACTTCAGTAATGAGGTTCATCACCAATTCTGAATGTAGTGCCTTTTTTTAAGTGAGATGAGACTGGTGTGTGGGTATACAAGCATGTGTTGTGCTTCCTTTTTTAGCGTAATTCACACGTTGTGGGATATGACGTGATTTTATGATTTGAGTAAGCGTAATCATTTCTTTGTAGTACTGAATGAATCATTATCTTTTTAGAGGTTTGTTGATTAATAAGATTATAAATAATAATTGACTATAAGAAGGTTATAAAAAGCATGTTCAATAATTGGTTCAAGATTTCAAATAACAACTCCCTCTAAATATAATTTCATCTAGAATACAAAGGGATGTTTCGGTACAATTGAATGAAAGATTTAACTTACTCAGATCTTCAGTTTTGTTAACAAATAACAACTGTTCAATTAATTTATAATACTTTTATATACTTTCACACGGCTGATACATATAGATTGACGCTTACGTTTGACAGGTCGAGAGAGTAATGGCGGACGCAGGAAAAAATCAATATTTATACTTTTACGATTGATCTAGAAGGTTCCGTAGGTGAGTGTTGCCGTGTTCATACAAATTTTCGCTATTATTTGACACCACATCTTAAAAGTTGTTATGATAATGCCTTGTTGCAATTTTTATTATGTAAAAAGTATTCTCATACGTGAGTCATTTTAGCAATACTACGGGTTGTGGCTTAGCCTTCCCTGATGTAGGTAAACCGTTACAAAATGCAAATGGTGCAGGTATTTATGTTCGGGTAACTGAGAGACACGGTGAATAAATTGTGCGCAGAAAGATCTCTTGCAGGAAACTGTACACCAAACCAATCCAATTTTCCCTCCACACATTACACACATATATATTATACACCCACACACACACACACACTCACCACTAACACATTCATCTACATATTCATAAATCCAACATAATACAGAGTGTACACAAATAAATATATTTTAAAGTGTGGGTTGTGGCTAAACATTTTTTTTAATAATTTAATGGATTTGATGGTAACTTTGTGATAGTCCATGATTACATTACCTACCTAACAATGGTGCAAATTCTTTGTTTTAAACCACTTATTGAGTTTCAGCAAATCATTTGCCCCCTTGTTGCTGAAAAAAATATTTATTTAATTTAAATACAAAATGAGAGGGTTATGGCATCACTGAACTTTCCACTGTAATATGTTAGTAAACGCTATTTTCTTATTGAAAGGGCTTGGGTTGAAGAAATCTTCCACAGCAGTAAATACACATAGGATTCGTATCTTCTTCAGAGTCACTGTCAGAAGACTCAGCTTTTTTATTATTGATAACTTTCTTTGAGCCTTTCTCGACTTTTTTCTTCATTTTAAAATCAGCTATTGCAGCTTTTCTTTTCTTTTCTTGCTCTTCAGTTTCCTTTTGGTTTTTAAAAGGTGATCCAATTAGTTCTTCAGCATGCTGCGTTTTTTGTTTTCAATTATTAGATTTCTTAGATGTTCTATTAGATATGGGTTTAGGAGAAACTTGAAACAAACATTTTTTAAAAACAGTTGCATCTTGGAAACTTGTCGATGGCAGATGCACGGAATTTAAATTGATTGATGCAGGGTCACTAGTTTTTTCTATGATGTTAACTGGTGGCTGAGGTAAGGCGGTATACAAACTGACTGATGAAGGGTGGCATTCTCCTTGTTCCAGGATGTTTGCAGCTAGTTGAGCCTCTGTAACCTGAATAGTGTTTTCTGATTGAAGGTCTGTTGTGATTTCTTCCACATTCATTGGGGTCAGAGGCGCAAAAGGCAAGTTTTTGGAACTCCATACCTTTGAGATGCCTGCCTAGCTGATAGTTCTTTTTTTTGTACAGCAGAAACTGACATGCTCATTTCAATAGCACTCCAACCTGGGTCTGTTTTTTTTTTCTTTTAGTTACGTACCATCTAGAAAAACAATAAAAAAAACTTGAACTTGCTTCACTAATTCACGTAAATCAGATTAATGAATTATAGCAAAATCTATGAATTGTAAAAAAATATTTAAAAAAATATAATCAACAAAGTGAAGTGGACGGGGCACACAGGACCGCGGTCCTGTGTACCCCGTTGTCATATGGACCTCTATGCCCCGCAGAGAAAATGTCAGAACAAACACAATTAAATGCAAGTTGGTACACAAAGAAAACGAAACCTTTTGAAATCATATCCAATTTAACCTTGAAATCAGGTTTAAACAATACGTTTGAATTTAAATAATTGACAGATGGTAAATATAAGCAATAATAAGCCATTTTTTTAGAGAATTACCTTAATATTTCTTCGTTTTTGTTTTTTCCTTCCGTGTTGTCACCCGTCACGCACTTAATCTTGGACACAGCTAAGATGGTTTTTAGACAACGTAATTAATGCGTTGTCAGATAGATGACACTAGTGATACTGATTCTACAAGGCCGGACCTCTGTACCCCCACGGACTCGTGTGCCCCGCCCTCCCCTATACCTAATATTGTACAATACATTTGTTTAAAACTTCATATACCTACTTAAATAGAAACAATGTCGGCCTTCGCGACTCAGTTGGTTAGATATCTGACTTCTGAGCGATAGGTTCCGGGTTCGATTCCCAGTGGAGACACAATTTTAATTGTGTTTTCAATCTGGATAACTTGTGAATTCGTATTTTCAGTATCGTTTTTTTATAATAGTTGTAAATTATTGAAGTTAACTGTAAAATATCATCCTGTTTGTTCGTCACCAAGAAATATTATTATTTTTTCAATGTAATATATTCGTTGTATTATTTGACGTTTATTGTGTTATCTTCGGTGTCGTATCGCTATGAATATCTTTCCATAATTCACAGACTATTATTTGATTTTGGGGAAACATTTTGTGTTGTCAAATATACCTATGTACACCTACCTACTATGTATATTATATAGAGGCACACCTTGGGAATATTTTTGTTATCGTTCTGACCGATTTTCTCTAATGTAATTCTCTTATATGTTGTATATTCGATATCAGGAAATCGTTCACGTTCCATGAATGTGAACTGGTGTTCTTTTCTCCCTACCTACTCCATTAAAGACTTATTTTAATCACTATCATTAAAGAATATGATCTATAGTTCCAGTCGGTCGAAATTGTATTTATTTTTCATAGTGGATTGGCTAAATACTAATGTATTTTGATGTTATTTATTTTTTTACGAATTTTCAATATCAAATATCACGTAAAAAATTATCTTTTCTATTGTATTCATAGACACAGATTCAAATTTTTCTCTTTTATATAACGATTTCTCTTTTTTTTCATTACTTCTCGGTTAACTAACAGGTGGTATGTCAAATATTAATTTACCCATTAACATGTTGCCACATTCTGGAAATCCAGACTAAAAACACAATTAAAAACTGTGTCTCCACCGGGAATCGAACCAACTGAGTCACGAAGACCGACAATACATCTTTATATACATTTCTCATCATACACGCTCTCCTTATATTATTTTATTTCTAACTCTTCATCCTTCGAGATCCCACTTATGTGATCGTTAATTTTTCGTTGATCGGTTTCTTCTTTTCGTTTCTCTGATATCAGTATTACAGATAACAATTATGATCATATCTCATTCTTTCTATGTGACCAATCCACTGACGGGCATTTATTTTCATCTTGCGATACCTTTTTTAATTATAAATTTTCGTATAATATCCTCATTTTTTGTTCTATAATACGTCACACCATTTTGAACGAAAATTTACAATATAATATATCGAACAATACCGAGAATTTCTGATAATAAAAAAATATTTAACAAAAGTTTTGAAATTGTATCTATGTTCTTTTATCACTATCAATAATTTAATAATAGCCACTGGAACTTTTATTTTTGCTAAGCATTAATAATCCCTATCTGATTGTGGGGACCGCTTTAAATATCTTACTTTTTCACTTTGCTCTACTGGACATTATCGTTATCTGTATTTTTACAGTCACAACCAAACAAAACAATACTTACTGATAGGTTTTTTATAATTTTCAAAATATTTTTACTCCTCACTAACCCAAGGGGATATAGTGGGGAGTTCTTAAGGCTATATTTTTTTATTGCAGATTATCAAATAGTAACATGCTGAGATTGTATTCTGAAAGTTTAATCACAATGTATCTGTGTGAATGTGCTGTGTACTACTTGCTACGTACGATATGTTTATTCTACTTCATCGATTATAGAATAAAGTATTCATTCGATTCTTTTCAAATTTTGCAAATTTGTATATCCAATACTCGCTTAGACCCCATTAGATTTTGAAGGATATCTGAATAAAGCTTCTCATTATTTTTTTACTGTCAAATATTTCAAAGTGACCCCGTGTTCAGGAAACATGAAATTTGATCTTTTTATTTTTTTTATTGTTAAAAAGTCACATCACTTTCATAAAATGGCATTGAAGAATTATCTAGTTTACATAATAAAATATTTAAATCAAAAATAATTTAACAAAACTCATTTCATGAAAAATGCTGAAAATTTTCCATACAAAATTTGAATACTTAGTGGAGTGACTGGGTAGTGAGGAGTATTGCGTTGGCCACGACCCGCTCGTTTTATTAAAAATGTTAAAGCTAATCGAAAAAAATGACCAGTAAAGTGTACATTGTACATGTGAATGACCTTTTATAATTTTCACTCGTAATAATTGATTTTTAAAGTGAAACAATATGTTCGTATGGTGCGATTGATTAAGTATTCAGTGTATGGACATTACAAGTTTGTAAGTGCTGGGTATAGTTGACTAAAGCAATTTAAAATGAGGTCATAACTAACTTTTCCTTGGACTTTTGTCGTCTACTGAAACACGAGTGAAAATTACATTTTCTCTTAGTTTTGATATTGTTTCATTATTTCATTTTATATCTTGACTGTTTCCATAAATGTTATATGTTGAAGCGTGTCTTATAACTTCATTTTATGACTTTTATACATAGAAGTTTTAATATTACTAGCTGCAAACTTTGAAATAATCACAAAATTAAAACAAATTTTACATTTATAAAACAATATATTTAAATCGTATTTTTGATGAAATTTTTAGTCATACAAAGATTAACTAAGTAGCTACCTATAGTTTTAATAATATATCAACATAATATTTGTGTGTTGTGTGTGCTATGAATATAATCAATTGTTTGAAGCTTTTAAATTTCACCGTGGCAAACAAAGTAAAAGTTATAATTTATTACATGAGCAGCGACCGACCCCTCCGATGGGCAGAACATTCTGTAGAATTTTCCCCGGACCCTCCCTTTCCAGGGTTGCCAGTTGTATAAACGTCAAATAAATAAATTAAAAATTTTATAAAAAAAAGAACTTTTACTGTAGCTACGTCAGTTCTTAACTTACGTGCGCCTATTTCACGTGTATATAATTATTTAAATAAATAATAAAGTATAAATACATGTACAGTAAGACTACATTGTGTATTAATTTGTTTTATTCACCCTTATCGCTAATCGACGAGCATCTTCAGGATGCTGAACGACTAGCGATAATTAATGAGGTACACCTTGTATAGGTAGTAGCTTGTTTAGACACAGAAACAAAAATAGACAAAGAAATGACACCTTACACACAGTATAAAATAGTTAACATAGAGAAACAATTAATGTATCAATTGATTAAGCATTCATAAAAGAAATAAAAAATATCATGATGGATAAAATAAATATACTAAGTTGGCAGCTATCGTAATTGAAAAGACCCATATATTTTTCTTTTTTGGAAACAAGCTATCCCCGAAAATATCTGCACAGATACCACAAAACAGAAAATCTGTTGATTCCCTCTTCTGTGACAGATAGTCAATTCATTTCCAAACCTATGCAATCTCGGTATTGGGGTGTCAAATAAGAAGTTCGTAGAAGCTGCTGCCTCATGAAACACAATATTATCAGATAATTTGATGTTCTGTGATGCAGCCCTGTCCCAGATTGGTTTATGTGTAGGTATATGGTATCAAAGTCGCCTTGTCCGTGCAGGAAATTGACTTCCTATATTTCTGACACTAAATAATGTGCGTATGTATCTGTCTGTCTGTCATATTTGAGGTCTTCTCGAACCATTATAATATTAAGGAAACCTTGTAATACCAATCTTTATTATAAACATTTATGTGACTCGCTGTTGAACCTACACTGGTTCGAATTTGAAAAACTCTTTGCATCTTATAAAGTAAAAAACATGATAGGTAATATTTGGAATTATTATAATTAATTGCCTCATGGCAATAAACCCGCCTTTCTGCACTTGTAAATAAAGCATAAATAAATAATATTCAGCACTCTCATATTATATGTTAGCATGTATTCACACTCACCCACACACCTTCATAATATATAAGCACATGATTGTATTTTGAAATGTATAAAAAATAAGATATTATTGATGTATGAGGGAGGTTTTTTTTACTATTATTGATTAAACCAATTATATTGGTTCCTAAGACTAATGTGTGGTAGGACGATCTATGATAGGATAAGGAATGTGGACATCAGACGAGAATGCAAGATTGAAAGAGATTTTGTGAGTAGAATGAAAGTAAGTACACTACGATGGTTCGGACATGTGGAGAGAATGAACGATGAGCGCCTGACAAAGAAAGTATACAAGGCTGAAAAGAGTGGAATGAGAGGTCGTGGCCGCCCGAGAAAGAGTTGGCATGATCATATAAATGAGATTTTGAAAGATGGTAATATACGAAGCCAGAATAATAGGAGAACATGTATGTTAATGAGGCAAAACACGTATGTAAAGATAGAGGTGTCTGGCGTCCTCTCTGCCTACCCCAAGTAGGGATACGGCGTGATGGTATGTATGTATGTTAGTGAAATATGTCATTAATAGAAAGAATGAAAGTGAACACATTGAGATGGTTTATATATATGATGAGAATGAACGAGGAACGCCTGACAGAAAATACAGTGCGGACAGGAATGGAATGAGTGGTCGGGGTTGCCCAAGAAAGGGATGGCACGACGGTATTTAGAAAGACGGAAATTTTAGAAGCGTGAACAACAGACGAACATGTATAAGACGACATATGAATGCTGAAGAGGCGATAAATGTGTGTCAAGAAAGAAATATGTGGCGTTCGGTTATTTCTGCCTACCCCGTGAGGGACATGGTATATAAGTATGTATGTATATTGTAAGCTTCAATTTGAAAAAAAAAATATGGCAAAAAATGATTAAAACCGAAATGCACATTTCATAAACGAATTATTTTTACTGGTTTCGAGATCTCAACAAACAATTTCAGGACTAACTGATTATTATCACCAGTACCTATATGTACTTTTATTAAACGGCATTGTTTGTCCATTTCCAAAAATACATGCCAACTCCCATTTTGACATACATTTTTTTTTGTCTTTTTCATTTGTCCGCCCGTGTTTATCGACCGGTTTATCTTCAAATAACGTAATAGATATTTGCGAACCGTGTTTTATACATTTTTATCGGTGGATGTTCTACCTCTCTACACTCTGCTAGAATCAATATTTGTTTTTTGTATGTATTGTTTGACCTCGGGAACTCAATCATAGATACCTATATCTAATTTGATTGAAAACAAGGAATTCGTATTACTTTTCAACGACTCAAGGGCGCTTTACATAAACTTTAACCTGGATTAGTGAAGTTCTGTAATCCAATTTAATGAATTTAATGTTTATATATTTATTTCCTTCAGCCAACGTCTCATTTAAATTTTCATATTACAATTTAGATTTGAGACATGGGTAGCCAAAAATAAACACTACATACTGGTGCATGTAAAAGTTCAGGCCGGCGAACCTTTCTACATGGAAAATTGATATCCACTAGGTTGACAAGCACCGTTCATATTTTTATTTATGCAGCATCGACTAGTAGTACTAGACTCTTCTACATAGATAGTTTTTTTTTTGTTTAGGTTAATGTCATGAAACGTTTAGAAAAAAAAAACTGATTCTCTGGGCTGTTACACTAGTTATTTGAAATAAATTGACATTTGACAATGGATTACCGATCTCATATACAGGATGTAATGTGAGGCACCGGCTTAGAATAGTGCTTTCAATCTTTTCTATTGTTGTTTTTAATGTACCGCAAGAGCCGGGTGCTCTAAAATACAACAGTCAAACGTTTTCAGCAATGATACGAGACTGGTGTGTGTATAGACAAGCATGTGTTGTGATCCCTTTTACAATGTAATGCACACCCACACACCCGTCGCTGGTTACCGCACATTGTGGGATATGCCGTGATGGTATGAATGAATGAATTAATAAGCCTTAGAAATAATACGATAGAACACTTGGAACTTGTTTCCTAAAACGGCTCTAATAAGAAAACCCTATTATTTTTATTGTAGTTTTTAACAAAATAAAAGTATAATACACAGAGTTCACGTAAAGACCGGATACATTGTCTAGTAGATGACGAAATTCGTCGTTTAAATTTCAAATCGTCCTATTAACATATAAAGCAAGGAATAAAAGTGTCGATTATAATATTCTTGTGATATCTACATAATTCCGTTTTAACGCGGTGATATCTACATAATTCCGTTTTAACGCGGTGAGAGCGACATAATGTATGTACCTACATATGTATCTTATATATAATAACGAGTGCGTCCTTCAGTAGGTATACAAATACCTAGATATTTTTTTCTTTCAACAGGAAACAGCAGTTTAACGAGTTGTCGATACATATAAAATCATAAGAAATATAGCGTCGTTAAATGATTAAAGATGACTAAGGCGCTGAAAATACTAACAGTTACTTTGCATAAAGAAATATAGGTACGAGAATCCATCGGGTACCCGACCCCCAGGAAGATCACACAAACGATTATGAGATTCGTTATCTCAGGAAAAGGCACCGAGCAATAACAGGAGAGTCCTTGAGAAAGTAGAAGAAGATATGTAGGTACCTACATACATAAAAATAATAACTATAAATTTTAAAGCATAATCACTAATTTTGGTTTCAGAAGAACAAGTTATATCATATTAAAATCTCTTGGGAAGAACTCGGGTATGACAGGGACAAGGAAGTGGTTCGAAGAAAGATGAATGTTATAAAGATTTCAATGGATGTTAAGATTATTTTTTTATGATATGGTAATATCTAATGTCATTTATACATACATACATACATACCATCACGCCATGTCCCTTGCGGGGTAGGCAGAGAGAACCGAACGCCACATCTTTCTATCCTGGCATGCATCTCTCGCCTCGTCCACATTCATGCATCGTCTCATACATGTTCGTCTATTGCTCCAACTTCTAACATTTCCGTCTTTCAAAATTTCGTTCACCCTGTGAATTTCGTTACATAATATACGTGTAGCATCGTTATGCAGTAGTTAAAATGAATTTCAAAATAATATATTGTGTACGGTTACGAATTACAACTTGAGATTTTTATAATAAATTAGTTTTATAATGTATATTATGTTGGTTGTGTTTGTCTATGTCTCAGCTAGGATGTTAAATTCCATGTGTTGTTTATTCCATGCCCCCCATTTTTACATCAATACAACATGTACACATGACGACATGACTAACGTACATTTTTTGTTTATTTTCCAGATTCCTCTGGTGTTGCTGATAGTGTATGTGTGTGAGTGTGTTTAGTGTGTGAAGGAATCCAGATGTTAGACTTTAACAACAAAAAAAAAGCCAAATGTTGCTGATGTCGATGTTGTGTTACTGACTACGCTACATTTCCACAAAGCTCAGCTTCAAAGGTGAGATTTTTGTAATATATATTTTCTTTGATGTTTACACTTATAAAACAACTGTGCAATTCTGTTTTTTGCAATTAAAATTGTATTTAAGATATTAAATACTCGTGTTACAGATACTCTGTGACTCATTTTACTAAAACACTAGTGGTCAATTTTACTTATGCTTACTAATCGGTAATTTTTATTTCACCATGTAAAAACAATACTACATAGTCGATATAAAGTTAAGCTTAAGGTATTCAAATACTTTGAAGGCACACTTCTATATACCAATCCTTAGTCTAATTCTATGGTCTCCATTTCTTTCCTTCTTTGTGTTAATATAGTTTTACCTTCGGTTACCTTTTAATTTTATTAGTAATCAATTAATTTTTCATTATCAATTGGTGAAATAACGGTATTCCCTAGTCAAGTGCGTTTGGGAGTTTTGAGGTTTTTCAAGTTTAATCTTTTCCTGACCTTAACACTGGGTACTGTGAAAAAATATTGGAGTTATATATGTGATCAAACTGACAAATTTCTGAAATAATTACATACATTTAAATCATTCAATCATTTACCTGCTAAATTTTGGTGGGGGTTTTCAATCGGGGAATTGGCCAATAATGGTGTTATTCAACTGCTCAATGTGGTCAATTGTTCATATTATACCCAGAGCGAAAATCATACCATTACCAGAGAGAGACAAACACACACCGAGAGAGAAGATACCAACAACACACAATATAACCACGAAACACAAGCGGTAATGTACATATTTATTAATCGATATGTGCAGTATACCGAATATGGTTTGTGCATATTCATTCGTTCATCGTCGAGGACCTATTATTTGTTGTTGATTGGAACTAGCGGAAATTAACAATGCTGAAATTTGTTTTCCATAATTGTGTGGTTTTTATACGTCGGTTTTGTGTCACATTGTTGCTGAAAAGTGACAGTATGACAAAGCTGCTCCGTCTTATTTTTGAAAAAATAAAATACGGATTATTTTGCCACAATTTAAACTTTATAAAAAATATAATATATTATATTGTCATGTTTAATAAACTGTTATTTCGCGAGAGACGTATCAAAAAAGTTTTATTTTCTTGTATTATAAAGGTATCTAGTTGATTTTGTATAAAGGCTGGTCCAAACTTGTTTTTACAATTTGTTGGGCCAAACTTGTATAGTAGTTGAACAACTAATAACTTAAATTCAAATACATCTTTTTAAGTGTTATCCCTTACTAGAGCATTAAATGCTATTTAAGAATGAGATTTACAAAAAATATATTTGCTCAATTCTGTCAGTCACGTAAAACTTTCAATGTACCTGCGTTACATTTTGTCAAAAGTTTATCCTTTTATACTTATTTGTTTCCTCGTCCTCTATATGTGCACTCACACGGACATGAAAACAGATTGCGTTATTTTTTTATGAAGCGTTTCCATAAAATTTACATATTGTTTTTTTTATGCATTGTGTTTAGAGTTGGAGGTCATCCGGGTGTCAGGGCGTGTTATGAAATTCAAATTAGGTTTCCAGCAAACCAAGTAACACTGTGTCAGATACAAGACAGAAGGAAAATCAAATCACTGGCGTTTTCTAGCTTCGTGGTTTTATATAATATAATATTATCAAGTGCAGGGTTTAAACTAGAAGACAGGAAGAGGAATGACTGAAGACAGCTTGGTTTCGTAGAGCAACATTAGATATAATAATATAAGCGCCCTTGGAATGATCCTGAAACATTAAACGGTGCTATATAAATTATTTATTATTATTAACTGTTTTTCAAAGTTAACTATTTGGCATGTGCAGTTTATACAAGGTTTTAAAGTTATTTGGACTCTCCTCGTGTTCTTTATATATGTAAATGGCCGATGACATTCACCAGAAGCAAAACTGGCGGTGATGAATATTTACAATAAATATGAATAGAAAACATTCGGCGTAGTCCAGAAACGTCCAGTAACTTAGGATCGGTTTAAACGTTTTAATAATGAAGACTAAAATGACTGAATTAGAGTTTTTCGTTAATTTGAGTGGATTCTGGATTAGGGATAAATTGTAACAAATGGTTGATGGGGGCAGCGTTAACATTTGTATCTTAATCTGTATTGCTAGTCAGGGCCGAAATTACAATAGTTTCAAATGATGCAGTAGCGCCAGGAACTAAAATATCCGGGTGCTAAAAAAGGAAAAGAAAGATGATGTTCCAACCAACTATATTACAATATAGGACGACATGGTATTAACTACTCATCAACTGTTTATACTACAATAATATACTTGTAAATGGCAGGAAACTATACCTATTTAAATCAATTATTACAAACTAATTTCTGTTGGTGTCTTAAGTAAATATAGATTGTATAACAAATAAAGTGGGTCAGGCGCCTAAAATTAGTTTCGGCCCTGGCTTAGTAGTACCTTACATATATTAGTCTTACTACGGTCACGATTTGCCAATGAACGCGACATTTATCCCCTCCCCCACCCCCCATCCAAATCCCAAACCTACTGCGGCCATTGGGTCCGACACGTTTTTAACCCTTGTTTGTTTATGCGATTTAAAAGCTTTCCACGTACAATTTTAAAGTGCTTTCTCGGTCGCCGCTCCCTAATCGAGTGATGTTTAATTCGATTGAAAATCCATATTCGAGATTAAAAAATAAATATCGATCTGAGTGAACGGGAACTCCCTCGATCGAGTCCCGTGGGAGACAGGTCCCGCGTGATTGTGGTGCGGAATTCGTTCCCCGCCTCCTGTACTTATTAGATTTATTCAACCGCCGGTAAATTTCTTTCAAATAAACTCTCGAGCCGTATTTATTCATCTATGTATGTATCTAGTCAATGATTACTTACATCTTATCTTTTAATATTTTTTTTCTTGAATATTTTTACACTCTAACTTTACGCTATATCACTCTCGATATTGGGTAAAACGCAAAATAATTTATTAAAAAAAAACTTTATGAAGTGTGAGACAAAAAAAAATACACATCCAATCTGTAAACAATGAAAATATAACAATTTAACTGTCACAATCCTTTTCCCATCCTTTTATTTCTCTACCCTTCCTTTCCCGTCACAGGCAAACATACAGTAAATCTTAGTTATATTTAAATATATGATGTTTAAAATGTTTCATATTTAATATCTGTGTACATATGTAATTGGTCTGTTGTTATTATTTTATAGTGTATTATTCTATTTTAGTATTTTAAGACTGTATTTGTCCCTAAATAAATAAATAAAAAAAATAAAAGCAAAAAGAAATATAACAAAACCGAGATAAGATTATTCTATTTTAGTATTTTAAGACTGTATTTGTCCCTAAATAAATAAATAAAAAAAATAAAAGCAAAAAGAAATATAACAAAACCGAGATAAGATTATTCTATTTTAGTATTTTAAGACTGTATTTGTCCCTAAATAAATAAATAAATAAAAAAAATAAAAGCAAAAAGAAATATAACAAAACCGAGAAAAGATTATTCTATTTTAGTATTTTAAGACTGTATTTGTCCCTAAATAAATAAATAAAATAAAAGCAAAAAGAAATATAACAAAACCGAGATAAGATTATTCTATTTTAGTATTTTAAGACTGTATTTGTCCCTAAATAAATAAATAAATAAATAAAATAAAAGCAAAAAGAAATATAAAAAAACCGAGATAAGTCTAGCTTATACAAAATAAAAAAAGTACGTATAAAAATAGGTACATCAAAGAAAATTTAAATTAAGATCTGCATACTAATAAAACATACGTGTTCAAGTATATCAGTTAACATTTAGAAACAATTAAAAATAAGTACTAAAATAAAATAATTCGCAGAATAACAAATGTAGGCATGAAAGAACAAATTAATAAACATAATAAGTAAGTATTAATATTATTAATATAACGAAACATAATCAGTGGAATCTAACACGCAGGGTATTCCTGTAGTTATTGTAGTGATATTCTGAAAGACGGAAATATAATATAAAGTGTTAACAACAGACGAATATGTATGAGACGATGTATGAATGTTGACGAAGCGATGAATGTGTCTAGATAGAAAAATGTGAGTTCGTTCTCTCTGCCTACCCCTCTAAAGACACGCCGTCATGGTATGTATGTGTATTTTAACAATAATAAATAGGGTTGACTTACCTATAGCGACGTTTTTGTGATAACCTCACCTCAGAGCGATTAGACAATAATAATAATAATAATTAACATTTTCTTGCACACTGTGCAAGTGATGTGTATATTGCAATATGGCAATTTATTCCAAATAACTAGTGTTTCCAGCCCAGAGAAGCAATACTTGCGTAAAAAATGAATTCAAAGAGGATTCTCCTCCGCTCGAACAGAAACCAATTATGTCACGGTGGGCGGTAGTAGATTATATTTTATTTCGGACTTAGATATTTTTAATGCATAAATGTGCCAAAGCAAACCTGTCCTGTGTAAACTGTACAGTACATCACGACGTGGAGTCGAATGGAAGAGGCCTTCGTTCAGGAGAGGACGAATAGATTGAAGAATATGAAGATGTGCCAAAGCAATATAGACTGAAATAGTATTATGACTTGCTTGAAATAATATTATGACTTGCTACACTGGATGTTTTTTGTTTTCAAAGAATTAACGAAAAGTACATAATTTAATACAACCTCATTTATTCCCTAAATTAAGCATAAATACTTGATAAAGGCAACATATTAAAAATATGTAGCTTTTATCACAATATAAAAATAGGGCTTAAATAAAAGGGCAGCCATTTTATAAAAATATTTTTTGCTAACCTAAAATTAACGTAGCTACCAATCAAAAAAGAAAACTAAGAACACTATTTATCAGAATAGATTTTTACTTAGTGACGCAATCCATGAATAACGTGCCAACACTATTACACGTTCTACTACACACACTTTACCCCAATACATGGTTTTTTTATACTACACAATAAACTTATCTTTATCCATTTTGGTTCATTTTAAAGTATTCAATCGTTTTGAGAATGCAATAATTTCTTGCTATGGCAACATTCGTCAACATGTGCATTGTGCGCCACGCTCCTCGATTATGAATCGCTTTAGTCGGCCTCATGTTATATAATAATACATGTAGGTACATAATATACATACATATATTATGTAGTTACCTAGTATGTATGTAATAACAACAGTAATGATTCCGAGGTGACAAAGCCAATTTCCGACCGGTTGCAATATCTGATTTACGGCGCGCTCCATCACACCCTCTGCCTTCACCCATATCGAATACGTTTACCCTTTCACCTAGCATTCATCTGTTCTCGTTACATTACGTCTGTTTCTGGCCTGGTGTGGGTGGATTGGGAATTTTCATTCGAACAATTGTTAAGTAAGCGTTTCTCAAACTTCTCTGGCTGATCAGAAATTAAATTAATGTAAAATGATTGCAACGGTAAATTAAACTTGAAGAAGTATTAGGGTTTTGAAGTCCCCAAAAGAGCCCTCCTAGTCAAGATGCTACAATCGATAGGTAATCGGTCTGCTGTTTTGTGTAACTATACATATTAATCTATATGTATGTATGTATTTTTTCCAACTGTTGATTGGTTCAAGATAATTTATTTCTCTTAATGAATCGACAGTATTATCTAATGTAAATCCGGTGTGAGGAAATTGTATGCAGCAGTAGAGTTTCTGCACAGTCAAAAAACACCAACTTAGGCTTCGCAGCATATATGTGTTCCATACATGGATTTACTCAGAATTCGGAGCAGAAAATTAAGTGTGTCTCTGTGTGTGTGTGTCCCTTAATAACTTTTGATCCGCTTGATTCACAGATCCTAAGATTTCAAAAAGTTTAGAAAATTTTAGGCCTACAAATAAATTATACTTGAATTTTTGTTTCACTCATTGGTTATCAACTTTTGAATTTTGCTTTTTGACATTTCCTTACACGTAATTTCAATGTTTTGAATTGAATATCAATTCAAAAAATGTCATATCTGAGGTTGAAAAAAAAAACCGAATTCCACACCTTTTTATTTAAGCAGTCATATTTTGCCAGAGTTTCGTTAAAAAGCTTAACTGCTCATTTTTTATTCAGCCTGCTTATTTTAAATGTCGCTTACGTGGCTTATTCAAAACTTGCACTAATCTTTTTTATGATCGAAAATCGGTACAAGCAACCGAAAAAACGCGAAGATTTTAGTTTTAATTTTCTACAAACAAAAAATTCTTAAATAATATATATTATATATAAACAGTTTTTATAATTGATCATTTTTCTTCTTCTTATTTGGTTTCAATCTTGGGGAGTGGAGGAAGAGATAGCTTTGCTGTCCATCTCTTCCTCCGCTCGATCTTCAGCGACTCTATTCAATTCTGTGTTGGAGGTACACTTCATGTCCTCACAAACCTGCTTTAGATACTGCCGGCGGGGACGCTCTCTTTCAGTTGTTCCCTCAACCATTCCCCCCAAGATGATGTGTAAAGGCCCCCATTTACGATCGTCCCATCCTTCCAAATGGCTTGCTATCACTCCAAAATGCGCTCGTGAATGTCAAAACCCGCGCAGCCCGATTGGTCTGATACACCAAAATGGAATTCCAAACGATCGAAACTCCATAGTGCCGCGACAAACGGCGCGGCGCATCTTGTCGGTACGGCATGTTCGTGAGTGTGTAAACCAGCGGTACATTGCGCCAAGCTGTTCTCGTGAATGCGAAAATACAACATTTTCTCTTTGGTTTTTTCTTTTTATATATAAACAAACCGCTATAGCAGTTGAATGAATGGCGACCGAGAACAAGCCGAAGAGGTGTTGGCAGACCCCAGGCAAGGTGGTCTGATGACATCAAGAAATGTGCCGGAGGGAGATGGATGCAGTGTGCCCAAGACAGGGAGTTGTGGAGGATCAAAGGGGAGGCCTATGTCCAAGAATGGATGAAAACTGGCTGAAGAAGAAGATAGCAGTTGTATAAAACTCATCATCAGAATTATAACTCATTTTTACTTGAAAATTTCAAAAAAATAGAAATTATTAATGCGAAAGCGCCGACAGCTTGTCTATAGATACTAATTTTTATGGCTCGATGGCGCGCCCGAGAGTGTGATGAAAATTTTACAATGCTCCAAAGTGGCAACCCATGGCCTATCCAGTTTGCACGCCTTTTTGATATGGTATTGAAGAAGTATTTTTTTTTTGATAAAAAGTGCAGAATATATGTATGAGAAAAGGTTCTATAAAACGAACATAAAGTATTACACGTATAAAACTGTTGTGAATTTAATTTGGTTTATATTCCTTGACAAATTCAATGAAACTCAGTGACGTGTGACGCCCGTCCAAGTTGAATTTTATTTTTCATCTATTTCCATTTCCTTCACAACCTTCCTGTTTTCTTTTACCCCCTTATATGGTTTTTGCTTCGAGACGTCAGCTCAGCATTACTCCACGTGCTCTCCCAACTCCCCCACACTCTCTACCCACCCATGGATTCTTTACGCATTATTGTAAATGGTTTTGTGGCTCTGTTTATGCATTATGGAACCATCCACCCATACAATGAAACAAAACATTTTTTACACAATTCTCATATCGTACCTAGAGATAGATATTTTGCCATAATGTTTCAGCTTTTTCTACTGAAACCAATCATGTATATATAACCACTCGTGTGGGTTTTTTGATATCAAAATTCAGCGTTACTTAGGCTGAGTTGTTTCAACAAAAGTATCATTTATAGTATAGTAAAAATACTTTGATTTTATAAAATTCTTCAAAATTGAGTCGTTTGATGGCATTAGATTTCAATGAAACAACCAAAATTATTACAAAATTTATGAAATCAAAGTATTTTAACCATACTTTTACTTTAATCTTTGTTCGAGAAACACAGCCATTGTTGGGATACATACATAAATGATTTAAAATTACATTACTATTTTGTTCAAAGTGACAATTTACATGTTAACGACGTTTAGTTATGGAAAGTTCCAACAATATTTAATATCGGAAAAATTCATTCATTCCATCACGACATAATATCCCACAATGTATGGTAACCAACGTCAGGTGTGCGTTACCTTATAATAGAAAGCCCGACACATGCTCACCTAAAAAGGCACTACATTCAGAATGGGTGGTGAACCTCGTTGCTGAACTATGTGAGATGTTATTTTTCTTGTTGTATTTTCGATAACCTACTTTAAATGAGGCAAGACATCTTTGTCAAGATGGAAGAGTAGCGTTCGGTTCTTTATGTCTACTCCAAATAGGGAAACAGCGTGATGGTATTTTCGATTACCCGGCTCTTACGGGACCCCCGAAAATGATGATAATATAAACCTATGTACCTACTATTCTTACCCATTGGAAATAGACACATTTTTGTAAGAAAACAAAACCAGTATAGTTCCCTTATGCTATTATATAATACAATAACTTAGTAAAACAAACTTTCATGAACAAACATTCATAAAAACATATTTACATTTTACATCAATCACTTAAATTTAAAAATCCACAATCTAACAATGATAATTGATTATAAAAAATTATTTCAAAAACATCATAAATGGTAAATATTTATTTATTTATTTAATATTGCTTCTCGGGCAACTAACAGGTGCTATGTCAAATATTAATTTGACACGCACCCAATAACAAGTTGCCACATTCTGGAGACTTACGATATTAATCGTCTCACAGATCCAGACTGAAAACACAATTAAAAACTGTGTCTCCACCGGGAATCGAACCCGGGACCTTTGGATCAGCAGTCAGATACCCAACCAACTGAGCCACGGAGGTCGAACGTCAACTGATTTTATTGGTTGATTCAAATCATAGTATATCCGTAGACAAAAAAAATTAATGACATAATCCGCATTCTTTCTTTTGGCGAGATCTATCTCTCTGCAAAGCCGCGCTGTTTCGGATTAAAAATCGTGTTAATACTCGCCAGAGAGATTTTTGTATTTTTCCAAGTGTATCGAAATTTTCTTAAAAGTGTAGGTATATTATTTATCCCGCCACATCGTTCCGCGTTGAACACTTCAACGAGCTCCCATTCTTATGTCATTTCTTAGCGAATCTGGTCGGACTTTATTCACTGGTATGAATAAACGAAAATGGAGTAAAATATATTGTATCTGTAAATGTTGAAGGCAAATAAATACCTCTTAAACAGTTAAGCCGCTTAGCTGATGATCCGTTTTTGCCAAATGGTCACTATTATATTTTAATATTTAATGGATGGAGATAAAATGTATTTTGTATTCAATAGCTACGCCCATCTCCACCCGCTCCGCATATGTGGACTGAAAACGGCCCCTTCGCAGAACGCTAGTAAGAACGACAATGAATGTATGGCACGAAGAGTAGCTTTAGAAGCTCCTCTAGACTCGTGGTCTCGGTACAATTGTGCAAAAAATAACAATCAACGTCGGTGAAGATAATATTCACAGACATGGATTGTCGCAAGAGTACTTCAAGCCTGTAAAACTGGACATCAGAGAGTTGACCAAGAACACTTAGGAATTTCATTTTTTTATTCAGCAGATAGAAGGGCACTATAGCCATAGCAAAACAATTTGAAGGCTGTAAAGTTCTTAGAGACCACTAAATCCGCATGCCCAATGGGACCTTGAAGAGGCCCACGGACAGCAGTATTTGTATTCAATAGTGAGTTTATTGCAAAATGGGATTTTATTCCTCGTCACCAATATTTCCAACTTATATAGGATAACTTTTAAATCATTTATCCTCTGCCGGTAATTAAACCCAGGTTCTCAGTATATAATTAATCACTTTGCTACGGCTGTCAATGTAACTGCGAAACGATAAAAAAAACTTTGGAGATAAAATAGCCTTTATGCTCGCTATGTGAGGAATATTATTTTTTATTTTACTTGATTTATATTAGGCTGTTCAATCTCTATATTGATCACTGCGTAAGAGCACTAAAGAATGAAAATATAGGCCTGACACTAAATACTGTAAATGTACGTGATTTGATGTATGCAGATATTTGATGTATTAGTGGTGATTGCTGAATGTGCGGATGAGTTACAGTATTTAGTGAATAAAGTAAGATATTTGTATTCGAAAAAACTGAAAGTATAACTCCGTGTAGAATAAAAGTAGTGAACGAATGGCTAGAACAAGTAGAGGAATATTTATACTTGGGGAGTATGTTTGAACGGAATGGAAGACCTGATAAAGACATTGAAAGAAGAGTTATGGCAGGTAACAGAATAAACGGAGCTTTCAGACCAGTAATGTCCGATCCAAGCATCTCAAAGGAAGCCAAAATAGCCGTACATAATGCAATTGTAGTGCCCACTTTGATGTATGCCAGTGAAACATGGACGTGGCAAAAGAAGCATGAAAGTAGAATAAATGCTGTGGAAATGAGATCACTAAGAAGAGTATGTAATAGAACGATATATGATAGAATAAAAAATCAGGACATAAGGAGGGAATGCAAGATGAAGAAGAGAAAATGAAAGTGAATTCCTTGAGGTGGTTTGGACATATTGAAAGAATGAATGATGAACGACTGACCAAAAAAATATACATGGGTGTAAGAGATGGAGTGAATAGTAGGGGCTGCCCTAGAAAGGGATGGCATGACCATGTGAATGATATTTTGAAAGAAGGAAATATAAGAAGCTTGAATAATCGACGAGCATGTATGAGGCGATGGATGGATGTAAAGGAAGCTAGGAATGTATGCAAAAATAGAGGAGTATGGCGCTCGGTTCTCTCTGCTTACCCCGTAAGGGATATGGCGTGATTGTATGTATGTATGTATATATTAGGTAGGTACACCACATACTCAAAAAACACAATCACAAAATTGAGAAAATAATGCCAAAAATAATCATATTTTTCTTTACCAGAGTGCAAGTACCTGTGTGTAAAGGAGACATATATCTACAGAATTATTGCTATATGAAATGAATATAATAATATACTAATCAGTCAATATTTATCAGAAATTATTAAATTCAGCTGTCTGTCTCAGATCTGTTTCGAGTTGGTTGAACCACACCACCCCATTGTACGTGTTGTTGTGTTGTGCTTTACTTGTTATATTGTTTTAAAACGAAAATAAAATAACAAATTTATCAATGTTTTAAGTTGCAAAGGATCCAATTAATTGATTATAAAACGTTATTTTTTAAGGGTTATTATATTTGTCAATTTGTATTTATAATGCCACTACCACTATATATGTAAGAAAATAGATACAGATTAGTGATTTCATGTTTTTTTTTAACACGATGCCTTTTCGAACTTCGTTAAATAGTTGAAAATTAGTTTCTCTTGTGCTCCCAATATGATTACCTACACGTTACTTCTGAATCTGGTTTACCCAGATATTGGTCCGTTGGGTTTTAGCCTCATTCGACGTTGGTGTCGTTGATTTCGCCTAAGTCGGTACATTATACTCACTCTGCTTTTTGTCTCCATTTACAACATAGTTTAATAATATATTTAGTGCGAATATATTCCATAGTCGAAAAGCTAACTATCTCATTAGCTTACCGTGCCGTGCGGTGGGGACGTGAGATGGAGGACTGGGCCGCAGTCAGGCGGGTGCCGCGTGGTGCAGATGCGATAAGGCGCTCGACGATTGTTTCACTCAATTAACGAACCTGTTTGGAGTTGATTTGCATGCTGCGTTCGGTGCACGAGACATCGTCTCTCGTATGTGTGGCGTGTGTGTGGGGGGCATTCATTTAGTTTCATTGAAATTTTCACCGCACATACCTACGTACTGGATCATTGTTGCACGTCATGTGCTGAAGCAGTTGAACAGCCGACAAATGAAATATCTTCGAATTACGGATGAACTTTGCATAGGTGTTGGAACTTGTAATTGGCAACATTACCAAGATGCAACTTTTAATTGACTCGGTTCAAGTATTATGAGCTTTGGTGAACAATATTATTAGGTATTTGTTATGTTCGTGATAGTTATACAGAGTATTCCATTTTCAAATTAATAATAAACCTTACCTTGAGTTTTGATAAACATAACCAAGTTCGCATTGTTACATATATATTCAAATAGGCAGACGTGATAACGCACTACTTTTGACCGGCTTCAAGATTTTCAACAATCTTATTGATTGTCCAGAACTGCTAGAAAGGCTAGGGCTAATTGTACCTACCACCCAACTACATAAGAGATAGAGGTCATAATCTTCTGAACGTCCCCCATTCCAGATCGGATGTAGTGGCCCGCAGCACTCACTCTCGGACGAGGTAGATATTTTCCATTGGAATATAAGGCGCTCAAAATCGTACATTAAACAGAGATAGCCGTCATCGAACCGCATATCACACTATAATTGGCAGCAGCTGTCGTGTTAATACGGAAAAAAAATCATAGTATTTTAATAGAAAAAAACTTAAGATATAGAAAATAATATAACCGTGGATAATATTTAATTTAGTTTCACCATTGTAAAAATTTGTTTTCTGATAGGTATATTAAAAATGTTAATTTCTGATATATTAAAAAAACAAAGATTATATTTAGTTTAATGAATCCATTTTCTAATTAGTTGCCTATTTATTTTATTGATTTGAATACAGGTTTGTTTATACATAATGCTGTAGGTACATTTTGAAATCAATTATGAATGATGCATTTTTTAATTGACTTCTTTAATAATTATGTTACTTAGTTAGTGAGTTCACAAAATTTAGATTTGACAGGGTAATATTAATAAACGACGCGTATTATATGCCTCCCTTGATAGAGGTCATTTCATTTGCATCGATTCCCATACAAATACAGTCGGATCGCGTCCTTTGAGGTACATAATATTTATATTATCTATACCAGTGTGCTGTGCCGTGTACGAACATGTACAGTACGCTATAGTAGAGTACCTACCCATACCGGTATTGGTACATAGGTGTACCACTGAGAGCGTACGTACACTTATAAATACAAAGTGAATTTGACGTTGAGTTGACAAGTTTATTCCCTGGTTGCTTGCCATATACCGGCAGCTTTATTATTACACCCCGGTCCCGGACCTGGTGTATTCATTAACTGCCATTCCCCAACTTACTTTACTTTATTATATAGGTACAACACTCCATTTTCTACTCTATCCAGATACCTACTGTAATGTCTGTATTCACTTACAGACTGCGACATTCTATAATTAGGTATTCATTATGCATCATAATAACAAATATTACCATGTGCATTTATTTAAATGCAACTATATCAAATGACAGCTGAAAATAGTGAAAGTAGAATAAAGTCGCATAGAAAGCTACGCAAAAAACGATGCGGGTATCTCAGAATAAGGAACGAATATATAAGAGCTGATTGTAGTATCTCGAAGAAGGATATTGTCAATAGAATGAGAGTAAATACATACATACATACCATCACGCCATCGCGGGGTAGGCAGTGAGAACCGAACGCCACTTATTTGTATCTTGACACATTCTTCGCCTCGTCGACATTTATTCAACGTCTTATACATGTTCTTCTGTTATTCATGCTTCTGACATTTCCGTCTTTTAAAATACCGTTCACATGGACGTGCCATCCCTTCCTAGTGTAAATACTGTTAGAGAATAAATACTATTGATTTTATTACAGAAAGATATATTTGACAACATTAATAAAAGTATATAATAAAACATTAAAATAGACACAATGGAAGGATACACATATACAGCACACATCCATACCATCGACACTCTCTTAGGTTTTGTCATTTAGTGTTTTTTGCACTCCAATATGCTAGGGATAATTCCCTGTGTTAAATTGGGAGCAGGCTTTGATTTTTGTAAATTAAGCAACATTATTATTAAGCTCATTCATTTCAGCATAAAAGATCTTACAGTTCCTAACATACACACACAGGCACTCTCCATACACACGTTATAAATTGATTCATATTCACTCCCACCACACATACACACACAATAAGACATACGCAAGAAAACAAAAAAAAACTGCGGTGGTTTGTCTATATTTTATATGGATAAAATGTGAACGTTACGAGATTTATTTTTTTATTTATTGAAAACAAAACGATACGCATGATGTGTAAACATAATTTTTGTGTGTTATTTGACTACTGAGCCGCGGAGTTCGAATCCAATATTAACAAAGTTATTAGGTTCGTTCGGTGAGAAATACAATATTTTAAGTTTTTTTTTTATTTTACACGAATCGTTTATTTATCCATTAAATAAAAAATTTATTACGTTATTGGTTCAAAGACATTTTCAATATTATGTATGACAGATTGTTCCAAGTTTGCTCCTTGTACCATTGGTATACTCGCATGTAGGAAGTTTGAGCACCATTCTGCCAAAGCATATCAATGTGGCTTTTGTTTGTACCCCCTCTGTGAGGGTCTTAACACTGCCACAACCACAGCCACGACGAAGAGACACTTGGGAAGGTGACATTCTGTATAATAAATTAATAATTCTCTGCTAAATTATCATTTGCTAACCATGTATTGGACATCAAGTTGAATTATTCAAGTGTTATAATATGCCGGTCATCGGGTTATGGAATCCCAAATGGTCTAGTCTAGGACTTGAGTTATTATGTTGTATAAATGTGTCTTCGACGAACTTACTAATTAATATGTTTGTACATGATTTATCTGTCGAGCTGTATAGGGTATGTTTTAATTCGTAAGACATCCGGCATTATTTTGTAAGTACCTACGTATAAAATATTTGCTGCGAGGTAAATCGGTTCTTTTCTGTCATTGTTTTCGGGTTTATTCTGTCACGTAAGAGCCGGGTAAACGAAAATACAACAGACAAAATAGCATTTTACTGGTGTGTGGGATATACACGCGCGTGTCCTGTTTTTACTCAAAATTCACACCCGCACACTTGTCGCTGGTTACTCCACATTGTGGGATATGCCGTGATGGTATGGATGAATGATCGTCTTAAAAATTAAACAATACAAATATTAATAAAAAAACATAATTACACAAAATATATAGCGTAAATTGTAAAACTGTGCAGTACAACATGTAAGCAAGTAACAGGATCATGCTGAAAATCAACTGAAAATTCGTTTCATATCCGAAAGTTGGTCCCTTTTGAATACCAAGGTAGGTACATACATAATATATGTACGAGTATTTATTTTGTGTAAATATGAGAGCAATATTATCTCAATAAATATAGTTCAATATAATTGTAAGGAAATTTTAATTTTATATTGGTTGTTGGGCAATGAACAGATACTATGTCAAATATTAATTTAACACGCTCCCAATAACAAGTGGACAAAATTTGGAAATTTACCATCCTGACTAAAAACACGTCTCCACCAAAACTCGAACCCGGAACCTTTGGATCAGCAGTAAGACACCTAAACAACTGAGCCACGTAGGCCAATACAAGACAAAAAAAGGTAATGTTTACATAATTGAAATGATTATTTTTTAATACATTTTTCCTCTGTCATAAATCGATCCTTGGACACCAGCACAGAAGTCTAACAACCTATCATTGTACCAAGGCTGTCGACAATAATTATCATTAACTAATAGTATTTAACTTTACCATAGAACTTGTAAAAAAATCTACCAAATGTCAATTGAATTCAATAAGTGGCAAAAAAACTAATTTATTTTAAATTACATTACGAGAAGTCTGGTAATTAACAATGTGTATTTTATGATAAAACATGTCACCTACATATCATACATTATACAATGAATGTACACACATTTTACACATACTGTATGATGACCGATTATTTTATACACATACCCATACATCCACATGTGGTAAATATTCACATTCACACGCTTTTGCTAATTTTCTGCACGACTATGAATATTTAATGACGACCCAAAAAATAGCCCCAAAACGTTATATAATATTTTTTTTTATTATAAATACCTCACAACATGTTTATACGCGCTAAACGAAGTGATTCGCGAAAAAATAACCCAAATAGATTACTACACCCACGCCATGTTTTTCTCGTTGCGGTATTTTCACGCAAACCATGCTTTTTTATGTGTTTTTTTTTTATTTAAATTATTTTCAATTATACCGTATTATTATTTAATGTAGACTCGGTTATATAACGTATTTTTAATTTCGACATCAAATTTCGATGTTCCTTCCTGTATTTATGGAAGTGTTGATGTAAGAATTTAATAAGGGCTGTAATGCTGCGATTTTTTTTAGTATTTTCACGTTGATATCAAAATTAATATAAAAAAAACGTTTTCGTGCCTGACTTCAATACGACTGCTGTTTAATCTAAAAACAAGACATTATTTTCATCTCAATCATAGACTTGAATTGTATTGATTATTGGCCTTTAATTTTTTTTTCATCTTTTTCTTATTTTTTTAACAAAACATTGCAAGTTTTATTTATCATTGTTTTCTATTGAAGTTTTAATCTCATCACTTAAGTAGTAGAAGAAATGAAGCAATATTCGTTGCTGTATTTTAAAATCTTTTAAACGTTCAAATAAATATAATTGGATATATTCCGATTTGGAAATACTTCGCACTGACTACTCCATCTTGTATTATACGTAAGATTTGGTATTTTCATGCTCGTAATATATTCGTAGAAATTTTACTTTTGTTACGTAGTTAAGTACTTAACTCATTTTCAAAATTGTCAGTTCGTCGATTTGCCAAACTTAATATTTATGTACCTACAGCTTGAATGTTTTATTATGTCATACAAAGAAATCCTTTAACACACACACACATACATACACACGCTATTTGACATTTCAAGTAAAATAACATTACATAACGTAACATATTCAATAATAACAAATCCCTTTGCAGAGAAAGAGAGAGACATATCTTGTCTTACGTCATAATAATATCGACAGTAGGATTATTGTCACATTGCCGAAGCGGTAGACATGTCAAATTTTGCCCTTTATCGTATTGCGTCATTATTTCGGAGACAATTAATTTATACAATGACAAAAACAATACATAAATTACAAAATAAATACATTTACAGATAATTATTTTATGGGTGTTTTTTTTAATTCGTACCGCGTTGTTAGCCATCTTGAATACGCAAATTTTTAATAAAATGCAGTTCAACCGAAAGTTTTTGATGGAATGACATTTTACTATTATATTTAAACTAAAAATATAACATATTTGTAATAATTCCACTCTTATTTATGGTCACAATTAAATCATAGCGTAATGTTAATTCAACCTAAGGACGCTCCTCTATCTAAGTAGTGTTTATCACAAATATAGACTACTATGTAGTGAGAATTGCGATATCACGAAATTATTCGTTTCTAATAAAGATCAATAGTTCTTAATATAATAAATAAATAAATAAATTAGGATGATTTTTATAGCGCCGTTTTTGTGATAACCTCACAAAATCCGGTTGGATCTAAGAAATCTTTGAATGGCAATAAGCCCGCCAGTGCACAATATGTAATAATAATAATTTAGTTTATTTTCTCCCACTTACATACAGGAAAATAAATAATTGTTGAAATTATAATTAAGTTGATGGATTTCCATGTTTTGACTTTACCAATAAATTAATTTTTGTTTATCTAACTAGGAATAACTTCTGTTTTAAGCCGGACAGTTTTATCACAAATATAGTAAAACGTCGACTTTAAGCTACATGCTTGTAATATTGGAAAAAAAATATAATTGGAAGAATTATGATTAAGAAATGTAAAATAAATTAAATCAAATTAGAAAGCAATTAATAAATAATTAAACAATAACAGCAATGAATAAGTAAGTGAAATTATTCGCATAATTAAATAAATATATAAGATAATATAGTAATACAAACACAAGGAAAATTAATCTACCTACATATTCATTAAAAATGATGTCTTTGATAGAAATTATAAAATGAATTAGGTACGTGAAAATATTTTTTAATAAATCTTTTCTGTAAATGAAGTAATGTGTTAAATTAAATAAAACACAACTTGGAAAGATCAATTTATTGAAAAATGATACCACAAAGCAAAAAAATCGTTTATCGATTATGTGAATTAATGAGTGTTTGTAAGGATAATTATGTGTGGGTAAGGTTCTCACTGCCTTTCCTATAATGGAATGTGCTGTGTTATTTATTTATATAGGTATATATTTTATGATTTACATTAAGAAAATCGACACATTGAAATTGTATGTATGTATTATCTACATAATGAAGATTCATAAAATATTTAAACTAAAATATGTTATATAGTGAAGAATTATAATTATTATTGTACATTATTTTATACAGATTTGTTACATCGTTCACTAAGTCTTAATGTTATAATATTACATATTCCAATAATTTTGACAGTGGGCTACCTACTTAGATAATGCTTCCCTTTCATAGTTCTCCGTGTACATGATTTTCATATTAACTACACATGTAAGGTATGTCGTGAAACCGTATCACATGTAATATCACTTACATAAATAATTCATATGTATACATTATGTGCATTATGTACCCGGTTACATAGAGCAGTGTATCAACAATAAAACGTATCATTGCCAAGTGTAATCTGCACCTGTATCATCTTATTAAGTCTATAGGATTCTGACGCTTCACTTGACGGCTTATGACTATCCAATCAACTGATTTACGGAATTGCTCCACGTAGGGAGAAGACGGACCTGGAAGGTATAGAAAATGGAGGATTGTTAATATTTTTTTTAATAGTGGGCCTGCAGGGTTACTCATGAAGTTGATTGAAATAAGATTAAGATCAGCATCAGACTTCAGCAATCTTTGAGGTTAAAATAATTGAAAAATAATATTAATTTGTATAAAAGTATATTTTTAAAGTCAACTTCGATCTTAACAAAAATTTTTATGATTAAATGTAGAGTAAGATTTATTTAAGATTATGTTCGAGTACTAATTTGAACATTTTTAAGATTAAGTCAAGATAAGAACGTATTAATAACATGTCGTGAGCAGCTCACCGGTTTTAAGTGAAAACATCAACAACTTTAGTTATGTAAAAATATAGATACTTTCATACTAATATGTAATAGTACAATTGTTGCAAAAATGTACATTTATAAAAAAAATATCCATTTCCCTATTTGGGTTAGGCAGAGAGAACCGAACGCCAGACTTCCCTCTCTTGGCATACATTTCTCGCTTCATTCACATTCATGCATCGTCTTATACCCGCGCTTCTATTATTCTTACTCATAACGTTTCCATCTTTCAAACTTCCATTTATGTGATCGTGCCAACATTTAATATTTTTCATCAATGTTTGAGAAGCCATCTGCAGCCATAACGACTTATACACTGAAGTCCGCGAACAAGTCAATAAAGCATCTGTCGTATCTGGATGTCTGAAAAATATGATCTGGAAAAATAAACACATGCGTATTGACAGTAAGGTCAGAATATATAAAACATGTGTGCGACCGATCATGACGTATGCTGTGGAAACGCGAGCAGATACTGTACGAACCAAGGGGCTCCTAAGGACAACGGAGATGAAGGTCCTAAGGTCAATCACTGGTAAAACTCTCCGAGATCGTGTTCGCAATGTTCAAATAAGGAAAACATGTGGAATGCAGGACATCGTTCGATGGAGTAGATCCAGAAGAAGGCATTGGAGGGACCACGTAGCCAGGATGGACAGTGATCGGCTTGCAAATATAGCAGCAAATGAAATTCCTTCCGGCCGCCGCCTGCCCGGTAGACCACCCAAGAGATGGAAGGATAACTGGACTTCGTCATCCCAGGAGGCATAGTTTCTGAAGAACAGACCAACTAGGTCTACTAAACGAAGAAGAAGAAGAAAGTTTGAGAAGATATTTTTTTAATGAATGAATATGTCCCTGTAAAAAGTACAGAATATACATCTTCATACATTCCCTAAATTAAAAATATATCCTTTTAGACGTTATTTTCTTGGGTTCAGTAAATATACTTATTAGTTATTGGGGATACACCATGATAACACAAATTTAAAATACAAGTTATATTATTCCTGTTCATAACACTGAGATTACAAATATAATTAAAAAATTAATACATACTTATCATACGAAATTATATAAATAAATCAACTTGGAAAAAATTCACTTATAACCATGTAGGTATGTATTTAGTTAGAACCATCGATTATAAGGATTAAAAATACCTCATCAAATTTAAAATACGAACAAGTATTCCATTACTTTTGTCCGTATCGGTATATAGTCTGGTTTGATTGGGTCTAACGATTATCGTACGGCTGGTTCAATAATAGGGTTTATACATTTCAATAGTAAGGAAATTAGTCTCGCTTAACCTCAAAGGTCGAATCTATTCCAGATAAACATATCAATTCAATAATATGTTGTAACTGGTTCCTAAGGTATACACACATACATAAATAAATACAAACATAATTCAAATATCCTTTGAGTAGGGTACGCGTAGAGCACACTGTACATACAACAACAGCTCCAGAACCATGGTACGCGAAAATAAATTGTAATGGTAGACATGCTGGAAAGAATTATTTTCAAATAGATTTATAATTACTCCATTGTCAACGTCTGTGTGTAGGTACAGTCGATCATCTTATATCCGGCAATCGATAACTTTGACCTCTATTCCGGCATAAATAAAATATCATAATGTATTTTGTAATTTTATTAAATAACTTAATGGTTGGCTCTACAGACAATGTAGTTTTAAGTAATTAATTGAAAGTGTCGATGTTCTGAGCTCCACTTATGCCAGGGAGCCTTCATTCCACTTTAAAGGTCTGTTTACACTGAAACTGTGATAATCCGCCATGATTAATATTTCCGATTCCTTTAAAAAAATGATTTCCTGATCTCAGACGTATCGCGGTAAAACACTGTAGAATAATGGGTAATTAGATGGGTGGTGGCAGAGCGGTTAGTGCGATGGGTTAGTAATCCAGTGGTCGCGAGTTCGAATCCTGCCACGACCGATTACGTTCACCTATAGCACAAGCATTTATGCTTCATCATCATCAACATCATTGGCGCTACAGTCCACTACGGACCCTGGCCTCCTCCAGAAATCGTCTCCATCCCTCCCTATCGACCCTCAGTCTTCTCCAATTTATCAGTTCCGTTTCTCTTATATTGCATATAGCACGTCGTCCAGCCATCTCAATCTAGGCCAGCCTCCACTTCTTCTCCCTTCTGGACAGGTGTCTAATACCTTTTTTATAGACAAACATGTCCAAGTCAACGTTAACGCTGAATTTTAATAAATTGGACTAAATTGGTTTCTTTGTACATTGCCTCTAGCTCATGATTATATTTATTTATTTATTTATACATCTTCTTGTGCATAATATAAACAAATATAATTGTACACTGACGGGCTTATTGCCACTAGGCAATTTTTTTCCAACCAACCAGATTACAAAGTATGACAATATTGTATATGTACAACAGCAAATAAAAAAGAGTAAAATACCGTATACCGTACCGTATTCTCCAGGCCCCTCCATCGTTAGTTGGGCCATAGCACTATGCTAAGTTTAGGGAAATTATGAGAATGTAACTATATGTACTTGTTATAAGGACATATTTATTACTACTTTCCAAAAAAGATACACGGTGATCTCAATGTTAGGTGTCTTCCTAGCGGTATACAGATCTGTCTTTTGATACAGATCTTGGATGTAGTATGAAGGTATGTCATTTATGATTCATGACTTTCAAGCATACCCTACAGTCATTTATAAAAATTGTTTTCCAAGTGGTTTTACGCGAATCAAAAAAAGTTGGGAACCGATGACTTGAATGAACATAATAATATGTGGGTAGACAGACACATTACACTGTAAAAGACAGCAATAATTTGTTTGGATTTTACCGCTGAATTTGTACCTTCTCTCTCTTTCATCATGATTATATATGTAAGTTCAATTGACATATTGAACTTTGACTCTGAACTGTGAATATAATTAGTAAATTTATTCTTCTGCGGCAGAACATATCGCTTGCGCCTAATCGATATGTAATTATACTAATAGGCGTGATGACAGTAAGAAAAAATCATTGAAATTATGATTTTATTAGATAAAATATGTTATAAAGATTTGAAAAAATATATTTATTTTCATTTTAAAAGAGCGAATAATATTAATTTTATTAAAATAAAAATACAAAATATGTTTGTCCGCCATTTTATGTGAAACACCAATCAGAGCGCATGACGTCACCATATTGTCACTGTCAATTGTGTTTGTTACTGTCAACTGTTGTGTTGTTCGAAATGGCTATTTTTTTCATAACAAGCTATATGGAATATGCTGCTTATTTTTAACATGCTATTTTTATTTATTGATTTATTTGGTTTATTTGGGACAATAAACCAAATAATATCGCTATCCGCTCTATTGAATCGTTGACGCATCTGTTATAACACGCACCGAGTATTGTAACGTGGTGGAGAATATTTAACGTTTCAGAAATAAATAACTTGGTGGCTTTCATTGCTTGATTATAAAATAAAATGATGTAATTATATTGTTTGTGGGAGTTGTACAGTGTTACATGAGGTTGAAATGGAAATACACAATGTATTATGATGAATCTAATATACATATGGGATAACTGTTATGATTCATATACATATTATGATTAATATATTAAAATATGTAATAGGTGTGATGACTGTAAGAAAAAAATCATTGAAATTATGATTTTAAAAAATAAAATAGGTTATAAAGATTTAAAAAATGTTTTTTTTTTAATTTATAGGAGTGAATAATAATAATATTATAAATATAAAAATACAAAATGTGTAAGTCCGCCATTTTATGAGAAAAAACAATCAGAGCGCACGACGTCATAGTATGGTCGCGTCAATTCTTCTGATAGTCTTCAATACAATATACGCATTAATTGTCGGTCTGGACTATGTTTATTTTGGTGTTATCGATATATTAATATTTTAATTAGATACTTAAAACTAAAACAAATTAAATATAAATGGAACAAGTATTCATCAAAGCAAATAGTTTCAATTTACCTAGATACTCGCCTACCTATCGGGGGACACTATGGGCCGGTATTACAGTGTCAGTTTAAGAGCTAAACTCAAGTTTTACAAAAATATAGCGTATTACAGTGTCCGTTTAGACCTAATCTTCCCTCAAATACGTCACTAAAACGACAAATATTTAACTCAACGTTTCTGGCAGATTAAGTACTTAACTGTGAGTCAACTGTCATTTGCTAGGCAACTCGTGTAGTTTCAGTTTCTATCACTAGAGGCGTTAGGCAACGTGTGTAGTTTCAGTGTTGTATCGAAGGTGGCGCCACACAACAAAACAAACTGACAGCCGTATTGAAACGAACACGGGCATTTAAAAGCATTATTTTGGTGAAAAAAATTAAATTTACCATGTTGGATAATAAAACAATGGTATTTAAAGTCGTAGCGTCCCGTTTTGTATTTCGTATTATTTGAGGTTATTTAAATTTGACAGATAATAACCACAGAAAAAGTGAAATATGTCTATAATTGAAGATTTAGTAACTGACATGTCATATTGCACTGTAATACGGAAATGGATTCAATCTCCCCTTAACATTAATCTTGAGTTTGGCAAACTCAATGAGTTGAGGGCCGACTGTAATATCGGGCCTATGTTAATTGTATTTTGTATGTAACTTAGTTTTTATTGAATAAATAAATAAATAATGAACGCTCGCAACGTATGGTAAACTAATTTAGTTTTAGTATTCTACAATTTTGTCACGCGATGGTGAGCTGACGAACGTTGCTGTTACATGTTATGATGCTGGTCACTGCCAAACTAAACTAGCAAGCTATATTTTTTTCATGCAATGAAGCGATTTGCGAAACGACGGCGATTACGCGAAGCATGCGTTTTAAAACATCGTTACAATTTTAGCAGCATACGAATTATTACATAGCGCTCGTTATTTGTATGGTGTTCATAACAAGCTATATTTATCTGCTATCGTTATTTTTAGCAATAGCAGCCATAGTAGTTATTTTTCTGCCTGTCTTAACTACTCTTAACTAGAATGGAACTTTTGATGGTCGGATATTTCTTTGCGTCGAACAAAGACTTTTGTTCATCAGAATTTCGAAACGTAAAAACTTAATAATAAGTACATATAAGTACTTTATTTATCTGTAATTTAAATACAACTTACATCTCGAAAATCGATAAAATATGCTCCTTCTTCTCTCTACATTATGTGTTCATAAGCTAAAAACATACGCGGGAAACTTATGATGGCCTATTTTGACGTTTGGACATTAATGAAGTTCTTTATATGCTTATTGCCTAAATAATGGTAAATATTATATTATTGAGAGCTAAAAGTGGGGGAACAAATACTGTACTTCATTGTAAACGCGTACTTAATAAAATTCACTTGTGTCTCGCCGTGCGAAATTTAATCACTTATTTCTCTTTTTTTTCGCGTGGGACGAAAACAAATACCTCAGTAGGTGTTTTTTTCGTCGTGTTTGTACATTTAGGGACCGCACAACACTTATGCACTTTTGAATTGATTATAAATACACAAATCGTCTTAGAACACATATATTACATATAGTAGTGATATGCAGTTTACGATACCATGACGTCACCGTCAGGGTCGGCAGCCGCCATGATACTACAAGCTTTTTTTGGCGTAAATGTCAAATTTGATTTTAAAATGGCGATTTTTGCTACTAAACCTTTATTTTATGTAGAAATGTATATATACTTGAAAACAGTGAATGCGTAAAAACATCGTGAGATAGTTTTTCAAAATTAGTCATCATGCCTATTATACATATATACATATGTGTCGTGTAGAGAACGGACCATTGCGTTAGTTATTTTTGAACACAGATTAACGTCCACATAAGGCTCAGCGTACGGATATGACGCAGTGCATCTGACGGATTTTAGTCAATTTTAGTATTCTTTGTAAACGAATTTATGAAAGTGCGTCCACTAATCTGACTAATCGACCGGCATCGTACGGAGCGCGCGCGGATCATTAGTCGTTGCTAGGAGACAAAAATCTAATCCGTACGCTGTGCCTACAATATAAATATCATTACTTAAAATAGGATCTTAATGTTTCCATCATTTTGTGGCCATTTAGCATCTTTTCAAAATGATTGGTGTTGTTACGAATATATAAACGCTAAAGTAAGAAAATTAGGGGAAATCTCTCAATTTATACAATTATCTCAGCGCGTTTTGAAAATAAATATAAATGAGTCGTGGTATTTATTTTTCAAATAGAATTGTACCTACTACTCAAAATTAGTAGGAAACAAGTGGGGTTTGTAAGCGTACTTCATTAGTAAGTATAGGTACATTTTTTTACAAATTTACATTTTTTTAATGAAATCTCTATTGTTTAGATACATTATTTGAACAAACTAGGTATCAATTTTTCCGCATCTTTGAAAGATATGACGGCTCATTTAGAAGAAATTCGTGGATGTGTAAGAAAGAAAAATTATGTACACAAAACTTGTATCAATATAAAGTATTTAAAAGTTTAAATTTGGGTTTTAGATATCTACATTTGACGCAAAACTTGAAAATATATATTATAAAAAATTCACACAACATAGATCACAATCTAAAGCTCATAGATCACAATCTATATACAATTCTAAAAAAACTCACAAAACTACATTACGATAAAGCTCATACTTCACTGTATAAGTATGTTTCTCAGTGAGAAATTCTTGTTCTTCTTCTTTCTCTTTATTTATTTAAGAGACGAACAGTAGTCCAATATACAATAAAAAAACAATCATTATGAAATAAACCAAAAAATAGACCAATAACGTTTAGACCTGTTGGCCTGTCAAAGTGTTGCGTCCAATTCATCCTGTGACGTGTGATTTCCAGCTGCCTTTAACACCGGTCACTATCGGTTCTTGAATCTGCCACTCTCGACATGTGTTCGTTTCAGAACCTTCATCTTCTCTGTCTACCGCGTCTTACGATATCCTCGACTTCGCATATCTTAGGATCTCTATAATACTTCGTAGGTAGTATCACGAAGGATTTAAAAAGCAAACTGAAAATGGAATATTTTTATAGTTGTGTATACCTACGCTAAAATTGGATTTTTTCCCTGTCGGGAGTCTATAATATTTTTAACATTTCAATAGAGATGAAATCGGAATAGGTATTATAGGAGAACCAGGAAGTCATAAAGTGATCACGTAAAACTGTCAATGACAGGTTGTAAGCCCTGTAGGTGCCTTTAGTTCCTGGTTCCCCTACAATTATTCCAATTTCGTCTCTATTAGGATGTATAAAATACTGAAAATTCATTTTTCTGCGCAAAAATAACTGTGGCGTCTATTAATAAACTAACACCATAAAAATGAATAGATAATTTGTTAGCAATAAGTGAGGAGCTCTGTGTTTGTAAGTAAGGTGGAATCCCTGAGGACAAATCAATGAGTAGGTAGAGGTATATGAGGATTCACCACGTGTACCTACTCGTATTAAACATCTGACATAACTGTATGTAGATGTGATGTGTTAAGGGAGGTACCTACTATAAACCCCTCCGTGTGTAATAATGTATTAAATGAGGTCCTTGTTGAACATTAACTTAATGGAATTTCCTAAATTACAACTTATGACAACTGAACATACAATATTTAAGTGAGATGATACAGAGTTTCTACAAGGTAGAGCGGCTAGCACGCTGAATTAGTTGTCCGGAGTTCGCTAGTTCAAATCTCGTCTCGATCGATTCTATTATATTCACCTATTACCAAAACATTTATGCTTAAAATTAAGTTAATGTATTAAGATGTATCTACTTGTTACAATGACATATGGATTCTCTTAATAATGTTCATTTTAACGTGTCACTCTAGTTTTTACTCCTCACTACCCCAAAGGAATATAGTGGGGTGTTATGAATTCGCAATTTTTAAGTTTTTTCATCAGTATCATGCTGTGATTATATTCTGAAAGTTTCATCACAATATATCTGTGTGTGTACTATGTGCGGCGTCGTGTTTATACTACTTAATCGATTTTATATTAATGTACTCATTCGATTATTTTCAAATTTTGCAAATTTGTATATCTAATACTCGCTCAGACGATATCTCGCTTAGATTTTGAAGTACACCTGATCTGGCTTCTCAATTATTTTATCTGTAAAATATTTCAATGTGACCCCAAGCTCAGGAAACTTACTTCCGTGCCGTGATATTATGAATGAATTATCTTTATCTTTACGCATGGCTTGATGCAGCATTTTATTATTCCCCACTATATTTAAATTTTTATTTATACATTTATTGTGAATATTTTTTATTTATAAAATGAAAATATTATCTTCATGGGAGACTGGGTTTAAGATACATTATTATAAAAAATATTAAGGTACGTAATCGCTAGTGCAAAATCTATAATACATAAGCTACGTCATGCTCGCTATAATCTCTACGCTCACTGACAAACATTTGGCCTGTTTGATCGATCGACCGGTCTGTAAATAATGCACTGTGTGTACATATTATGTACAATAGGTATATCGACATCACACCTTGAATATTGAGTACCTTTATACGGGTTTACTGTACATAGTAATGTTAGTACATGTTTCACAAAAATGTTTTTTGACTGAAATGTGATAATATAGATCAGTCTTGTTATGAGTGTTATCAGTGAAGAGGAATCTCGTTTATCCAGGACCGAATCCTCCGTAGGTTTAAATGGTGCAGATGCGCCAGGCACAACGGAATTTGGGGTGTCAAATATAAATAATGCAAAACTTAAATTTTTATGTTTTTGAAACAAGTACATAAATATCCTCATACATTCCCTAAACTAAACATTAATGCTTTCACTATAGGTGAAAGAAATCGGTCGTGGCAGGATTCGATCTCGCGACCACTGGAGGATGATGAGCATCGGAAGCATACATATGTATGTCATCATTCATTATTTCTGGTCGTGATCTTCATAGCTGTCGGCCTTCGTGACTCTGTTGGTTAGGTATTTGACTGGACAGGGGGGCGTATTCTAGTGCGCCAGGCGTCGAAAACTGTAGATGCGGTCCTGTGTTTTTTATCGTACGTTGGCCATTTCAATCCGGTCACATTCCTTGCGCCGTTGATCTGGTGCCGCAACCCAACCCCACCGGATATAGATTTAATTAAAAGCATTAATCAACACCCTATACACAACCCCTTACATACCCTCTCCACGACCGTTCATACAATGTTCACACCCGATGAGGAATCAAGTTTCGTGTGATGCACAAATCGATACGTTTATTTCAACTTGATATGAATAAATTATTTGACTAGACCTAAGAATAAACCACATATCATTTTTACCAAGATATGATTAGTTGACAAAGTTTGTCAAATTAATATTATTTATGTAGTTGTTTGATTTTCAACACTATTTTTCATGTTCAACACTATAATTTGTGATATCGTTCATTATTATGTTAATACTAGGATGATTTGTATATTGCCGTTTTTGTTATTGTTAAGGCGCATTCAATAGATTGGTAGTTCAGATTGCGGAATAAGTGAATTTTCCCGGGTTTCTTGAACAGGACTAGCTTGATCCGCCTCATTTCAGGTGGTAGTTTATTCCACGAAGCTGGACCAGTCACAGCAAAAGCGCTATCGCCAAAAGATGTGGTGGTTATGTTAAATGCAATATCTATTGCAAGATAACCTATTTATAACCGATTTCAAAAAAGTAGGAGATTATCAATTCTACATTTTTGTTTTCGTTAGAAAAGGGGTATCTTAGAAGTGGTTAGTTATAAATTTGGTAAAGATCTGATGGTGGAATTTACAAGAAAATAATCAAATTATTCAATTTATTCGCTTCACTTTGATCGAAATGTTTCAAATTAACAAAATGTCTCAACGTACGAACAGAATTCTTCCAAAAATATAAATTTTGCGTTGATTTGTCATTCGTTTTAAAAATTGCAATGGTACTTACCTACTATAGGTAGGTACAAGCTGCGACACTTCGTCACCATTACGACGTATTATTATCATCGTTACTCATAGCTGATGTTAATAACCATAAATCCTATTTCCTTCAATAAATAATATTATAATTACTACAAATAAGTTATTATTTTAAGTTAAATAGCTACAAGACGTGAATACATTGAGTATATTATTATTATGAGGTAACGACTATATTCTATAAATAAATTATCCCGCTGATTGTCGTATGCCAGTCAGTAATATACACAAATACGTCATTGTTTCAGGCATTCTTGAAATAATTTTTTCCCTATTCGGTTAGGCAGAGTGAATGTTACTTCAATATCTCAAACCGCCCAAACCAATTCAATGCATTTATTTTTTATTCATAATATAGCAAACTCCTTTTGCATTTGGAGTTTTTTTCATCCTTCTAATATAAATACTATCTGTGAGCATCATCTAAATAGTGAAGTTTTAACAACAAACGAACATGCATGAGATGAGGCGATAAATGTGTGTCAAGATGAAAATGTGATGTTCGGTTCTCTCTGCCTACCCTCTGAGGGACATGGCGTGATGGTATGTATGAACGTAACGTGTAAATAGATTTTTTTGTTAATTTAAACGAATTTCAACAAAAAGCATTATATTTAGTCAAATTTTACATATTATATATATTTTTTTGTAGTTAGAAAACATAGGAATATTTTCGATTATTAAAGAAATAAAAAATATTATGTTTTGAAAATAGAGACGAAGTTTGAATACAAAAGGAAATCCGGGAAATCAAGGCACCTACAGAGCCATTTAATCTCCATTTACTATGGCCATTTACTACAACCATTTACTCTCTTAATAAATATCACTAGCATTTGCGAAACCTTCACAAAAAAAAACCTTTATGACTTTTTATCGAATTACCTTATGAGTCTAATTTTTGAAAGTTATATATATATATGTTAATTATCAATACCGTCGCCATCTATGGGTGCGACAAAGAATTTTTTTCTTACCCCTTTTTTTCTAATGCCGTATGTCCGGAGGCCAAACTCAAAATAAATTGAATATTATTGAACAAAATATGAATACTTACGTACTTACTTTTATTTTCGTGTGTTAAGTATTCGCATTAAAGTTTTTCGTTTACATTGATGAAGAATTTTCTTGTTGTTTCGTAACATTATCTTGTTCGCAAATCTACTTAATAGTTATTTTACTTAATATAGTCAACAACATGGTAGGTATCTGTTTTAAAACAATGTATTTACATAATAATAGTGGGTGTCTATGAAGTTTCAATATCATAAAGATATGTTTACACAATTCCTGTCACAAAGCGTCAAATATCACGGCCACATTTCGTCCCTCTGCGATCGAGAATTAAATTTTGACATATCCATCGATCATTCCAAAACTTTGACCACTTCACCTCCCCGGTGAAGGTATATTCTGTCGCAACGGTTCAACAACATCACCACTTCTATATCTTAATGTATGTTCAAAAAATATTATTTATACAGTTAGAGCTTTAGGATTTTATATGTATTGTGCAAAGAATATTTGTGTGAGAGCATTTCCTTGCAACATATTGTAATATAATACTATTATGTATAGGTATATCTACCTGTTATGATATAATACTAAGAAATCCTGACAGGCGTTGTCCTATCTGTGTATGATTATTTACATCTGTATATTATGTAATGTAGTTGATATTTTTGTAATTTAGAGTCTGCTTATAATTAAAATTCCACCCCTCCATACATTCAGTCCCTCCCATATCTTCATACCCTTTCGTCCGTTTTTATATATTAATATCCCATAAATCCCAAATCCAGACTAAAAACATTGTATTTTTTAACTCTTGAGTTTTAGTGTGAACATTGTATAAAACATTGTATTTTAAATCTGTGTTTAAGTATGGATTATTCCAAACAGTTAAAGTCCGTATTTTGAGTGTGGATTATTCCAATGAATAAAACTCACAATTTTTAGTATGGATCATTCCAATGAATTAAACTGTTTTTAGTATGGATTATTCCAATACCGTTAGTATAATATTTCAGATATGCTTACACTTGTTTTACCATTTCATTGTCCTCTTCTTGCATGTCGTTTTTCGTTTAAATTATCATTATCGAGTTGGCTGCATTCATTCTCAGAATGTACATAATACATATGTATTTTTTTGTACATTTTCACTTGATAAATAGACCTATAAGTGATTTTTTTTATTTACCTAATATGATAAAATAAATATTTGTCTGTAACGCGTTTGATTCATCCAGCTAACACTCGGAGTCTCTCTCCTCTCTGTTGCGGTTATCGAAGTTTCCCAAAACTTTTGGGCCCGGCAAATTTCCAAACTCGCTCCTCTCAAAGTTTCTGTTTTACTTTCGTGTTAGACGCTTTTTGTCCAAGGTAAATTTCGCCGAGTTACGCAGAAGCGTACCAAGGTGAGTCCCATCTCTTTGACGAGGGAGACGTTCAACTCAAGATATCCCTTTGTGATTTTTTGCCCGAGTCTGTTGCAGATATTCAGGTGTCCCCCGTGTTCCATAATCGCCGTTTTTATATCAATCGAGATGTAATTTGCAAAGAGGCGAAACCATTATTATCCCTCGGAATCTTTTACCTTCCGAGACGTTTGTTTTACGGTTAGTCTAATAAGTAAGTTAGTGTCACTTGGTCGTGAGTCACATAACTTTGGGGTGTGCGAGTAAATCTTTATCCTTGGCAGATAAATCTTTTTACCGTTGCTAAACAGTTGCCGTGTTAAAGCATCTTAATTAACTGAACATTAGGTAGTTATACGAAACTCGTACATTTGCTGGTTCGTAACGGCGGAGTCGTCTGTAGTGTTTGCTTTATAAAGTACCCAAATACTAACTAACTTATTGTACCCAGTACCCAGGTATTCCTTGTGTAACTATATTAAACGATTATATTTGGACTTGAAACCACAACAGAAACTTGATATAAAACTAGCCGGTCTTTCTGCAATAGAATTATTATGACATACTTAGTAGTTTTGATGTACAATAATAATATAATAATGGAAAGACAGTTGGACCTCCTCCCAGGATAGTCCACCCTCACAAACAAGTCAAATGACACATACTACACGATAAAGATGAATATAATTTTTTAGAATATATATTTTTTTAAGGTCACCCGATATCAAATAAGCGGGTGGTGTAATAATAATTCAGTGGTCGCGAGTTCGAATCCTGTTTTTATACTTTCAACAAATTTAAGCGTAAGTACCTACCTATAGAAAACGGAAAAGGAAATTATTAAATTTATGTCCTTGTGAATGTGAAAATGAATATGTCCTTGTTAAACAAGTACATATACATCTTCCTACGTTCCCTAAAATAAGCATACAAATGCTTGTACTATAGGTGAACGAAATCGGTTGAGGCAAGATTCGAACTCGCGGCCACTGGATCATTAGCCCAGCGCGCTAACCGCTCTGCAATCGACCCATCTAAATGAATATTTATAAATTTATTCTATTCGGAAAATCAACAGCATTTTATTTTTTCGAGTATAATGAGTTATTTATAATAACTTAAGAAAACACACGCCAATTATAAGGTCTAGTCAATTAATTATTCATTGAATTAAAAGTGAGAATAATTCATATTTCAAAGAAAAAAAATTATGAATCGAGTTTGAATTTAGATTCTATGATTTGACTATAGGTTATATATAGGTTCACATTATGTGTAGATATTGTTTAAACAATATATTTGACATTATACAAACTTCATGTCAGCTAATTTAGTTTCAATGTTATAGGTACGTCTTTCTGATGACAATGTTATTGAATGTCAAAACATGAAATGGCTTAAAGACCATGAAAGCACACTCTATTATGTGTTCGCTCGCTCAGTGAATCAGTGTTACCTAAACAAAATTAATATGATGCATCATTTGTTAATATTTATGATTCAAAAAATTGGCATCAATAATAAATTTGAAAAAGAAAATTCCCTAAGCTCCTTCCTTATTTACAATACACAACAATTACCGCCATTAAAGTGTGCCTACCTGCTGCTTGTGGCGGTAACAATTTTTCCACTCGTACGTTGGGGGAATCTTCATTTTATTTCTCAAAACACGGACGAACATTTTTCACCTGGGTGTAGGGTGTGGGGTTTAGGGCGTGTGGTGTGATTTATAAAGAAAAAAGTAAAAGATAAGATGGTGTACATCAATAGATTTCAGAGGATGAAAGCTCCATCGATCTTGGTTCCACACACCTTATGTCGATGGTATCTAATTGACAACGTGCTTCGATAAAGGCATGATATGTACTCCCAAAACCTCTTAAGAGAGACGTCAGTTTTGAAGTATTTTTTTACTGTAGTTTATCTATATTTTTACTCCAAGAATTTTAATTATTTCTAACACTTATAAATGCAATTCACATCCTTAAAGTAAACAGTGAAATAAATAATTATTTATATGTTTGGACATATTGAAAGAATGAACGATGAACGACTAACCAAAAAAATACACATGGATGGAGTGAATAGCAGGGACCGTCTCAGAAAGAGGTGGGATGACCATGTGAATGATATTTTGAAAGAAGGAATATAAGAAGCTTGAACAATCGACGAGCCATGTATGTGACGATGCATGGATGTAAATAAAACCAGGAATGTGTGCAAAAATAGAGTAGTATGGCGCTCGGTTCTCTCGGCTTACTCCGTAAGGTATGTTTGAATTCAATTTTTTCAGGTGTAAATCTGTTATTAAAATTTCGTCAATCTGTTATATAATTAAGAAACCCCTTGTATATTATAATTATACGTCTGCAAAAAAGAGTTAGATGTGGCTAACACTAAATTCTCCACCACATTCGTAAATGTCATTAATATTGGTACGCATTGTACAAAGGACGCAATTTCGTTCATTTTTATCTTATTTTGTGTTATGATGTTTCATCCAATATTCAAATATTTCATCCACAAATGTTTCATCCAATTTTTAAATGTCTGCCTTCGTGGCTCAGTTGGTTCGGTATCTGACTGCCGATTCAAAGGTCCCGGGTTCGATTCCCGTTAGAGACGCAGTTTTTAATTGTGTTTTCAGTCTGGATCTGTGAGATGATTGATATTGTAACTATCCAGAATGTGGCAACTTATTATTGGGTGCGTGTTAAATTAATATTTGACATAGTAACTGTTAGTTTCCCGAGAAGCAATATTAAATAAAAAAATATAATTTTTTATTTTGGAATATCCGCTAAAAGTACATATTGTATATGTCCATAATAGTCATATAATAAAAAAGTATAATATTATGTAACCCTCTTGTAGGTTGATATATGTAATAGGTAAGTATGTTGATATTAGGTATAATATTATGTTTGTTAGTGGTTATAATATGACCAGAATGTACTCGAGTTAAGTGGCGATCGCTTTCACAGCACGATAACCGAGTTTAATGATGGTTTCATCCTATGTGAGGAGGTTTTTGCCTCTCTATGGGAGAAGTATATACTCATATGATTTGATATGTTGTTCTTGTACAAACAATTTCAGTCTATCTTCAATATAAACAAAACCACCTACTTATTATATTGCCACATTCTTAAACGAGAAATATCGACATTTATATTGTGATTAAGGGATTTCGTTTACAGAAAAAAACTATACCTACGGACTAGAATAATATTTTTTTTCTTTATCGCCCTTAATGAGTTATTACAAAATTAGCTCAAAAATATTGAAGCTATCGACTATCCACTAACCTAAAATTATGTAACGATCTCTATTTTGAAGGTTTCTCGATTCTTGTGTCTACATCTCTATAAACTTATTTTTGTTACTAACAATGTGTTTTCACTTGTTTCAGAATAAGAAATGAAGCGTATGATTGATACTCTGGATGAGTCAAGAACAGGATTAAATAGGTTATTATAAAAGATGCTCCCTTGTACTGTGTTAAGAGGTATGTATGTCACTTCATTTTCACTATTACAAAATGGTAGATGATGCCACGGTTAGTTAGGTTTAATTTAACTATAACCTATTATTAAATATTCGGTCGATGAGACTCTAATACGACATAATGGGGATAGATGAGTATTTACGTTTTGCGTAAATACTCATTTGGATACATGAAAATCGGATTTTCCAATATTGTGTTAGAGCGGTTTTAGATTAAACGGTTTATTGCTAAATTCACACACATTATTACTAGCTGCTTTCGCTGTGTTAAAATTAAATCACACTTTCACATAATTAGTTTTAATTCATCCACTGTGTACGGATTCTCGTTCGTATTACCTATGTGTAGACTTGGTATATTATCAGATTAGGCAGAGGTTCGAATACTGTAACAGGGATTCTGTACAGCATTTGAACTGTACTGTATTCCTTACATTCAAATCTGTAGCAGAGATTTGTTAGCCTTCGTGACTCGGTTGGTTATATATCGGAATCCTGAGGCCTGTTCCATTCACGGTGTAGATACAGTTTTACCTATGTTTTTGGTCTGGATCTGTGAAACGATAAACATTTTTATTATTGGGTGCGTTAGTTACCTGTAAGTTGCTCGGGAAACAATATCTACCTACAAAATCTTAATATATAAAAATCTCGTGTCACAATGTTCGTACAGGCTAATATCCGAAACCGCCGAACCGATTTCAATGATATTTTCTAAATTTGTATGGTCGATTTAGGATTGAAAGATAGGATAGTTTTGGATTCTACATATATGTGACGCTGTAATCGAGATATCTAGATAAAAATTTTCACCCAAAAATGCATCTAGCCACAAATTTTGACTTTCCTACGATCCCCAAGATATTTGTATATTGAAAAAGGGTCAGTTAAAAGGATTATGTGGAAACCGCAGCTGTAAAATTCAGATGTTCATTTAGCATAATCTTCTACCCGAAGAAGGCACGGTCCTACTTAGCTATAGGTTCTTTATGGTTTCATCATGTGGCTTTTAACATGTTAGCCATGAAACCATTTATCATTTAATGACTAAAGTTTACACACATTTATGTAAATGTCATGTCATGTTATGTTATCGAGTGTCCCGTAAGAGCCGGGTAATAGAAAATACAACAGGCACCAACAAAATTCGGTGCTCGTTCGCTTGCAACGTCTTGGTAACGAGTATTCCTCAAGTATAGGCTTTTTTATGTTGGTGTTGGCTTTTGTAAGAGGTAAATGCACAGAACCCGCTTCAATAATATGTATCCTTTTTTTTTTTTTTAACATGTCTACGTAGGGGACGCCAGCTATTAGGATTTGGGTCCATTTTACTCTTCCGAAGAAGCGCACTACGTAGCGTTGGGAGGGGTTTGCAATCTAGAAAAGAGTTTATTAATTCGGATTTTAAAAAGACCCGGGATGTACGAAGATGGAAACACAGAATTCGGAAGATCGTTCCACAGTCGGGCTGCTGTGTTAATAAAGGAGTTCGAGAAGCGACTTGTTCGTATATGTTGAAGGTCCACTGTGAATGGATGCTGCGATTGAGTGAAGCGAGTGACTCTGTTGCGAGTGGGTGGAGGAGGGACCAAAGATGCAAGTCTCCTTTAAAGTATTTTTTTTATTTTCTTTTTAGTTGTGTAATCTTTCAATAGATGGCGGTGTGAACAAATCTATTCACATTGTATTACGCATCTAGAGAACAAAAAAATGTTATATGCATAAAACAAGGTCTAAATAAAATGCAATCTGTGGCAGAACGACATCTGCCAGGGCCTACACGTATAAAATATATTTTTATTTCTGCATTATACATACTATCCGCTTTTTATGTTACCAAGACGATGTAAAGACATGGTAAAAAATGAGGAATGTAGAAGGTGGAATGCTTGTAACATTGTACATACCTACTAACTTAATAAACGTGGTGTATTTAAAGAATGTTTTCCGCATTTGCATACATTATATTACTTTTCTGCGAGAAAACTTGAAAAGACGATCCTCGCAACTTTCAATGGAAGCTTTTGAGAATTTCCGATTTATGATAACAATTCACTTCGGCGTTTCTTTTTGAACATTATATTATTATTATATTCGATAGATATTGGAATATATTGTCTGAAATACAATGTTATATTTCATACAAAATTTGTATGTTTATTTCAGAACGTGCAATATACGTACATATTGCATAAACACTTTACTAAATTTTCTTCTCTTGCCAAAAATACTCATTAATTTGTAACTTTTTACACTCGTTTGTTATTTTATTACGAGAATTCGATCTATGTTCCACTAATTGTTGTCAATTGGCAATAGACATCATTATATAGGTAATTAGTTACTTTTTATTTGTTGTTTAGTATTTTAGAAAATCATATCGGTCTTTCAAAAAGGTATTCTGATTTTTTTTAATAACTTGATATACACATTGTCTCAAAATTACTTCAAATAAGTAAAAAAATCCACTATTTTAAACATTTTTCCACATATAAATATTATAAATATTTTAAGTTATTTAATTTGATTATGAAATTCCGTTACGAATTGACAGTTGGAAAATTAGAAATAACTTATTATATTATTTATGTTCTAATAAACGACTGACTAAAAAAATACCTATACATGGGTGTAAGAGATGGAGTAAATAGCAGGGGTCGCCCCAGAAAGGGATGGCATGACCATATGTGAATGATATTTTGAAGGAAACATAAGAAGCTTGAACAATCGACGAGCATGTATGAGACGATGCATAGATGTAAAGGATGCCAGGAATGTGTGCAAAAATAGAGAAGTATAGCGCTCAGTTCTCTCTGCTTACCCCGTAAGGAACGTGACTTGATGAAATGTATGTTCAAATAAAATTGATATCGTAGTAGAGCATTATATTTTTTATTTATTTTTTATCAGACCATATTCTACAATGATGCAAACAAGTAGATTACCTGCTGCTGCCCAACTAGGAAACCCTATTCTTGGGCTAGTAATAATACAAACAATTCTCCATTCTCCAAAGTTTTTATAATATTTTGCCTTTATTATGTAAATTATTGATTTTGGTATATTTAACAAATGATCTTAGTGTTGTGTCTAGGAGGTACATTCATATAAAATTAAACCTGAAGGGGAAAGTGTACTTATGTACGTTTTTGTTTCTTAAGAAAATGAATATCGTTGAAACACCTCGCCTATCATTACTAATTCACTGTTATAGTCGAAAGCTTTCTCAGGTAGCTAGTACTATAAAGAATGATTTATTGTTATTACATATTTTGAGTGTTGGAAAATTATTATTATGGTAGTATTTGGTATGGGACCAAACCTAGGTTATGAATGTGTCGTGTACTGAATGGAACCCATTTATGTAATTGTTTTTAAGCCCAAAAAGGGAAATGTTGGTGTTAAAGAATTTTATGTGAAACTCACACGTGTTAAATATTTATATGATCGTTTTGTGTTTATCCAGTAATAGCTATGTTCTTTATAATATATACGAATAAGACAACATAAAAACATCTTTATTGAATCCGTCTGGATAACAGAATAATAATGCTTTGAGGGATTTGAATAGTCAATAAAGCAGCTCAGTGGAATTAATTACCCACTCACAGAGCCAACAATTAGGCACTGTTTGGAATTATTCTTGGTCCTCAGTACCTACTGTAAATACTGTAAATACTGTTTATTTGTAAGAAACTCTCTGCACCATATCAAGTAAGTGGTACATTGTTATTTTTCAAACAGGTTTACCATAATAACAATAACTAACAATAGAAGAGTTTGCGAATGTTTTAGATATTTTATGAATCTACGCAATAATAATAATAATGACAATTTATAAAGCGCCGTTTAGTGACAACCGTGGTCACCTCAAGGGCGCTTTCAGTTTGCAAAAAAAAATATTTAAAATTAGTCCTATAGCTAACACATTGAAAATGGTGAAACATAAAACTTAAAAAAATACCTAGAAATGACAAATTAATCGAGTTATATATATTACATAATCCAGGTGAAATTAATTTTAAAAAATAGTGGATTCAAAGTAAACTGGCATAATATTTAGTACACATTATATTATTGAACGGATGAAGGACAATCTGGATACGACTTGCGAAAAAGATGAGTTTTTAATTTCTTCTTGAATTCATTGATATTTTCGGCACATCTTATATCCATTGGAAGATTGTTCCATGAGTTTGGTCCAAAAACGTTGGCAATGTTGGTTTCATGAGAAGTTTTAATCTACATATTGGTAATTGTAATTTTGTTGAAATTGTGTGATTGTGGTTTTATTTTATGAACACTAATTTCATTAAAATTAAGATTAGATTGTTTACATAAATTCTAACATTTGTCCTTTGTAAATATCAGTATAGACAAGGATGGATGATGGATGATTTTAACCAAACGTTCCCATACCAACAAAACGATAACTAATGTTCGTTTACAAATCGTTGTATGAATATTATAATAAATTGATGTGGTTCAAAATAATATGTAGATAGGAGAACCTACTAATGATGCTTTATTGTCGAATAAAATGGTGCCACTCAGTCGAATTATTATTTATCTTATCATATCAGTTAACACACAAATGATAGCGGGGAAGGGAAGGGAATCATTGAAACGTCTTCTTGTGATTTTGTATTGTAGTTTAGAGCAAAAAAGGGACCGTCTAATGTTTTTGCAACAAATCGTGTCGCACGATTAAGATGTGTCCCTTTTTGTGTGCAGTCCTTCTACGAGCTCTTTGTGCTTTGTTTTAACACAACGACTCTCAAACTTTTTTCAGTGTTGGCCTATATAAATTTATAAGTATTAATTTTCTCGCTAACAATAATTCACAAGTAATAGATAATATACTTTTTACTGTTTATATGTTTCAGTTGGACTATGCATCTTGAACTGTCTTACTAATAATAATTCCTGTTTCAAGACGGACAAATTATATTATATTTCAGCTATAAAATGAAAAGACACAAAAACCATTATATTTTTTTATATTTTTGCATTGCTTCTCGGGCAACTAACAGATATTATGTCAAATATGAAATCGGATATCCAACCAAATAAGCCCCGAACTATTCTTGATAATAGTCCTATAGCGAATTCATAAGTATTTTTGTTGTAGTTGATTAACTAAACGATCCAGTTTCATGTTTCATTACTTGCACATGATGCACGGAAATGTTAATAAATCAATTATAGTGTTATTTATAAACGTAGTTCAAATATTGATCTACGTTTGAACCCAAATTTGGTAACCTATTTATAAACATGGATCAAAAGTTGAACCGTGATTCTACTCAAATGTCAAATTGAACCGGCGGACGACGGTTGTAGTTTAACACTGGTTTAACTTGCCATTTCACAATTTTGAAGTAGGTACCTACCTATAACTATATAAGATATTAGAAAAACATATAAAAAGCGTTTTAATTCACTAGAATTTTCGATTAACGTTGAATTCAAACAAAAATATCGAACGTAAAAAGTACAATAGCAAGAATTTGATAGAACTATTGTGTGGCGCGCACGCGTATCCTGTTATGTGGTCTTGACAACCAACTTGACAAAACTAACTAAATCTTACAAAATACTGGGTTTTATTCTGCGGAGTACTAAATGCTTTAAAAAAACTAAATTCGGTGCTGTCGCATGAAATAGAGCTCAAAATCGAAATCAACTGAACTGGGGTTCAAATATTTTTATAGATAAGGTTGTTAACATTTAAAACGAATAAAAATGGTCAAGGCGAGATTCTTTACTGTGCATTTTGTCATGTATTATATAATCGTAAGCCACTCACTTAAAATTAATAAAAGTACAAGTCATGTGTTTATATTGACTTATATCCCGCACCATGTTTAGTAAACCATTGGTTCGTTGTTGTACGGGGTTGTATGATGAGAAAACTTGTTGAAAGGGACGGGAATATCTTATATGTATGTGTGTACCTATAGTGTAGTGTGGCCTTTAGAGGCCGCTATAACCTTTCTGTTTATTGTAGCTTGAATATACGAGATGTTTGGTGTAACAACATCATATCCCAATTCAGACGGACCGGCCCTTTGTTACGGCTTATTATTTATGTGTCATATTTAGAAACTTCTCTCTTTGCTCACAAATACCAAATCGCCATTTACAACTGTTGGAAAGGGGGATGGATATACCTATTGGCCGGTTATAATATTAATTGCAGAATTCCTAGAGTTCCACACATATTGATAATGGTTAACCTACACGTTTCTTGGGCCGCACAGATTGTATAGTTTCAAAAATATAATAAATTTATTTGATTGGTTATTAGTTTTCAAGAATGCCACTCATAGAGAAATACATGATAAGGATTTTCTTCTCAGTCTCCATCGTCCATTTTTTGTACATGTCGGGCCCATTATCTCTATGGAGATGATGGGGTCTTTACTTAGAGACCTACATTTCAAAATAACAATACTGTAGTAGAAATATTTCATTGGCAAAACTAAATGTGATTTTTGTTTCTTTTATCTACCCGCATATTGTATAAATGAAACAGTTTATCATGATTTGTCAGGGTAGTTTATATGACAGGGGTGATAAGACTCTCAATAGAATTACACACATGTAGCGTATCCAGTATTTTTCCACATGTATATTTTTTCTATGCTTTGTTTTTGTCAATTATATTTCAAAGATTCGTTCACCCCTTACGTAATTTGTTTCGTAGTGCCACCAATATTAAGCAATAACGCGCTTGGAATTATCATGTATATAATTAAGCGGTGCTTTTTACTTTTGTACGATGTTACTGGAATGAATCTCCCCAGTACACTGTTTTTTTTAACCGAACTATAGTGACTACAAAACATTTCGATTTGTGCAACTAAATGTTTTGTGTACACAGCTAAACTTACAGTCATAAATAGATAAACCTTTATTACTGATAACAAAGGTTTGGCTAAAACGCTGGTAGCCAGTTCAGTTGTCATAATATTTTTTCAGTGTACATCAGCATTTATAATTCCAAAATCACTGAATTGTAGGCGAAATATATAACTAATGAACACTTTTTGTTTAATAAATTTCGGTTCAATCAATCAATTTCTTAACTTACCTAATCCCAGAAAAAACTTCTTATTGTAAATTAGACGTAGGTATAGTAGTGACTCGGTTATTTGTTGGGTATTTGAGCCTTTCCACGGTATTTCTGTTCTTCCTTTCCACTTTCCAGTTCTTGGGTCGGCCCACGTATTATTTACCTATAATCTTATCGATTTCCAGTTGCATGATTTATAGTTTGTTAATACAATTTGTGCGTGGAGTGTGTTTATATATATTGTGATAGTTTACTTTTTGTTGGATTCAGATACGATTACATTCTGATAACAACGGAATTCGGTTGGTTGGGCATGCTCTGAGGGAATGTAGGTACATTCTATTATTATTATTGTTAGAACAGTCAAAACCCCTACTACTTATCATCATCATTATTATTTTAATTCGACCAAATATTGTAGGTATAACTACCTTTTCGTTGTTTGCTGAACAACTTTGTTGTGTTCACATAGCGAGAGATCCTGTTTTTTCATGTGTAACAAACAATCAAAGTCCACCATCAAAGATTAAGGTTAACAATAGGTTTGGTTTTAAGTCCTTATTTAGTACATACATAGATGAATCAATAGCATACCTCGCACACTATGAATTTTTTATTTTATGTAGTTCAATATAATATTAAAATCGAATATTTTTGTAGTTGTATATACGTAAACATGTGATTTTTTTCCCTCTCGGGATTTAATGTACAGATTTTTATCATCTCAATAGAGACCAAGTTGGAATAATATTGATCAAAAACTAGGTGAATAATAATAATAATAATAATAAAAATTTATAATGCGCCGTTTAGTGATACAAGATCACTCCAAGGGCGCTGTAGCTTATTTGTTGGCTCTATGAAACAAGGCAGTCTTAAGAAGTTTACCGAAGGTGTCAATGCTCTGAGCTCCACGTATGTCAAGAGGCAATTTATTCCATTTTAAAGGCCCGTTCACACTAAAACCGCGATCATAGTAAGCCGCCTTATTGACTCTGTACAATTATTTTAAAGAGTTGGTACTCTTTGATTCAGACGATCTCAGCGTAAGCTGCCTCCCCGATGGAACATTCCTCTGGCACAATTCCTAAATGTAGTGTGGAGCAATACCATCAGGCATACCTTATAGTCCACTCGTTCTGGATATCTCGACCAGTGCAGTTCGTTAAGAAGAGGTGTTATGTGACATCTTTTGTAGGCTCCATATATCAACCTCGCAGCTGCGTTGAAAACTATTTGTAATCTATCAAGCTGATTCTTTGGCAAACCCGCATAAATAACATTACAGTAATCCAGGCGTGACACCACAAATGCATTAATAAGCGTTTTAGCTTCGTTCTTGGGTAAGCTCCGACGGATACTTTTCAATTGCCTCAGATGAAAGAAACAAGAGCTAACAGTTTTTGAGAAAGGAGCATATGCGTGAAGGGAGCATATAAACCAAAACACCGTATTTTGAAATCAAATTTCACAAATATGTTAAACAGTGTGTTTCAGTGTTTCTAAAACAAAATACCATAAGTATTTTTAACATATCCCTAGCGAATGTTTGTCACACAATTTTAAAATTCAACATAAATTATAAAAATATTAAAAATATCCTTTTTTACTGCTTTTTTTTAATTTCTCCAGAACTATGTGTCGTAGACAAATAAATATTTTATTTGTTTAAAGAATGCATAAAATCAAAGTGAATGTTCGTGATTTTATTCAAGTTAGGTTTGTTCTTAAAATGCAAAGAATAACAAATTATGGTAATCGAATATTTTTATTATTGCATATGCGCAAACATTGGATTTTTTTCCCTGTCGGGAGTCAAAGATATAAATAAAAATAATAAGATTGTTGTTCATAATTTCACCCATAGATGGCTGTAGTAAAAATTCCTTATTTTCAAGCGAAAAGAATTTCAGTATTACAATATATAGAACTTTCAAAATTGAATTGATAGGGATCTCATTAAAAGGCATAATTGGTGAACGTTGCGCAAGCGCATAAAAGTGATCACGTAAACCAGCCGATGACAGGTCGTAAGCCCTGTAGGTGCCTTAATTTCCCGGTTCTCCTACAATAAATATTCCAACTTCGTCTCTATTGAGATAATTAAAAATCTGTTAACAAATTATGGGTTCCCGATAATCTAAATCATGTATAAACCATTTTTAACGCACGCCATAATCTCCCTTACTAACACGTGACTTCATGGAGCATTAGGCATTTTTCACATATCACCAAATTTAGCATTATATTCCCTCTTATAACAATTTTACTACTTTGTTTATTTTCTTTCTAAGTATAAATTTCTGGTTGGTTGGAAGAAATTGTCTAATGTCTATAAGCCCGCCAATGTGCAATATATTTTTTATATTATGTACAAAAAGATAAATAAATAAATATAAATATAAAAATAAAATCGTAAATTTAAAAATTTCCCCAATTGTCAAAATAATATTATGCCCTAACAACAGTGTGTAGTTCTGCCCATGCGCAAACAAACAACTACGACTAAGAATGCTCGTGTTATGGTTAAGTGGTCACGTCTTGTGATTTGTCAGTTGTTCACCTGTACTTCTGCCCCCACCACCTGTTCTCTACACCTATACTAATGAGCCATACCACATCGTGGCTGGTTGCTGGTACCTGGTACTACCACAACCGTCGAAGGCGGCGCAACTGAAGAGTACGCCCAGTTTAAAGTCGTCTGACCAACTGCCTGCTATTCGATATTATTTTTGATCACATAATCGTGCGCTGTTATATGTATGCTTTAACCTGTTTGTAAGGTATCACATGGGAGGCTCAGATATCATTATCTCACGCCACACCACGCCCATTAAAATATAATATTTATAGCAAATTATGCTTGTGCTATGAAAATGGAGTAGCAAAAAAATGACCAAATTTTATACTGTTTATATGTAGGGCTTCGTCGTTCAGTTTGTTAGGTATTCCCGACGGAGACATATTTTTCAATTATGTTTTCAGTCTGGATCTGCGAGACGATTAATATCGCTAGTCTCCAGAATGTGGCAACTTGTTATTGGGTGCGTGTTAAATTATGATATTTGCCATGGTACCTACCTGTTAGTTGCCCGAGACGAAATATAAAATATATATGTGTCCGATGTGGACTTAGTAGCACATTTATAACGCAAAAATAACGCAAAATTTGAGAAACTCAATATGTAGAGTAAAAACAAAATAAAGCAGGTGCTTACATTGAAATCTTAAAATAGAGGTAGGTACCTACTTGCATATAATATAAAAAATATACTATACACCTATGGAAATCTTAAAATAGAGGTAGGTACCTACTTGCATATAATATAAAAAATATACTATACACCTATGGAAATCTTAAAATAGAGGTAGGTACCTACTTGCATATAATATAAAAAATATACTATACACCTATGGAAATCTTAAAATAGAGGTAGGTACCTACTTGCATATAATATAAAAAATATACCATACACCTATGGAAATCTTAAAATAGAGGTAGGTACCTACTTGCATATAATATAAAAAATATACTATACACCTATGGAAATCTTAAAATAGAGGTAGGTACCTACTTGCATATAATATAAAAAATATACTATACACCTATGGAAATCTTAAAATAGAGGTAGGTACCTACTTGCATATAATATAAAAAATATACCATACACCTATGGAAATCTTAAAATAGAGGTAGGTACCTACTTGCATATAATATAAAAAATATACTATACACCTATGAAAATCTTAACATAGAGGTAGGTACCTACTTGCATATAATATAAAAAATATACTATACACCTATGGAAATCTTAAAATAGAGGTAGGTACCTACTTGCATATAATATAAAAAATATACTATACACCTATGAAAATCTTAAAATAGAGGTAGGTACCTACTTGCATATAATATAAAAAATATACTATACACCTATGAAAATCTTAAAATAGAGGTAGGTACCTACTTGCATATAATATAAAAAATATACTATACACCTATGAAAATCTTAAAATAGAGGTAGGTACCTACTTGCATATAATATAAAAAATATACTATACACCTATGGAAATCTTAAAATAGAGGTAGGTACCTACTTGCATATAATATAAAAAATATACTATACACCTATGGAAATCTTAAAATAGAGGTAGGTACCTACTTGCATATAATATAAAAAATATACTATACACCTATGGAAATCATTTTGTCGTCTAAACAAATACCTACATCAATAATATCAAATAAAAAATACTTGTTATATTTAAATTTTATTAAATATTGACGCGTTTCGTGCAAGCTACATACATCGTCAGAATAATCTATTTACAATGGAGTTCTATCAAGAATTGTCGATCGACAAACTAAACTTGGCAATAATATTAATGTGAAATAAATAAACAAAAGAGATGATACGATACAGCATAAATATTGGAATATTTATGTCGGCCTTCGTGGCTCAGTTGGTTAGATATCTGACTGCTGAGCCAAAGGTCCCGGGTTCGATTCCCGGTGGAGACACAGTTTTTAATTGTGTTTTCAGTCTGGATCTGTGAGACGATTAATATCGTAAGTCTCCAGAATGTGGCAACTTGTTATTGGGTGCGTGTTAAATAATATTTGACATAGTACCTGTTAGTTGCCCGAGAAACAATATTAAATAAATAAATAAATATAAATAAATAAATACATTATCAAGACTGACCATGAAAGACTAAAATAAAATCAAGTCTTGAGTTGTTTGTCCAACACTAGTTAGCTGTACCTACCATTGTAAAATGGTTGAAGGATTATAATCTTAGATAGTTTTTTTTTTATTTTTCATTATACTCTTTAGTTTAATTTTATATTTAAATTAATTATTTTTAATAAACACACTGGCAGTCGCGCTAAAAGGTAACAAAAGGTAATATCGCGATTTCAAAAATTAATTTTGATTACCTATTGTATTTGAGTGTGGTTGTGTGCGTTGCTAAATGCTTTTTTATGGTTCATTAAAACACCGCTTACAAATCTATTCTATTTACTTAGTCAAATATGAACAATTTTCATTTGTAAGCAATAGTCATTAATGATAATGCTAAAATTTTTAATTATCTCCCAGTTTTGGGGTGTTATTGTAAATGTATATAGGCTTGAATGTACCTATAGCAAGGCACCTACATATCTTTAAATGCTAAATCATTTCCATAATAAAGGTGTTACAACAGACAAAATTGTATAGGTGACATAGGACGTTATTAAACGTAGGATATATTTTACTTCATTACAAAATTACCTTCTTTTTTATTTTTAGTGGGTATGTTTTTACTTTTATATTCAATTTGCGCATACTGCGCATTGCAAACACAATGACTGGTATACATGATACATTTTAATTCTACGTCTACATAATTCATTTAATAGCACACATGGAAAATGTGAATTTCGCTGCATACTCCGAACATCAACGTGCAGCTAGTTATGATTTGGTGCATTGAAAGAACAATGAATAAAATTATGATTGAAAAAAAAACAGAAATAGATATTAAAGATTTTAAATTTTTTGTCAGCGTGGATATAATAATTATATTTTATAAAGCGCCGTTTAGTGATACTAGGCCATTACAATGACGCTATATTAATTGTTGGCTCTACGAAACAAAGCCGTCTCAAGTAACTCACCGAAAGTGTCAATGATCTGAGCTCCACGTTTGTCAGGGGGCAATTCGTTCCACTTTAAAGACTCCTTCACACTGAAACTGTAATGATAATAAGCCCTCTTGTTGACTTTTGCCACAGTTCTTGAATGTTGTGTGGAGCCAAGTCATTCAGAGCCAACAACCATATCTTATAGTCTTCTAGTTCTGGACATTTCAACCAGTGTAGTTTATTAAGAAGAGGTGTTTTGTGATATATTTTGTCAGCTCTATCTATAATCTACGTATGTATATAATGGTGTGGATTAATGTATTAAGCAAATTAAATCGTTGCTCTGTAAAAAGAGAAATTTATTATTAAAATAATTATAAAGTACAATAAAAGTAATAATAACTAAAACATAAATAAATAATAATGATAACAAATATAATTTTACATGTAAAAAGAGAAACGACATTAAATGCTTTTAGTTCCTCCTTTTTAGAATCTTAACTGTCACTTCAAAACAAATATAAAACTAAAACTTTAATATAGAACCAATTCAAATAAAAATGAAATAAGTACTTCTAGGTGACATCTATGTAAGTATTTGTTTTACATGTATATTATAAAAAATGGGTTACAATTTAGCGCCCTAAAAATAAAAAAAACAATCGTGAAAGTAGAGTTAAGTAGAATCTAATTGAGAAAATGTTTAAGAAATATTAATCTATTGTTAAAATATCGTACAATTTTGTGTCGATTGTATTTTTTTAAACAACACATCAGGTAGTACGGAGTGAATAAAATAATCCACTCGTACTAACACGACATTTTATGCTCGTGTCTAGTCATGCATATATCAACATTATGTATGTACATATTATGTGGTGTATCTCGAACAAGATGTATTGTGTATTTTACAGAAATACTATGCTAGGCTTTCTTACATCTACTATGTATGTCTACATACATAATATATACTTTGTCTCGCCGTATTTCGTATTCACATTTTTGTTTTATGACTGCCATAGAGAAACATCCCTTATGTGCTTGTCTATTTAAGATGTACTTTCGTATGTACGATAGACGCAGCCATTACATTCACCTTTATTTGAACGATTTTCTCTTTATTGATTAGGTTTTTCCAATAGACTCAAAATAATAACAAATTCGGATTATTTACCCAGTGGCGTTTTCGATAGTATCTCACCTTAATAATAGCGCTTAAAATTGATATGAAAATTGATTAGAGCTGTTCTAAACTAAAGGAAGTTATTTTTATTATGAAAAAAACGAGAGAGTTGTCAAGTCATATTCGCTTGTAGGTATGCGGAGGAATTCTGTTATTGCATTCGCTTTTTCACACATCTATTAAATTAACATTACTTCGTCTCTTTCACAGTCATTATTTGGTGTGCGAGATAATTATAATGTGATTGCACTGGAGTAAAAGAGAAATATGTCTACAGTGTGTATCTGAATTATGTATTATTCTATAGTTTCTTTCTCACTTAATGTATTATGTCATGTGTGCTCTTTCTTGGGAATATTGTAAGAATTCGTTAAACCGTACCATTTTTGTAGATCGATTTAGTCTCTTGTAACGTGTCTATATAAAAAATGTCAGGTTCTACTACAACAAACGCACGATCGTCGAAGTCGATGGTGAACACCCTGTTTATTTCGGCTAATTTTTCGACCATAGATGAAGATCATCCGTGCTTTTTTGGTCAAAAAAATGAAACAAAAATGAACCGAGGACTTGTGGTCCTGTATTGTACATTTGATCGTACCCCCATATAAAATCATTATGTGTGTATAGTAGGTACATTTTCTGTACACACAGTGTTGTGTGCGTCCTGTGTTTGGCCATTAAGGAATTTACGATTTATACACTAACGCGGCACACACATGTTTACACTGGACCAATTCCATTTTGTATATTACACCCCTTTTTAAGGACGCCGTACACCTCCACCACTCGCTCCGTCATCTACTCCCACCCCTCCTATCCGAGGGTTCAGAGTTGTTACATATTTTCGGCATTAGCATTACGATTAAGTCCATTAAGATTATTTTGGTAGCTGGCCGAGCAATAAATTTAATCTAGGTTCTGGTTATTTTACGCAACATCGAGTGCAAAACATTATAAACTTGCGCGGTTAAGGTTTAAAATATGTTTGTCTAATTATGTTGATACATTTTATTATTTATTAACTACATTATTAATGTTAAAGCGAGGAGTGAGGGGAGGGGGGGGGGTTCAGTAATAAAAATATCATATTTATGACTGGATTTTTTTTCTTCAATTTTATCGGTAAATGTTTAGTCCTTTATAATGCCTCGTAAAAAACGACATTTTCATTTTGTTCGGTTTCCCCCGAAGCGAATATCTATGTTCTGTTTTTACCGCGATATCGCGTTTGACTATAAAAAAAAATGAAATTATCCATAAAAGGTAATATACTTAATATATGTGATCAAATGAGAGACGGCTAGAATGAGAAGGTAGAGCTAAAGAACACAGAAGAAAATAATAAAATCTTTGTTGTTTGTGGTGTTTTGCTACAATAGATTTTTTTTGTTTTCAAAACGTCGAAAACATAATTTACAGTTAGAGGTTTAAATACATACATACATACCATCACGCCATGTCCCTCACGGGGTAAGCAGAGAGAACCGAACGCCACTTCTACCTTGACATACATTCATCGCCTCGTCAACATTCATACATCGTCTTATACATGTTCGTCTGTTGTTCACGCTTCTAACATTTCCGTCTTTCAAAATACCGTTCACATGGACGTGCCATCGCTTCCTTGGGCGGCCCCGACCTCTCATTCCATTCCTGTCTGCAATGTATATTTCTTCCTCAAGCGTTCCTCATTCATTCTCCCCATGTGGCCAAACCATCTCAATGTGTTCACTTTCATTCTATTAATAACATCTTTCTTTATCCTACATTCTTTCCTTATGTCCTCATTTCTGACCCTGTCATACATCGTTCTATTACAGATTCTTCTTAGCGATCTCATTTCAACTGCATTTATTCTACTTTCGTGCGACTTCCGCCATGTCCAGGTTTCACTTGCATACGTCAAGGTTGGCACTAAGATAGCGTAGCGGTGTAAATATACCTTTATCAAATTAGAATGTAAAATGTTTATTACATAATTTATAGTAAAAGATTAATAATTACCATCGAGTGTAAATTTTGAGATACTTGATCAACGAGTTGTATTTATTTAATCTTACTTTAATATTTGACTGTAATCCAAAATCACGTATGTAGATCGAAAAGTTATATTTATTCTATCTTACATATTATTTGACTACAATCTGTCGTTAAGCGTTGTAAGATAGAATGACCGTTTGAGTTTATATTAAGTTTTTTTTATTCAGCATGGAAGTTTTTGAGGAATACTTACTATCAGAAATACAACAAAACCAAACAAAGTTATAATCCATGCAATGAGGATATGGAAGAAGACATGAATGGTCCTACAATAACAATAGTACTATAACGCTTATCATTTTCTTGTTGTACCTGCATTGTGGGGGAGTACAATTAAGAAAAAAGAAAGATACAAATAATCGCCTGAAATATATATGTATTACGGAGTAGGGAAATCTTACGTCCAGGTAAATTACATTCATTTTTGAATGTCATGCCCACAGCCTCCACTTGTGTTATATAGGACTGTGTAGTAGATTGTTAGGTCGCTATATCAATGTCCGGGATAAGTCTTGCCAAAATATAATGAACATTAATCCTCGAAATGAATGACGTTTCCTAAATCTCTCGCCTTAATAATAATTTTGGTCTTAGTGCACGAGGATATACTTACCAAGTCGCGGTTGAAGCCGAGCGGTTTCGCTGCCCTTTTGGGCGCCCGCCGGGGGGGGGGGAGGCATTCGCCAGGTATGGTGTCTTACCTCTATATTCCCGGAGGTTATCAATTGTTTCAGTATACTAGATAATCAAAATTATATGAACATAAGAGTCATCTGGCTCCAGAAGCCGCAGTTTTTAATTTTAATCCATCAACACGAGAGGTTTTTGGACAATATAACAAGCTCTCAAATGTCATCTTAATGTATATATTTTTTCTATTGTGATTTGATATTCTTTGGTTCCTGAAGATTTGGTGGCTGCAAAGCGATGCATCTCTTCCGCCGCTCCGCTCTTGCCCTGTGTAGGAGGTACACTTCATGTCCTCGCACACCTGTTTTAGAAAATTACAAATTCTCCAATCTATTTCTTTTTCATACTTATTGAAATGTTTTGTCATTTCTTATTAATCGCTCATTTTTACCTGACTTCTAAAAACGAAGAGGTTATCAATTCAATTTTTTAAATAATATGTTCATCGATAACTTTTTTAATACGTTGTCTGATTTCGATAATTCGGTGTCATCTGATTAGTCCCATTTCAATTTGGTGAATTGCGAAAATAACAGGTTATTTAGGGAATTCGGTGTTTTGGATGTGCGACAACTCTATATGCAAAGGTTAATTATTTATGTGCACAAGCGTTTAAATTTAGAATTTACAATGAGAAACAGTATACATGGAACAAGATGTGGAAGCAGGGGATTGTTAAATATAAGGAAATTCCGTAAGACGTACGCCCAAAAACACTACTCCTTTCTTGGTCCGAAAATTTACAATACATACCTTACCTAGCGTTTGCCACACAATGAGTGTGAATGTTCTGAAAAAGTTTGTAAATAGGTGGTTGCTGAGTATAGGTCGATCGCAATCGGAATATAAGTTAACAAACATACTTATTTAGGTAATGTTTTAGTTCTGCTGTCTTGCCTGCTGTCATTCTTTTCCATAATGCTTTTTTGTTAATGCTCTTGTATTTATATTTTGTTAAGGCTTTATTTTGCATTTTGTTAATGCAATTTTTTTTTTCTTTTTGTTTCTTATATTGATGTTTATGAAATCAAACTGAGTTTGATTTCTGCCTCTGAGGATGCCGGCTGTGTTCGGCGAAAGCGCTTAGGCTCATTAAAGTCATACGCTTTTGTGGATTAAAAATGTGTGTTTTTATTTATTTTTATAAATATTTTATTTATTGGATATTTTCCCTTTCGGGAGTTATCTCAATATAAATAAAGTTGGAATATTAAGAGAGAACCAAGAAATCAAATCAAGTGCCCTGAAAAAATTGTAATATAAAATTATGCATCAAATTATAAATGCAGAAAAAGCAATGTTTGTTGAACGTATTAATTATCTGCAGTCCGGGTCGGGTATAAAGAGGGATCAGTATTCTTACATTAATATATTGTTATTGCCTGAAAACGGTGTAAATGCTTAGCCTAGACTGCCTAGAGGGTACCTTCAAGTTAATATTTGCGGTAAATTCTACTGCGGTATGAAAACTGCATCGCAGTGAGCTACATAGCTGCCTCGCAATATACAACCTACATAATGTTAGTGTTTTTGTATGAACATATTTCACATTACATTTTATATTGCAATGAAATGGCATTGGTTAGAAATCTCATACAACTTACTTTTTACTCCTCACTAACCCAAGGGGATATAATGGGGAGTTGTGAGTTTTTAATGCTATTTTTTTATTGCAGATAATCAACTAGTATCATGCTGAGATTGTATTTTGAAAGTTTCATCACGATGTATCTGTGTGTGTGTGCTATGTATGTTCTATGTGCTATGAACGGCGTGTTTATTCTACTTTATCGATTATAGATATATTAATGTACTCATTCGATTCTTTTCAAATTATATCTAATACTCGCCTAGACCCCATTAGATTTTGAAGTATCTGATCAGTGCTTCTCAATTTTTTAACTGTCAAATATGTGACCTCAGCTCAGGAAATTTAAAATTTGATATTTTCATTTTTTTAAATTGATAAATGGCACATCACTTTAATAAAATGGCATTGAAGAATTATCAAGTTTTTTTATAATAAAATATTTCAATCAAAATAATTTGACAAACTCATTTCGTGAAAATGTTGAATATTTTCCATTGTAAATTTGAATACATTATAGAGTGACTTGGTTGGAAGTGAGAAGTATAGCGTTAGCCACAACTCACTCATTTAAATTGAATTCAAATTCACGTCAACAAAATGTGATACCTATTTATTTAAATTTATTTAAATAAATATCTAATACAATATTCCTAAGTTTATTAAATTATTTAAAATACAAGCATATGAAATTTTGTGACCAAGAGCCAGTGACTGCCAGACATGCGTCATAGTATAAAGGCTGATATTCTGATAGACAGAAAAGTAAGAAGCGCGAACAACAGACGAACACGTGTGAGACGATGTATGAAATGTTGACGAGGCAATAAATTTAATGTGAGTCAAGATAAAAAACGTGGCCTTCGGTTCTCTCTGTCTACTCCGTGAGGGATATGGCGTGATGATATGTATGTATGTACTAATTTTGGAGTTTTTTTTCGCGAGTTTATAGTGTTGAAATACACGATGGTATTTATGTTATAGTTGATAGTATGAACCTCTGATAGGTACATGTGTAGGTTCATAAGTATCTTGTTGATGTTGGCATAATGCGGATTAGTATGTCAGTCCTGTATGAAGGTATTGTCTTTATGCTCCAGCATATCTTCTCCCTATCCTACACGTCCCCTTTTGTCTAACGGTTCATCTTTGCATTAATACCCACACGATCAATGAATATTTATAACATCATATTATTACTTGAGATCTGTCGAGCTGGTGAATTCAGAGAATGCTTTATGAATGCATAGACTACTTACATTGTATAATCTACATACTTATATCGTTTCAACAACTTACTTGACATATGACTACTTATAATGAAGAATTCGAAACTAAAGATGATTGATCCAGGAAAAATAGTAGAAATCTTTTTTTTTATTAAATTATTGTTCAAAAAACTAAATAAAGGTATTTTTTGTCATGGTGATTGAGAACATGGCCTAGTTTTATCGTGTATTTTTATTAAATTTAACCAACTTTTAATTCTGATTTCTACGTAATCAATAACATATCTGAAGCACTTCTACACGCGTTTTGGGAGTGTAAAACTTCCCTTCTACATTTATTTATAGCCGACCGCCGTGACACAGTTGGTAAACTGTTGGGCTGGAAACACTGGTTAGATGGAAGAAATTGTCATACGGCAATAAACTCGCCACTTGCGCAGGGTGCAAGGAAGTGTTCATTTTTATTACTATTTGAAAATACAAGTAGGTTTACAAAAAATAAAATACCACGACACGTCTAATTATTAAAAATGTGTTAATATGTTTATTTTATAGTTAACAAATGTCAATAATAACCAAATTATAGTGACTCCTTAACATTTTCTTACTCCTACCTAATCACCCAAACAGTACAGTTATAATATCTAAGTTTTAGTTACAAATCACAAAAATTTAGTAAAATATCAGTAGGTAGCTAAAAAGTTAAGTATCCTATTTTTTCTGTGCAACGCCAACATGAAGACACAATATTACAAATGAAATATTTCTATGTTCCTTCTTTTGAGTCGCATTAACTTAATTATAAATAACAACGGCATTGTTAATTAAATAAAAAGCGGAGGTTTTCGCTAATACACAAATTATATTTCATTTTTCAATTCAAATCTGCGAGAGTGAAATTTATTTTTTCCCTTCGTTCCTCCTCCTCCGTCTGCGCGGGAGGATCCGTCTCAGGCAGTTTGGCAATATTTATGGATTCACAAAGAAATTAAGCACACGCAATAGGAACGGACATAAAACCTTTATTCTTTGTCGTAACGATATCTCCCTTCCTTCTCTGCCTGCCCGCCCTCGGGGATATGGCACCGTGTCCGTATTGTCCATGTTGTGTTGCAGAGCGTGTATGAAATCATTTATGTTATTCAGACATTTTCAAATTGTTTGCTAGCGTGCCCCCGGATCATCTCCAAATATTATCCTCGTCATAAAACTATCGGATTAGTACAAGTTCTCTGTGCAAATTGAGGATGAATGAAACTGCTCGTGAGAGATTTTTTTTTAAAAACTCTCGTAAGTTTTTTATTGAATTTTTGCTTCAGTTAATGCCCATGTATTCATCCAGCCATTACATGCATATTCTTATTTGATTTCGTCTTCTTTGCGTTAAGTTTTTTTGTAACATAATTTGAAGTCTTAGTAATTTCTTTTACAAGTAATGAGGACATCGAAAGTCCACATTAATACGTCATATGCATATCCATACAAAGAGCCAATCTTGCCATTTACATACAAAGCAATTGTAGTTTCGACACATGAAAGCAGAATCATTCAAGTTGTGATGAGATATCGCTAAGAACAAACTACAACAAGAAAATGTAAAAGTGTAGAAAATGAAGACATTACGACAAGTGAATACATTGAGAAGATTTGGCTTTATGGGAAGATTGAATCAAGGATACACAATATAAATACACAGATAAAAGTTGATTCATTATTATATTATGGGATATTATGTTGTGTCTTCAGATGTTTTTTTGAAAGCCACCGCCAAGCTGAGTGAGCATCCATAAACGTCGGGCAACTAATTCCATAACCGGGCTGTGTAAATTGTGAAGTTTTTCGTAATATTTATTGATTACAATTGACAATTTATAATAATCGCACACATGCATTGTAAACTGATGAGTTGATTTTAAATTCTCGAAAATATTCAACTGTTAGGATTTTTGTATGTATACAAATGAACACTCTTGCTTGACATCTCCATAACATTAGATGTGATATATTAGTGCAGTTTTCCCTGTTATTGGTTAAATTACGATTTTGACATTGTCCTATTATTGTATATTAATTTGTTGCTCCGCGCACCCTCTCTTGAGATCCTCCCATAATATCATATTATACATGTACAGACAGTCGTGTAGTGTAGTGTAGTGTAGTATTGTGTCGGGAGAGAGAGATATATAGAAACTCCTTTGTTGTGTGAGTTTTGCGCAGTTGCCTGCAATAAAGGGTGACCTGTCTTGGCCCCTGCCCTGACTTGGCCTTGGTCCGGTTTTATCAATTCATTCCCAATACCAAATACAAAACCACCTAATACATGTCTTATTCTATTCTTTTATATCAAAAAGTATAAGTGTTACTAATTATGTATTTAATAGTTTGGTCAGATAATTACAATATTAACTCAAATATTGCTCTTCGAAGATGCGGTGTGGTAGGTACTTATTGTTTTTATGTCAACGAATACAATTTTAAACATATTTGGAAGAATAAAAGCTTGTGAATTAGTTATTAATATTTAAAGGTTTCATAGTAGATATTTAACAAGTTATAATTTTTTTTACACAATTATAGTGTATTTACATATATTACTATAATATAAAATAAACAGGACATCGTCCTGATTTCTTATCAATATTTTACATAAATATAATAATATTTATATATTGTTTACTGGCTGGATTATTGCCATTCGATCAGCTCTTTCATATTATGTAAAACAAAAATATGTATTTTTATTTAGTATATTACATAATATAAGACATATTAACGCTTAATTCAAGACGTAAGTGCATAACCCAAAATATGATTTCATTCATTGATTGATAATACATACAGCTCTTTATTTTAACAAAATATTTTTTTTAAGAAACAAAGTATCTTCATGGCTTATCTCAGCAAGGGTGTAATGTAATGTGAGATAGGTATATATGTACATCCATAAAGTATATTGGATGTATGTATATATATTTATATTATTATGTAGAAGGGTCGTATTGCCGATTACGTAACCCAAATTTATTGTCCCATAAATATATATCTACCCAGTCTCTAACATCAATACTTTTTTCTGCAACAAGTGATACTTAATCGAATATGTGATTATATATGTGTAACTTTATTGGTTAGTTCAATTGTATATATATATCTTCAAATATTCATAAAATCAATATTTTTATGGTATTTTGAAGGTGAGGCTTTGTGAGAATCTTTATGAAAGTATAAGTTTCGTCGTCATTCGATAGAGGGCGATGGTTTTCTCTCATTCTCAAACGATGTAGCATATATGTAGAATTTCCAAATTTTGGATTGATAAATGAGCTCAATAAAAAGGTATAATTCAACATTGCGAAAGTGCGAGTAATCACGTAAACCAGGCGACGACATGTCGTAAGCCCTGTAGGTGCTCGATTATAAATGTATGTCAAAAATTATTAGAGACTTGTGATGCTTCATAAATCCAGACTGATAAAAATCAAATATGAACTGTCTAAAACAAATGTAGATAATTATAATATTAATTGTTACAAACTAAAAAGTTTATGCAAATTAAAGATAAAAGTCTAAGGTTCGATTCCCAGCGGAGGAAAAAAAGATTAAATTCATTTTTCACGCTACTCTTGCTTCTTGAAACACTCGTTGGTTGGAAAAATATATTTGACAATAAAATTATAGAAATATTTATCTGAAAGCCTTAGGAGAAGAACTCCTAAGAAATAAATTCTTGCTTTAGTATTTTTTTAAATTTCAAATAGGTACGTACCTATTTGAATCTCCTATGATATCTCCTAATAGGCATCCCTATCATTGATTTTTCATCACGGATCGTAATCCAGATTTATTATTATTTTTTTCTGCTATCAATAAATTTATGTTTTCTACTTAGAATTACAATGCGATTATACTTCGCACAGTTCTGCACATTATCAAAAATAGTTACAAGTGCGATCACTGTTTGTCTTAAATATCACATCTTCAATTTTCAAGATGACTTGTTCCCGCAGGTGTCTGAGACAAAAGAGTAAATTTAACGTCAGTTAAGTACCTACCTAGTGATCTTTGTATCAAAGGAAAGGACTTAGATAGGAGCGAATAACCTTTCGGTGTTGATCCAACTTTGCTTTGTACCCCCTGCTTCTCAACATAGGTGTAGACCACGAACTAAAATACTTGGATAGAGTTCTAACTTACTACCTATTCTGTATAGTATTTAGTGCAAAATCATGGTAGTAGATATACTTACATTCATTATCAGTAATATTTTAATGCTTACTCCTCTCTACTAATAATTTATGGATTCGGGTATACCTCAACAGATATGAATAACAATCAAGACACCTACTGTACATAAATGAGAAAAATCGAAATAGAATATAAATGAGACAGATATAATTGGTGATTTTCAATTTGTTATTATACCAAATTCTCATCGGGTATTATTGTTATGAAAGTAAGTAGGTACTTAATTATTGAAAATTGAATTGAAAATGTAAAACGCGGGGCAGTAAGACAAAAGTTATAAGTAGATAGTTGAAAAAACTTGAAAGCCTGTTAAAAAATGTAAATCATTTTGTATTTGTTTTCATGTTGTTTATGTATGTTTTAATCTTTGGTATAATATGCTTTCATGAGCCTTCAATTAACACACGTTGATTGAGTTGGTTAGAATAGTTAGCTTTATGGCAATAAATCCGCCTTTTGTACTCGTAATTGTACATAGCATAAATAAATATAATATATGGTGACAAAAGTAAATTGTGTTTAGTGTACCTACTATAGATGTTTGTCTGTGTAGGTACAGTCTAAAATTTAAAATTGAATGAATTGTAAAAAAAGATCCTATTCTTCCATTAAAGTCTGTACTGTAATGCAGTATTTATATTAAACCCTTTTCTTCAACACCACATGTCTGTCTGTAGATACTTGAATTTCGCAATCGATTTTTAACTTACTTTCCGAACAGTTAGAGCTCTGGGGGACAAGTCTGGTCAAACGTCGAAATCGAAACTCTCATGATTACCCATATCATGGATATAATTATCATATGGAGTTCTATAATATCCTTACATATTACAAAACTCCATATGATAATTATATCCATGATATGGGTAAACATGGATGGTTTTGATTTCGCTGGTTGACTAGACTTGCCCCCCCGAAACTTTCAGAATATTCCCGACGATAATGCATGCTGAAACTGTCCGGCTTCATTCATTTGATAAAACTGAACAATTTTGAATATTATACAAAGTAAACAATTGCTTAAAACTAGGAGTATCTTTATGAATTTATTTCAACGTGAAGAAAACTTTAAAAAAGGTGTCCTCAGTTTTTTTTTATTTATTTGTTTGTATTCGACTCATACTGTGAGCGAAATATTACAGCAATTGGCGAAATATTACAGCAATATATATATATATATATATATATATATATATATATATATATATATATATATATATATATATATATATATATATATATATATATATATATATATATATATATATATATATATATATATATATATATATATATATATATATATATATATATATATATATATATATATATATATATATATATGTTATAATATTTTTATCTCGGTTTTCCCGTGTCAGTAGGTCTTGACTAAGACCATTTGTCTTCCGACGTTTCGCCTGAATATCACCAGGCATTTTAAAGGACTTAACGAAAAGCACGCGCGCGACACACGTCTACTCACACTGAAAGCTCACCGTCAAGATCAAAGCTCAGTGTGAGTAGACGTGTGTTACTCACACTGAGTAACACACGTCTACTTACTGATTATTTGCTAGATATATATATATATATATATATATATATATATATATATATATATATATATATATATATATATATATATATATATATATATATATATATATATATATATATATATATATATATATATATATATATATATATATATATATATATATATATATATATATATATATATATATATATATATATATATATATATATATATATATATATATATATATATATATATATATCTAGCAAATAATGTTTTATGTAGGTACAATACCTAGGTAAATTTCCTCATGCAGACTCGTCTGAGTCGTAGTTATAATATAGCGAGCACAAGCCGATTTATTATTCAACACAAGTTACTCGGAACAACGGCTGGTTAATATTCCTTGACAATTATTTCCCGACATTTTCCTCCCAGGTATATATGGACGTCCTTAAAATAAGTTTGGCCATCAATCCTCCTTGCTTACTTTGTTCGAAATTCGGGATGACACCACTTGGCATATACCTAACATACCCTTTATTCATAATGATGTATTTTCTATTCGTTTTGTACGTTAATTCAACTCTTGATTATAAAGGAACACTCTAAAGAGTTTGTTGGTGTCTAGTTTTATAAATTTGGAAGAAATAATAGATGTCGGCCTTCGTGGCTCAGTTGGTTGGGTGTCTAACTGTCCAGGGTTCGATTCCCGGTTAAGACACAGTTTTTAATTTTGTTTTCAGTCTGGATCTGCGAGACGATTAATACCTGAATTTTTCAGAATGTGGTAATTAGTTATTTTATTTATATTATATTATTTGCGTGTTAAATTAATATTTGACTAGTACCTGTTAGTTACCCAAGAACTAATATTAAATAAATATATAAATAATTAAAATATTTCTATATTTAGGTACGAATACTTACTTATTTTGTTGATGAGGAAGTAAAGAAACTAAACATTTTAGAGGACATTCTGTTAGTATATTTAGTGATCGTATAAATCAGCCGAAGTCTGTTTGTAAAATCTGATTATTCTCGGAATTTTTGCATTTTTTTACGTATTTGGTAATACCAATAAATTGAAGATGTATCCACACATAATACCTCTATTCTTGATTTGTATACTTTTGGTTCGAACAGTCCTGATCTTTGTCAAAAGTTCAAAATTGAATATATCTAATTTAGATTTATGTTCCTGTATACCTAAATGAATTTAGCCTTCCCCCAATATATATAATATATGTTATACCTGTTTACATTCCCTCGGGAGATGATTCACTTGTATGGAAATACAAATAATAATAAGTATTCTTGCTATTTCTGTAGGTACCTCTTATTTTTATTGTTTGCAATATTAGATCAAATATTATTGATTTCACTTACAATAAGTATTTTATAAGGGGAGTAAAAAAAAACCGATCACTTTTATTTAATCTTAAAGTCATTCCCTTCTTTTGCTGTAATTATCTCTTTCTCGTCCTAATCCTCATGACTGAGGATTGGTGATCACTCAATCGTTTTTTTTGTGTGGCCCACCTCCATGCTAATGTTCTGAACAGAACGTAGTGCACTAGTCATAATCTATCATACATTATTTTCTTAAGTATTTGGAGAGATGACAATGTAATATATAACTTAATATAAGACATACCATGTCAAAAATTCCAATGTTCACACCCACCCTACGAGAGGATGTCAGGATTTTAGACTTCCAAAAACGAGATTAACATGCACTCAAAATAGTTTATACCATAAAGGTCTTAAAATATATAATAGTTTGCCACCAAAAATAAAACAAACCACAAGTCTTGCCACCTTTCGTAGGCTAGGTGCTGGGCACATAGTTGAAAATTATTAATTTTCTCCATACTTTACATTGTTTTAAATAATTTAGTGTCATACCCTGTACCTGTACCAGAATTTATTAATTTATCAAAAAAAATGTATACTTTTTGTTTTTTTGTTTATACTAGATGTATTAATTTTTATATTTTTTTACGTCTAAATAAAAGTTACTATTATTATATTATTATTAGTGTTGCGATGCAACTAAGTGCCCATTCCCACTTTTCGTGTGTCGGTATGTTACAAGTGTGAACAGCTCCATTCGAAATGTATTACCACTAGATTACACGACATTTTATCGTGTCCGACACACGACATTTTATCGTGTCCGACACACGACATTTTATCGTGCCTGACACACAAGTGGGAAGGGACACTAACGCTATCATTTCCTTAAAACACCTTTTTTTATTAATTTGTCATTTATCGTCCGTCCCGAAGTAGTTATTACTTCAAAAATGTGTAGAGAATCAGAATAGACAGAGAGGTCCAAATTTATAACGTTTGATTTGAAGGACGCAGATGGATATGTCAAGCAATAATTTTGAAACATAGTATATCGGCTAAGCGAAACCTCGACTACCCGAGAGTATTGACTGGGCTGGTCCCACCCTCCATGCCCCCTCCCTAGGGCCCGGGTAGGTAGAGTTAGTAAGGGTGTCGAGAATAGGGAAATAATAGTGAGATATGGAATTTGTATATTGTTTTATTGCCCAATGAAATCCACGACTGACTTCAATTACGACGCGATTTATTTGCTTGCAATATGCTAACGATTCAATTATTCAAACTTTCATTCATATTGTTACGTATGCCTTATTGGTATTATGTGCTATTATAATATGTCAAATTCGACAACATATTAACTTATAAGTCTTACTAAAAATATTCTAGTTAGACGGGCATGTTGCCGAGTTCGCGATTTTGTCCGCGACGTTATTTATTGACTGTCGTTACATTGCACTCGCGTATGCACCTGCCAATACAGTGACATTCTGCCGTGTCGGAGTGTCATTGTATTGGTAGATTCAGACGTTGCGTCTGAATCGTTGTGACAATTTAATGTAATGACAATGACGTTCATATTTCATAGAAATTGATCTATGATAAATTGCTTATTTTTTATCCTTTAAAATATGCTGGGTAAAATTTATTTGTTTTTTTTTGTCTCGGTTCAATTGTTCCTTCTTTTTTTATGTTTTATTTTATTAGTTCAACATTTGTTTTCTTTCTGTTTTCCTACATATATGTATATGTGTATTTTAAACTTTTCTTTTAACTGTGCAAAGTAATGTCTTTTTTATAATATGAATGGTCAGGAGACGTTGATTGTACATACCTAACTATGCACAATAGCCATGCGGGAGATACCTGTTATTGGAGCACTGGAGATTCTATTTTTTGTTTCATGTTTTTTTTTGTTTGTGTTGTTCAGTGTTCTGTTGGTGTTTCTGTATATTAAATAAATAAATAAATAAATAAATATGTCGGCCTTCAGATGCTTGGATATATGACTCCTGAACGAACGGTTCCGGGTTCGATATTATTATTAATTGAGGTACCTACTAAGGCCGACAAGAGATGCGGCATCATCCGCTCATTTTTCCACGAAAGGATTGGATTTATATTTGGTACTCTCATACTCCGGGAATATTCAAGCTTATCTTGATAGGTTTGAATAAGTTTTAAGACACGCGCCTCAGGACTTCAATATTTCTAAATATTCTAGGAAACTTTTAAGTTATCGTTTAAATTTGAATATTTCAAAGGCTTGTCAATTTTATTTCTGATCAAGGTCCAAGTATTCCATCCCTTTTGAAGAATGGTGAAGATATATCAACGAATTAATCATCTTTTATATTTAAAACAAAATTAATTTGAACAAAAATTTCTTCTAAAAAGAAAATATTTTGTAATATATATTATATAAATATATATGTTTGTTATAAAACGATACTACAAAAAGAAATAAAGAAAATGGATGTAACTTTGTTACTAAAGAATACAGTGAAATGCACTTAAACTTTTCTCACTCGTTCTGATTTCTTTAAAACAGAATTTCATCCCAACGTTTTAAAATAAACATTTGCAAATAAATATTTCTATTAAGATTCTACGTCTAAATGCAACAATCAATACATTTCGTATTACAAAAACAATTCAGGTGCATTTTGAGAACGAATAATAATATAAGTATTTATATTCTATTTTTATGATATGAAAATGAAACACTGTAAATTTCGAAATATACTGCTGTAAAATTATATTTACTCGCCTTAATTTAGTCCTTTCACATCAATTATTCTCATGGACGTTTTTTCATCTGTATAATTGATCATTCTGTAATTATTTGTTTTACGTAAAAATCAAATATAATGTACCTAATATTTTACCTCGTCTTGTTAGTGATTATAAAAATAGTAGAACAATACTGTTATATTTTATTATACTGTAATTATAAATAATGCTTTCCATTTAAGTTTGTGAAAAGTTTCCGATAAAGATTTTCATTTTGCCGTATTCATAGGTGGTTAGATTGGGTGTACTTTTGACGTGACTCCATTCAAACGAATGACATTGCCTGTTCCTATTGGTAGGTACATATTTGCTCAACTTATCGATTTTCTCCTATCATTTTTTTTCTTGCTTTCCAAAAATAACTACTACTTTCTATTTTCGATTTTCCTTTTGGGAAAAAATTGTCAACGAAAATTTCGGCAGTTTTTCTTGTGTTCACAGACCAGTAAGGTCGGTAAAGGTTCACTTGCTTTGTTGACGATGGGTTTTTTTGTCAAATACATATTAAATGAATATATAAATGCAGAATGTAACTATAAAATATATACACTAAACTGTTTTTCATTCATATATAAATTGTTCCAAACCATCTTAACGTGTTTATTTTCATATAATCATCATAGCTAAATTTAAATTAATACTGTTTATCTGGCGAAATACGTGTCGATAATGAATTGCTATAGAACAAGCGTGTGAATATTTGTATTAAGGAAGTATGTTTCAGCGTGATGGAAGATTGAAGACGAATATAGCTAGAAGGGTAACGGCAGGAAATTGAGTGAACGGTGCATTAGGAACAATAATGGCTGATCCAATCATCTGAATGCCATGAAAGCTCGCTGTGCACAGTGCAATAGTCATCACATCAATAATGTATGCAAGTGAGACATGTGCATGGCAGAAGACGCATGAAAGTAAAATTAACGCCGTGGAAACAAGGTACCTAAGACGAAAGTGTGACAAAACAATCTATGATAGGATAAGGAATGTGGACATCAGACGAAAATGCAAGATTCAAAGAGATATTGTGAGTAGAATGAAGATAAAATGGTTTGCGATGGTTCGGACATGAGTTTCGGAGAGAATGAACGATGAATGCCTTATAAAGAAAGTATATAAGGTTGAAAAGAGTGGAATGAGAAGTAGGGAGCGGCTGAGAAAGAGTTGGCATGATTGTACAAATGAGATTTTGAAAGATGGTATTATTACAAAGACAGAATAATAGAAGAGATGTAAATGAGGAAAAACATGTATTTCAAGATAGAAAACTGTCGTGATAGTATCTCATCTCTGCCTACCCCAAATAGGGAAACGGCATGATGGTATGTATGTTTATCTGGAAGTAGGTTTCCAGTGTCTCAAATCTGATATTTAAATAAGTATACAATTGTATCATGGTGGTATTTACCGTATTCATTTCATTCGTCTTTTTTTCCCTTTTATATTTGCGGTGTGGTGTGGATGGGTTTTACTAATGGACGTTGGGTTAGAGTGTTGGGTAAGTAGAAAGGATGGATAGGATGATATAATTACATTGTGTAGGTAATATGAATGAATATCTGGTAGGCATTGTACATATATGGCATGGCATCCCTGACAGCTATAATATGTACCTAAGCACGTGTATGGTTAAGACGTGTCAGCGAAGGTCCCGTCCAGGCTACGGTGAGAAGGGTTGCGAGGGGTGTGTATCGATCCACCCTTAATAAACTTTTAATGAATTTCTCTCGGATTATCTTGACGCGATGTTAGGTTAGGACTAATTGTAACATTGGACCCGAACCAACCAGAGCTGTCGCCACTCTCATCACTCTCCGGCACTATGTGATGCTGCTCTGGGTGCAAGATTTATTGACTATTTTTTTCAATAAGTAGGTACTTATTTCTTGTGGTACTTTTTCTCACTGTTTTGTTCCTCTTCTCCTTATCCCTTTATTTACAATCTTTTGTATTTTTTTACTTATCCTCTATAATCTTTATTTTTATATGTACATACAGAAAGTTTGTTACATACCTTCACGCCATTTCAAGAACCGAACGCCAGACTCCTCAATATTGACATACATGTGTTTCCTCATTTACCTACATCCATTCATCACGTCATACACGCTCTCATATTATTCTGACTTCGTATAATATGATCTTTAAAATCTCATTCATATAATCATGCCAACTCATTCTCGGCCGGCCCCTTAATCTCATTCCACTCTTCAGCAGAATGTTACAAATAAATAAATAAACACACGATGATACTGACATAAAAATGATATCCCATTGTCTATTGACGATTATCTCTGTTCGTTGGAAACAAACCTGTATCTAGGCGAGCATAATATGTAAACATTCGCACACATTTCTGTTTTGATATAATTTTTCCATGTAGGCTCTTCATTCGTTTTGGCTTCTTGTACATTCGTTCTTCTAATATTATGGCTGAAGCACGTTAACTCGGTTCATTGAATAAGACAGTAAATCATTGGTCTTTTTTGACTGATATTCATAATGGACTCACTAATTATCTGCTTCATTTAATTAATAAATAGTTCGACTCTGCAAGGTTACTCAGGGTTAGATTCGGACTTTTTTTTTTTTTTTTAAATATTAAAGTTAACCTTTTAATTTATACAAAAATTAATAATTTCATACTAAACATCGATCTTAACGAATTTTTATGATTGAATGTAGATTAAGTTTAGATTATGATCCAGTATAGATTTATATTTTTTTTAAGATTATCACAAGATAATATCGTATCGTGAGTATCGTAACTAGCTAGTTGTACTGCGTATATGTATATAAGTAGGTCAGTAGGTATGTATGTATAGAAACTTACTTTTTAACTTTTAATTTTATTTTTTAGCTTTTTAGTGATCTTTTTTCTCCACTGCCCTTTTACGCCGCGCCGTCACGTCCAGATTCATTACCATTACAATAATGTATGTATATTATTATTCTTTGAGCTTAACAAACGATTATTCAGACAGGACCATTTCACTCTAGGTCAAATTAAATTAGAACAAAGACTGAACATGGTATTGTTCTTTAGTTGGATGACCCGGTCTAAATAAACATATTACAGATGAATTTAATAATTAATAATAATAAATAATGATAAATTAGGATGTTTTTTATAGCGCCGTTTTTGTGATAACCTCACCTCAAGGGCGCTTATTATATTATTATAAAGTCGCTGTTGTTAATTATCAAACAATGTTTTTTTGTTAAATAATTAACATTTGATGGCAATCAAATTTTGTTTAAAAAATGTTTTCCCAATCCTGCTTCGACTGATATCGTTCACCTGTATCTACAAACTTGCAAATTTTTCAGTATATACCAAAAAAAATATTAAAAATTTTTATATTATTATTTATGTTTTGAATTTTTTTTTTTTTATATAATAATTATTTATTTAAATAACTTATTTTTGGGATTTATTTATGATAGTGAATATGTTAAAAAAAATTGATCGAATAAATGATGTTATTTTTACTATTAAATCACGCCATTTCCCTATTTGGGTTAGGCAGAGAGAACCGAATGCCAGACTTCTCTCTTGACATACATTTCTCGCTTCATTCACAGCCATGAATCGTTTCATACACGCCCTTCTTTTATTCTTACGTCATTTATGCGATCATGTCAACTTTTCCTTGGCCAACCACTGCTTTTCGCTCCTCTTTATATATTTTTTTTGTCGATCGGTCATCAGACATTCTTTCTATGTGTCCGAACCACCTTAGGGAATTTATTGTCATCTTACTTACGATATCTCTATCAATCATAAATTCTCGTCAAATATCCTCATTTCTTATTCTATCATACATCGTTTTACACTAGCGTCTACAATCCGCATTTTCTTTCCGGTTGGCTCTCTGATTGGTTGAGATCTCGTAGTTTTAAGTCAAATGAGCTGTGAAATTTTATATTAAATGCGAAAAAATAAATAAAAAATGTAAATTAAACTTATAATAATTTATAATTCAATTTATAAAGCAACTCGCTCACGCGAGTCGCTATTATTATTATAAACAAACTTGATCCTAACCTAAGAATGCAAAAAAGAAGAGCTGGGACTAGACGCTACTTCGTTTTACCACACATTCGCCTGAGTGACCTCATTTCTTCTTCTTATTCTGCTTGTTCTAGTACTGGGTACTGTTTATTCTCGGATTCACTTCTGGGACGCGGATGTCCAGCTGTCCTTCCATCTCTTTGGTGGTCGTCCAGGGGGTCTGCTGGTTGACGGTATCTCATCTGCCGCTATTTTCACCACTCTAACTGAATCCGCTCTTTCGACGTGATCTCTCCAGTAGCGTCTTCTGTTTATACCCCATCGCACGACATCCTCAGCATCGCAGATCCTCCGAATTTCGGAGTTTCGAACTCTGTCTCGGATGATTAAACCTGCGATGGGGCGGAGAGTTTTCATCTCGGTGGTTCGCAAGAGACTCTTTGTTCTCGTGGTGTCGGCTCTGGTTTCGATGCCGTATGTCATTATTGGCCTTACGCAGGTCTTGTATATCTTCATTTTGCTTTCTTTCAACATTGGTTTCTCCATACAATAGTTCGCAAGCACCCCGTTACAACGGCAGCCTTATTCGTTTGTTCCCTGACTTCTTAGTAAAGGTCACTGCTGCTTGATATTTCAGCGCCCAGGTACTTGAATCGCATAACTTGACCTCATTTCAACCTCGTTAATTCTACTATCATCCGTCTTCTGCCATGTCCATGTCTCAATAGCATACATTAGAGTCGGTACTATTTTTGACGCGTGAAATCATAATTCTTTATGAAAAAATCATATTAATGTCCTTAAGGACCTTCTGCAAAATGATGAGCATTCCTTTCGTAGAAAATGCTAATAGCGATCTAAGTGACAACGATCTACTATAGTTAAATATGATAACATCCTCAAATATCCATTATTGTAAATAAGAATTTATAATAGCCTAAACATCCTGACGGATATCCCGGATCGTTTTAGGTCAATGTTTATTATGCGGTTTGCGGTAAATATCTGACTTTGGATGATACCTATCATTTTTACCTTGTTAGGTTTTTAAATGAACCGATTCGGGATTCACCATTTACCATACATTGTCATCATTATTATGCTGAATGGGATATCCTTATGACCGATCGCTTCACAATAATTATAATAGTATTACAATATATACAGGTCAACCAATGAATCTAAATATAATAGTATTACAATATATACAGGTCAACCAATGAATCTAAATATAATAGTATTACAATATATACAGGTCAACCAATGAATCTAAATATAATAGTATTACAATATATACAGGTCAACCAATGAATCTAAATATAATAGTATTACAATATATACAGGTCAACCAATGAATCTAAATATAATAGTATTACAATATATACAGGTCAACCAATGAATCTAAATATAATAGTATTACAATATATACAGGTCAACCAATGAATCTAAATATAATAGTATTACAATATATACAGGTCAACCAATGAATCTAAATATAATAGTATTACAATATATACAGGTCAACCAATGAATCTAAATATAATAGTATTACAATATATACAGGTCAACCAATGAATCTAAATATAATAGTATTACAATATATACAGGTCAACCAATGAATCTAAATAAAGATTGTACAAACGGTCAAGATATCTGGAAATATTTAACACACCGTATCTGTGATATGGAAATTCTTGAACACTTTAAAATTGTTCTTCGAGATCACCAAATCCTTACGACCAATGGTACTTTCTTTTTTTTTTCATTCATTCATTCATACCTTCACGGCATATCCTACAATGTGGGATTACCAGCGAAAGGTGTGCGGGTGTGCATTGCATTAAAAAAGGGAGAACAACACATCTATGTATACCCACACACCAGTCTCGTTTCACCAAAAAAGGCACTACATTCAGAATGGGTGGTGAACCTCATTGCTGAACTATGTGAGATGTTATTGTTGCCTGTATTTTCGATTACCCGGCTCTTACGGGACACTCGAAAACAATGATTTAAAAGAATGGAAGCACTATTCTAAGGCGGTGCCTCACAGCCTAACTTTCTTTTTTGTTTTAAATATAATAAATATGTCCTTGAATGTCCTTGAAACAAGTACATATACATCCTCATACATTCCCTAAATTGAGTAAGTATAATGTTTGTGTTATAGGTAAACGAAATCGGTCATGGCACGATTCAAACTCGCGACCACTCAATCACTAACCAGTTAGTGCGAGCATATTATTGTTGCAATAAAAACAGTATGTATCATATAAAAATCATATAATAGGTATGTCTTATTCTGAGTACGAAAACGTCTATAACCAACGGGCGACCGTGGATAAAAGGATTTTATCCGCGCGGTGATACTTAATGAGTCCCATATAAATGCAGTCAACTTGTTGACATTTCTCATATTCTAAAATTCAGACGGATAAATTTAGACGAATTAGAATAGGACATATTATTGATTCAGTGAAAAATGCTTCTGTATATGAGGAAATCAATTAATAAAGACTAGTTTTGACCTGTGTTTATCTTTATCTCATTCGTTATTTCAAAATAAATACATCGAAATCTGATATGTGTTTAGAGACTTAACTTTGTTTTAATTTACTACCCATCACAATGACGAAAGACCACACAAACAATAATAACATTCTGATATTATCCTTGTTTATACTATGTTGAAATTTTAAGTATCATAATATCTTAATTCCCACCCACGTAGGTACTTATAATTAGGTACATAATATCGTGCAAATGAGTCGCGTGGATGACTCATGCTGTTGGCATGTGTAGCGCTGTGAAATGGCTAATCAGTAATCAAATCAATTATGGTGATAACTAATTATATGGGCGATTAGGAAGTACATGTCATGTGGGTAACAAACATACATACACTGCAATAAATAAACCGGTAAATAATTTACGTACGTTTTGTAATGAGATATTCCCCTCACTTCGGTCGAATGAAAGAGAGACCACAGAAAATATTATATAATATTTTGACTCGAATAAAGTCAAGTTATAAGCCCGGTATTACCGCGACCCTCTCTCGTTCAGTCACAGAATCTGAGATAAAAGTTGAGGGGAGATTAAGTTTTCTCTACGTATATTTATTTACATCACGACATCTTTGATTTTTGTCAAATTTATTACGAAATAATACTATATCTTTATACATCTTAGCTAAAGTTACGTCGTTGATTTTATTAGTATAAATAAACACATTATTTATTTACAAAAATGTGCTTAAAGGCGGATTTATTTCCATCAAGATATCTCTTCCAACCAATCCAAGCAACACGATGCTTGTGATGCTTAATTTAATTTATTTCTCGTTTAAATGTTATGATACATATATTTGAAATTTAAAAAACAAATTCTTAGGGAGAAGCTATGAATGAAAAAGGTAATATCATCTGTTATTTATCTGTGCAGATTCATTAATTTTGATGCAAATTGCACAGGACAAGGCGAATAGAGTCAAATGGAAGAGGCCTTGCTCAGAGATGATGGTCAGGAATGGACAAAATCAAAGGGAGCTGACTCGACCACTGTATGGGATAAAAGCTAAAGAGGGGAGGAGAGATAATGCCTGATTTATCTGGCTGGTCTAATGATAGTATTTTTTTTTTGTTCAAAAAATAATCGAAAGGTGAAGAAGGTCAATAAAAAAAGAACAACCATACCAGGACTCTTTTGTTCTACAAGAACTTCATCAATACTGTCTTGAAAATATCCTCGGTCCTCGCATGACGGAAAAGCTATAGATATATTAAAATGTTTAATTTTTTAATATTTATAATGTTATTCTATCCTATGATTTAAAATAAATAATCGATAAATCTCATTGGTTCTCATAGAGACTATTTTTAAAATACGCAAGGCTCGGTAGTATTTTTAAAGCTACTATTAAAAATACATTTCTATATTTAAACACAAAGTACGCTCACTTAGAGAGTATGGGGTAATAATAATATATCACACTGAATGAAAGTGGATTTATCTTAAAGTTTTGTCTGGTAAATAAGAAAGTGGTTGTTAATTTTCTTTCAAACTCTGCAGACTTATGTATAGTATGATGTTATTCATATACATATATGGGAGAGGTTGTTAAACTTTTACATCATATTTATATGGAAATAGGACATAGGTAGTTAAAATAAACCTGGTTCTTTTAATTCATGTATGTTTTTTTTATATTCTGATAGTTATCGCTCATTCTTTGATTTTTATTCTATTTTGTGTTTTTAATGTTTTAGTCAATTTTGAACCAATTGAAATTTATTTAATTTTTTAGTTGATTACATTATATCTTTTGTTTTTTTTTGTTTTACTAGAGGTGTATTATGGGGGGATAAAGTAAATTAGATTAGAGCTTTCTAGTAGGTAAGTACCTACTTATGAAAATGTATGAAATAGTATAAAAGATTTATGATAAAATAATATACGACAAGATGAAATGACATTAAAAGAGATTCTAGGACAGTATTTTTACATACATGTACGCGCTTCATAGGGCATTTATATTACACATATTAATAGGTTGGTATTTAGAGTAGGCACATCAAGAACAACAATTTTTGTTAAAACATTAACAACGCAAACAAATACAAAAGTAAACACAAAGTAAAACACATACTATTAATTGAAAAAGACAACAGAGTTACAATGATAAAAAATAAGAAAATAAGTAGACACAAAAAAGAGAAAAAATAGCAAAATAATTCTATTTAGTCAAAAAAATAAAAAAGCAATAACTAAAAAGTATAATTTACGTTAGATATATCAATAAGAAGGTGAACAAATGGCCGTCAAAGATAATACATACCTAGTTTAAATACATTCATACCAACATGCCATGTCCCTTACGGGGTAAGCAGATTGAGGCGATCGCCATATTCTATTTTTGCACACATTCCTGACTTCTATGCATCGTCTTATACATGCTCTTTTTTTAACAGATTTTTAATTATCTCAATAGAGACGAAGTTGGAATATTTATTGTAGGAGAACCGGGAAATCAAGGCACCTACAGGGCTTACGACCTGTCATCGGCTGGTTTACGTGATCACTTTATGCGCTTGCGCAACGTTCACCAATTATGCCTTTTAATGAGATCCCTATCAATTCAATTTTGAAAGTTCTATATATTGTAATACTGAAATTCTTTTCGCTTGAAAATAAGGAATTTTTACTACAGCCATCTATGGGTGAAATTATGAACAACAATCTTATTATTTTTATTTATTTTGTTGGAATGCCATCTATTGAGAGAATTGGTTTTTTGTAAATAATGAATGCCACAATTCTTATATCTGAGGTGACAATGCATTTTTCGCATAGAAGTCACCCCTGAATTGCGCCAGACTTATAATGTCATTTTTGTCTTATTTACCTACTTGTACCAATGTGTAAGTAATCGAATATTTTTATTATTGCATATGCGCAAACATTGGATGATCCAATGTTTGCGCATATGCAATAATAAAAATATTCGATTATACATGCTCGTTGATTTTTCGAGCTTCTTATGTTTCCATGTTTCAAAATATCATTCACATGGTCATGCCATGGCCCCTGCTATTCACTCCGTCTCTTACACCCATGTATATATTTTGGTCAGTCGTTCATTGTTCAATATGTCCAAAACACCTCAAAGCATTTACTTTCATTTCATAGTTCACAAAGCAGATAAAAATGACCGGTATTGAAGTGTTAGATCAACAAATTATGAGATATTGTGAATCGAAAAGTACCTCGAAGAGAAGAAAGTGTATCTTTTGGTTCTTCATGTCTATACCCAAAAGCAATGCAGCATAATACCATATGAATGTAAATATTTTATCGAATATTTTTATTATTGCATATGTGCAAACATTGGATTTTTTTCCCTGTCGGGAGTCAAAGATATTTTTTAACAGATTTTCAATTATCTCAATAGAGACGAAGTTGGAATATTTATTGTAGGAGAACCGGGAAATCAAGGCACCTACAGGGCTTACGACCTGTCATCGGCTGGTTTACGTGATCACTTTATGCGCTTGCGCAACGTTCACCAATTATGCCTTTTAATGAGATATAAGAATTGTAGCTTTCATTATTTACAAAAAAACCAATTCTCTCAATAGATGGCGTTCCAACAAAATAAATAAAAATAATAAGATTGTTGTTCAGAATTTCACCCATAGATGGCAATAGTAAAAATTCCTTATTTTCAAGCGAAAAGAATTTCAGTATTACAATATATAGAACTTTCAAAATTGAATTGATAGGGATCTCATTAAAAGGCATAATTGGTGAACGTTGCGCAAGCGCATAAAGTGATCACGTAAACCAGCCGATGACAGGTCGTAAGCCCTGTAGGTGCCTTGATTTCCCGGTTCTCCTACAATAAATATTCCAACTTCGTCTCTATTGAGATAATTGAAAATCTGGTAAATATTTTATTTTTAATAATCTATATATTGGTATTGAGCGTTATATGTAGTCTATAATATTTGTGTAATATATTTATAGAAAGATGTGGTGGGTACCTACTCGCCAAGTTGCGGGTACACCAGGGTGGAATGTCCATAAAGGCTAATGGAGGTACAACGCTTGGACCACTCAAGTAATTGGCAAGTTTATCCCGAGACTGCTGCTGCGGTAGGGGGGGGGGGGTCGGCGGGGTGCTATAAGGGAGGAAGGGAGGTGACTATAAAACGTGTTTATAGAACTTGGTCAAACTTAAAAAAAAAAACACAATTTTAATTGAGTTGGAAACAAACATCGATAGAGAAATGTTGACGACTTCTAAATTGATACATGCCATAACATCACATCGCTTCCCTCTTTGGGGTAGGCAGAGAGAATCAAACGCTTGATTCCTTTTTCCTTTTGTACATTTCACGTCTCATACACGTTCATCTGTTGTTTTTTCTTCTTTTATCCATCCTTTGATCAGTAGCGGAATTGCTTATAGAAGCCGAAAATCTTGGCTTGCCTATGAAAGAAATTCATGACCTAATAATATTTTGATTGCAACCATACTACAAAATAAAAATTGAACAGTTTGTAGATACAATGATTTACAAAGCCATATTATGTAGTTATTAATTTGGCACTAGAATGAACAACGATGCTAAAAAACAAAAAAAAAACATTTCCCTATTTTATTTCAGGGTTTGCGTAGTCCAAAGGTCAAAGGCACGCCCCTGCCTTTGATCCCAAATAAAATGATCGTGCCAACTTTTACTTGGTCGACCTCTGTTTATCGTTCCTCTCTTATAACAGCTTTGTATCCTTGCTTTATCAGATAATCATCACTAATTCTTTATATGTGGCCAGATCATCTAGAGGCTTATTCGATAATAATTTATTATTTTACTCCCGATATCCTTTTCGATTAAATTATTTTTGTCTAATATTAACAGTGTAGACGTTTGAATCAAACGTCAGAATCACTTGATGCGGTTTTTCGGATTTATTTGTGCGCGTTAAGACTTTAAGTACAACTATCGACTTTCTTCAAATAACGAATCACAATATTGACTCTCTTTAAATTACGAATCAATATGAGCGGCCAAATGAAGGCAAACCGTTTCCAACTCCATACTATTTTTTGCACTGAGAGGAAGTGATTGTAAGTGTGTATTAATGAATAAACTTTAATGGAATTCCGTTTCGTAAATCTTTTTTAAGTGTGTCTACGCCAATACAAGACGCTTAAAATATCAAAACAACGATTTTATCAATAAACTTTCAGACCATGTTTTTATCTTATAAGATAAATTTATCTTCGACGAAAATAATTTAAGCTTCTCACCAAGTTACCAAATTCCGTTACCCAAGTCATATCAACCCCATATCCCTGAGATAAAAAAAAAGTGTGGGAATAGGGTGGTGTAAGTTTGCTATGTTGTTGTATTTTTATTCTGTCGTCGCAAATTAATTACCAGTTTCCAATATCGTAGCATCGTCAGTATCATAGTGTGGGCCACATGGGGCTCCCGATAGAATTGATGAACTAATAGGTACTATACATACATATACATACATGCTTCCTATAGGTGTGTTCATTTACTTTACCCAGATACCCTCTTGATAAGCCAATGAACTTTCAACTGTTTTTTTTTAATATGAATGTTTTTTATATAATCTTTAATTTAATGTACATTTTACGTACATTTGTAGTGCTCGTGTCACGATGTTAGTACAGGCTAATCTCCAAAACCGCCGAGCCGATTTCAATGAGATTTTCTAAATTTGTATGGTTGGTTCCGGATTAAAAGGCAGGATAGTTTGGAGCCGATAGGTGCCGCTGTTATCATGATATAAAAAAATAAAATTATTTTTTCGTTAAAAAATATTTTTTATTTATTTTTGATTTTTCATCCAAAAATGCAAATAACCACAAATTTTGACCGCCCCAAGATTTTTATTTAGTAAAAAAAGAGTCGTGATTCATTTTTACCTTGTGTAAACTTTCAATGGGTTGTGGTGTGAACAAATCTATTGTATTAAAAATAGCTAAAATACATAAAATTAAATTATGTCTGTGGCAGAACAGCGTTTGCATGGGCCCACTAGTATAATACTATACATAATAAAATGTACAATGAGATTTTAAAAATATAACTATTAAAATAAAAAATAAAATTAATATTATCTATTGCCACATTTGTTTTTTTTCCTTATTATTATTATTATTTCATTGAAGCTTTGATTGATACATTTATTTCTTTGTGTGAACAATTTTATTTTAATTCATCTTTTTTCCACGTAAGTTGGGCACATTTTAACGCTTTTTTCACATGATTTAGGTACATTTTGTTTTCATATTTGCACCATTATTATTGTTAATTTTATACATAGATACTGTTTGTTAGATAAGGTGTCTTATTCTTTTTTGTCTATTTTTATCTGTGTCTATATTTTATATATTTCTATATTTTTATCTTTGTAATCAATTATTTTTAGTATTTTAACAAGTAAATGGCTTATGCCGTATATTGTGTACATACATAAAAAATAGTACATTCACACTCAGGTCTTCTCACACAGAGTAACAACTCCCTAATGGAGTTGGACAGAGCCAACAAAGCGGCTTCCTATGATCGATGCTTTAGTGTGAGTGGTCCTGTAAAGTGGAATACATTGCCTCCAGATGTCCGCAGTGCACAAAGCAAAAGCACTTTACCTAAAGGACTAAAAACAGAACTCTGTTTCGTGGAGCAACATAAGACAGAATATCAGCGCCCTTGGAATGATCCTGAATCATTAAATAGCGCTATATAAAGTATTTATTATTATTATTAAGTTGAAACGATAAAATGAGATTCTTTCAACACAATTATGGATGACTGCTTCCAGATTTATAACGTACCTAATTCTGATACTTTGATTTTGAATCTTCCGATGTATATTGGCGATTTTTGTCACTTAAATACCAAAAACAATTTATCGTTCAAATATTTACTTAGCCGAAATAAAGAAAGGATGGAAGGACACTTTAAATTTGTTCTTCCATTATTGGATTAATAATATATACATAGGTTGGTACGGTACAGTTTGGAGGCATTTGTGCTTACACAAACAACAATGGGTGCCCATACACAATACACATACAATAATATATAATACATTTTGAATACATCTGGCCTGTGACGTGGCAACGCCATCTGTCCCTTATCACTGTACGACACACACGTGGTCTATCCTATCCGACACACATACATACAACATACACTATCCCTTACAGCCTGCCATCAAACGAGTAGTGTTATCCGTTCGTTCCATAGTCGTACGGGTGTGATCGCCAAATATAACCGGTGACATAACAACACACCGTCTCGTGGGAACAAAGAATATTGCAATCCGAGGAAAGTTCTTGTAGCGACAATATTCTTGCGTCAGATTCTCGTCTGGCGAGTGTGCTCCGCTTGTGAGTGAATATTTTCAAGTCCGCGGTTCTTGCAGTATTACATGTATTAGTATTTCGAACTTCGTATAGCAATCACTAAACATTAGAATAATCTCGCGGGTGCTCAAGAGACAAATTTCAGTTTTTTGCCTGGATGGTTTGATCTCGTGTATCATGCGTAAACCGCCCCTCTCCGGGCCAAAATATTTCAAGATGTTTGGGAATATGTAACTAGGTACCTACATCATATTTTTATATTCTCACAGAAATTCAGCATCTCAACATTATAAAATATTGATTTTACAGACTGGAAATATGGTATCATTTTTGTTACAAAATCAAAAAAATATTTTAATTTAATATTGCTTCTCGGCCAACTATGCAAATTGCTTACGCCGTAAGGGACATTGTGTGATGGTATGTATGTATCTAAATGTCATTTATAAATTGAAGAACTATAAGGATGAATAACCACTACTATGAAATATCATATCATCACGCCCTTTACCTGTTTGGGGTGGGCAGAGAGAAGCGAACGCCAAACTCGTCTCTCTTGACACACATTTCTCGCTTCGTTCTCGTCTATGCATCGTTGGTAAGTTGGTTGGACGAATGTTGAGAAAATAAAAATAAACTGAAATATCATTAAAATTGAAATTTGATAAAAAAATATCAATACCTCCCGCCAAAGGAAAAAATACAAGGTAAAAATTCATTAATACCATACCATCACGGCATATCCTAAATTTGGGGTAACCAGCGATAGGTGTACATCACCTCATAAAAGGGAGCTTAATATGCGTATACACCCACACACCAGTCTCGTCTAACCTAATAAGGCACTACGTTACAAAGTGTGGTGAACCTCATTGATGAACTATGCGAGATATTATTATTTATTTATTTTTATCACACCATTTAAATAAGCTTCATTAAAAATAGATAACTGCTGCCCAACTAGGTTTACCTGTTCTAGGGCTAGCAGTGTATATATTATAATAATATTTCACAGGAGACGTATAGGTTGTACCTATTTGCATTTTTAAAAAGTATCTTAGCAATGTAAACTTAATTATTGTAAGTACAAAGATTAAAAAAGTGGATTGGAGTCATGATATGCATATACCTACATATTGCCTATTGTATTTTCGATTACCCTGCTATTACGGACAAACAACAAAGAATACAAAATAGAAAAGTGTTGAAGCAATATTCTAAGCTGATGCCTCACAGTTAATTCTGAATTATTTATTCTGAATTTATTAATATTAATCTACTCCTTATTATAATTTGTATTTGTTTGTTTCTTACTTGTTGGGTTTTCAATTTGGTGCACTTATGTCTTTCTTTTTCTCAATATTTTGCTCTTGTGTAAAAGTTCAATGATTTTTTTATATTATTATTATTATTTTTTTTTTTTTTTTAATCATTATTGGAAATTCTCAATTTTAACTAGAAAGTGTAGATTGACTGCGACATGCATATCCTTGTACTTGCCAAGTATTGTTACTATCGACTGTGGGTTTAATATTTGGTAGCACCGCTGTCAGTCTGCTGATTCATGTAAACTTATTGATGATTCGTATATAAATATGTGTATGTATATTTTTCATATATAATTTGTATACTTTATATTTTTTGCACTTGTTTCCTGCCTAAGCAATTTGCTATATTTTATTTTTATAAATAACTAATGTTACTAACGAAATAATTTTGAATATTTTTAATTGGTATACCCACAGACAGGCTATGCCTTGTGGGATTTTTGTGTGTACGGTTGATTTATTATTATAATTGATATTATGTTTATGTATATTGTATGTTAACCGTGTACCAAATCTTAAATAAATAAATAAATAAATAAATAATGTTTCTTCTTCTTCTTCGCCCTCGCCTTTGTCCCATTTACTTGGGGTCGGCTTAAATTTGGAGTTTTGTTGTTTGGCTATTTTTTCCGGCTGATTGCCACCTGACGCCAAGACAGTAGTCCCGACTAACTAGAACTAGGGAAGCCAGTGGAGCTCTCTTATCATATGAGTCTCCTAGTTCTTCGCCTTTCCACTTCAGAGCTTCCTGCCCTGAAGTGACCCGAGCTCCGAATATTATGTCGAAGTGGCTCACTCAGGGTTTTACCTGTTGGTCCGCGGATATTTATTTTATCTCCCTCCTACCCTCAATATCTGGCAAGAATCCCCTAATCCGCTACCAGGTGCCTTATTCTCATTCACGTGTAATATTTTGTGATAAGTTCCGCTAATCTTTACATATCACAGAATGTTAAGTGAAAGTTAAGTATCAGGAGCTGTCATTCATAACTGTAATCTGTGAAACGAACGAATGTGTGTACGCGTCGCTTTATGTCTTTACACAAAACTTAATACCACCTCGACATGCCGCATAAAACATTGCGAATAAATTCACCTGTCGAATATGCCATACGTATTTTGCTCCAATCACAATACCGCGTTACAACAGAATAACGTAAAAACTTGTGTATATTACCGCGATAAAAGAACCGGAATAGGCCTGCTGGGGATGCGTCCTATAGTGGTTACAGGCACACCGCCAAAGGACTCACGGCTAATGTTTACGATAGTTTAAATATCTGAAATAATTAATCCTTACATTAAAATTCGTAGTTTTCAATCAATACCTACTATCTTCGTATCATATTTAGACACAACGTGAACTGATGTTATCTACTTAACATACATACATATTGAAACATGTATGATGTGTAAAATATTAGTGATAATATTGCAGCAAATATTTAAGTGGAACACAACGTCTTTGTATTTTCCCTACTTCCCCTGAATCGAGGCTGGGTTTGTTACGAACTGAACTACAATATTCGATATGTTGTATGAGTATTGAGTGTATACATCTGTCAGAGACTGTCAGTGTGTTGTCATACGTTGCCTCGTGTACTGTGTGTTCTATGGATTGTTAGAAATCATGTTTTTTACGCGCGATTTATTTCCTTCCTTGTGTGTTATAGCTTAAAATATGTTATTATTACAAACCTTCATTTTTATATTTTTTGCATTAAAATAATTAAATTTATCGATTTATTTTTTTAACATCTATTTAGTTTTGTTTTCTTGAATTAATGTTTGTTAAAGGTGTCGTGTTTTTTTTTTATTGCAATAATTCAGAGAAAGAAACGTCGCCGAAATTGTATCAGTTTTAAGTGTTTTATACTCCAAATTTGTTCAAATGTGATGGACATTTCGATTTTCTGTGATTTTGTTTGATTTTATAATGAACAGTTGCAAAATTGTCTTTATAATACAGTCGTTACATTCCATAAAATATACTCACATTCACATTTTTCGTCGTTTGTATTGATGACATTAGTTTGGAACTCCTACGGCGCCAATTATTTACTGTGTTTGCGATGTTTCATTTTCAAATTTATATATTTTATAGTAATAAACTTCCCGTCGATGTTCGGAGTACATTTCGAAACTCGCAGAGTTCCATTTTTAATCTGCAGTGTGGTTGAATCAGTGAGTGACAAATGTGTTTTTACCTTAGACTTTTTCGCAATATTTTATTGTGTTACAATTTGTCTTTTTCCTTAACTATACTTGTTATATGCATATATTATTTTGTCTTTTATGTTGTGTTTTTAGTGAAAATAACTGACATGTTCCATAAGATTGTTATTTATCTAATAATCTTATCTCGTTTTTATCGCGATCATTCATCGCTGTGTTACATAAACATCATAATGCTGTTTGTCGTGTCATTTGAAAAACCGTTTATTCGTTTAATTTTATATTATATAAATATGTAGATAGTTAGTATCTGTGTACATCAGAATCGATACTACCTATTCAGCAAATGTCGTGTGAAAAACATTTCATTATAAGACTGTGTACATTTCGAAGAATTCTGTGAAAAGTGACATCAAATTAATTAACAACAAATAACTCGGAAATGTGTAAATTTCTTTCCTTGACATTAATTTGGCTAGGCAAAATCAAAAGTAGCATATATTTATCTTAATTTAATATTATTATTTAGTTGTTGTAGTTGTAGTCATCATAAATATCCTTAAACTAGTCTTCAATTACAATAATAGTGAAATCTTTTTACTCTCCACTGCTATGGAATAGTGGATGGTCACGATTACAAATTGAAAATCTACGCTAAATCTATATCTACCTATACTTAAATTTTTTTTGAGAATTTTTATTCATTCGTTAATTCATTTTTCATAATGTTATTTGATTTTAATACGTTTTATATTTTAATAAGTTTTGTCATTCATCTGCCAATTTTACTTTTGTTTGATATAATATAATATAGATAGGTAACAAATATATTGAGTTCACAAAACATTTCAAAATGTATCAAATATTATATAGATTTTTCAAAGTTTGGATGTAAAGGGTATGTATGTATGTATGTATGGATGGAAAGGGGATAAAAATAAAAAATAAATCTTTTGACATTGTTTATATATCAATAGAGACGAAACGGAGACATAAATTTATAGGAACACTGGGAAATCAAGCATCTACAGAACTTACGGCCAATGTTTATGTATTCATTATATGTATTATGTATATTATTTGATGTGAGCGGTCTTAAAACTTCCACTAAAGGACTGAAAACACCTTTGTTTTATAGAGCAGTAAAAAACTGAGCAATCAGAACCCTCGGAATGATCTTGAATCATTAAACGTCGCTATAATAATCATTATTAGCATTAACATGACACCTTCGGTAGACTTCTTAGACTGCCTTGTTTCTGTGAGCCAACAAATAAGCTACAGCGCCCTTAGAGTGATCTTGTATCACTAAACGGCGATTTATAAATTCTATTTATTATTATTACCTATAAATAAAAAAATATCATTTACTTTTTAAATTTTTAGATAGACTAAGTTCTTTTAGTGTAATAAAATTGTTACCTCTATATAATTGTTTATTGAATTTTCTAGGCAAAAAAATCTACTGATTTTTAATCATATCATCAAGGCAAAGTTCGCGTCTACTCAGTCGACCTTCATCCGGATACAGCTGAGGGGGCACGGCACAATGGAAGAATACCGTACGATACGATCAAAGGACGGGGGTTCCAGTTCTCAGAAGGGGAGGGGGCGTTATTTGTATTGTCACCGATCCCTTATCATTCTCACGCCCGGTGTATAATTTAAACAACTGGACGGAGAACTGATAAGGGCTTGTGACATACCGTTCATCGATACCAGGATACAGCCAGAGAGAGGAGAGGAGAGAATCCTCACTTCTTCCGTCATTCCTTCATTACCTTCTACATTTCATAACTTGGACTATTCTATCTGATATCGAATATCTTGAGGAGATGTCAATAAGTGAGTTTCGATACAAGGACAAAATTGTCTAATTTATGTCACACTGTTTCAATAACTTGTATTTTTGACGGTTATAAAAAATTGTTACCTATTATTTTAAACTCATTTTGTTTTTAAAATGTATCTATATTTGTAAATGTTTCTGGTTCTATGTAAAAAAAATATATACTTACTATGATAATGTTCATTTATTATTCTCATTCAAGAGCTGTGTCAAAGAAAAGTGCTCTCTGGGAGCCATCTCACACTCGTCCAAATCACAGAGTAAAAGAGTTAGAACTGAACAGAGCCAACTAGACGGCTTACTGTGATGGATGCGTTTGGTATTGTAAGTGGTTCTATTAAGAAGAATAGATTGTCTCCAGATACCGCAGTGATCAAATCAAGAGCACTTATTAAAATAGGACTGAAAACAGCTTTGGTTCGTTAGATATAAGACTGATTTATCAGCGCCCTTGGAATGATCCCGAATCATTTAACGGCTCAGCTGTTCAATATATTATAAATATCCACAATGCAGCTGGTTTTCAGCAATGTCTTATAGGTGTATTCATAAACTCATACACACTGTATTATAAACACGTTTACTTCGATTACACAATATTACATACAACGTTCTACTTCTTTTGAAAAGGAATTCATTCGTATTTTTCTGAAATATACAATATCTTATATACATATATTTACATTTTCGTGTTTTATTGATAGAAGCTATTTTATACTACTTCAAAACGACTGATTGTCAGTTTTCATCCGTCCTGATCCAGTCGCTTTGAAACCGGTACAAAATACATGAAAGTGAACAAATAAATAGCACAAGCATAATGACATAGCACAAGCATTTATGCTTAATTTAGGGGATGTATGAGGATATATATTATGAAATTGTTACAAGATTATATTGATTGTTTAAAAAAATATGATATTAAATACCTGTATGTTTTTCATATATTGTGTAATATGTAAATATAATCTAAAGTGTGTTTTTATTGTTTCATTTATTTTTTTGTCATTTGTGTACTAAAATAAAATAGTATTTTAATGTTTTTTGATATAATTTCAGTCTTATAAAATAAAAAAAAACATACACTAAAATAAACAGCAACAAAAAACAGACCAATTGCGTTTGTCCACAGATGAGGAAGTACCTGTATGTTTTTCACCTAATGTGTAATCTGTAAATATATCTAAAATGTGTTTTTATTGTTTTATTTATTTCTTTTTTATTCGTGTACTTTATTAAATAATATAATATTTTAATATTTATTGATATAATTTCGAATTATTGTTTAATATTATTTATGCACTGAAAAAATAAATTCAGCAATGAGGTTCACCACCCATTCTGAATATAGTGCCTTTTTAGGTGAGACGAGACTGGTGTGTGGGTATACACAGATATGTTGTGCTCCATTTTATAAGGCAATGCACACCCGCACACCTTTCGCTGGTTACCCCACATTGTGGGATATGCCGTGATGGTATGAATGGTATGGTATGAATGAAAAATAAATTCAACATTGATTGTTGATTGTTTGAATATTGTACTTATGTTAAGTATTTTTGTATGTTTATTTATTTAAGGGACAAATAGTCTTATAAAATTAACAAAAAAAAACAAACATTAAAATAAACAAAAAAAGAGGCGTTTGTCCACAGACAATGATCATTAAACACTACAACAATAAATAAATAAATATATATAGTTAACAGTTATTGTTAAGTTTGCCTGTGATGGGAAGGAAAGGAATGAAAAAAAGATGGGAGAAGGATTACATTTGTTTCTACTTTAATAAAATAAAAACAAAATACATATTTTTTATTTTATTTGAGTTAAATTTGCACAAAAAACAGCGTAAAGACATAAACAATGCACAAGTATTAATGCCTATTACATTTTGTCGTGATTTAGAAAAGTTTATAAACAATCTAAAACATAAAAACCATGTATACAAAACTATGTAAATAATCCAATTGGTACACAAATTAAAAATATGAGTACACAAGTTTACGATATGCATCATATAAATTAAAATATATACTGTCCGAGAGATTTGACTTTATTGCAATGACATTCCCTTGTGATAAATTCGTTTAAATTTGTAATTGGTGTTGCTCCGAGGATGTACATAATAAGTATTGAATGGCGAAAAACCGTAAATGATATAAATAAATACCTATAACGCAAACACTGGATTTGTCATGAGAGGTCGTAAGCCCTGTAGGTGCCTGATTTCCCGATACTCCCGTAAATATATTTCATGTATTTTTCTACTTTGTTTTTATTGAAATATTGAGTTTGTCAAATAAATTGAATCATTTAAAGTTTTCCATAAAGTAAACATATTACATTACATTACATTCTCGTCTTATATCTTCATTTCTTATCCTATCATAATTATTTTACCACATAACAAATGATAAAAGTGGGTATTACTTATCAAAATGGCAAACAGAATGGCGTAGTGTATAAGGCGGGCAGGATTTTTAGTAGCTGAATGAAGATTAATGATTTTAGGTACGAATGATTGGCGTAGACTATTCAAGGTTGAAAAGAAAACGACTTCATGATATGTATATACGTACTTATTCCATGTAGCTACAGATATATTATGACGTCTCATTATACAATCTTATACAAATATTTTAGAAATTACATATTCATCATAAAACTAGGTCTAATTGTTTGTAATTATTATTAAGTACTAAGAAAATCACCAATATCTTTCAATTTGTTCATATATAGTTCTTTACCACGTTGTCCAATTTTAATGATTATTTTTTCTTGTAGAAATTCAAACTCGCCACCTTACCTCTCTTCCAACACCCATCTATGCAAATAATAATAACAGGGGATTTTATAAAGCGCCGTTTAATGAATCAGGATCTTTCTAGGGGCGCTGTTTTATTTATTCCCTTGTTTTAATTTTAAATTATGACTGTTTTGTCTACTTTATTTTATATCAATAACTCCAAAACGTCTCTCTTCGATAGAGATTTTCATTATTAGGCACAGAGAATTAAAGATCATTAGTTTGTCTAGTGAAACGAGCTATATTTTATTGTTTTTATTATTATTTATTATTATTTATTACTTCTCGGGCAACTAACAGGTACTATGTCAAATATTAATTTAACACGCACCCAATAACAAGTTGCCACATTCTGGAGACTTACGATATTAATCGTCTCACAGATCCAGACTGAAAACGCAATTAAAAACTGTGTCTCCACCGGGAATCGAACCCGGGACCTTTAGATCAGCAGTCAGATACCCAACCAACTGATCCATGAAGGCCGACAACCTCCATACTTTTTTTTATTGATATAGGTATAGAACCAACAGTTTATAATAAATAGTAGTTAAAAAGGTATATTTATTACAAACGTGTTGTTTTAATAATAATTTAATAAATATTAATTGGATTAGTTTCTCACGCTAATATTGCTTTTCTGGGCTGGAAACACTGGTTTATTGGAAGAAATTGCCATATGGCAATAAACTCGCCACTTGCGCAGGGTGCAAAGAAGTGTTTATTATTATTATTGTTTTTAGTAGGGTATAATTATTAATTAAGCAAAATATTTAGCAATTGTTAGAAAAAAAAGTTATTAGAAAAGAGATTTTTGCAATATTTCGCCATTAAAATCATAATTCTAAATATTATACCAGTCGATGTCTGGAACTTCGCTCAATAATTCAAAAGGATGTATCTATCTAGAGAGCCCACATGGTATGGCCGTTCAAAGGGAGAAGTAGACAATCGTACCTATCCACCAAAGCAAAACTCGCCTTCAACAAAAAACCAAGATCTTAGAGTACAATATGAACCTTTAACTCTGAAAAGATCTAGTTAAGACATGTGTGGAGTATTTTGCTATATGGTTGTGAGACATGGTGCATAGGTGAATGAGACCGTGAAAGATTCTTCTCTTCGAAAGAGAGGCCTTCGAGATGTGAACCCACCGACGAATACTCGACATACCTTGGAGGGACCATATTACAAATGATGAGGCTCCCAGGAAAATTGACGTAACCATGCAGGCACATGTTCAATACCATATCAAAAAGACGTGCAAACTGGATAGGCCATGGGTTGCGACCAAATAGATATTTAATTTGCTATATAAAAATATGAACATTGTAGTAACTTTTTTTTACCAATTTTGATAAAAATTGAATTTAGTGACGACGTCGTTTCATACAATTTGTAAGGCAGTAAACACTACACAATATTTCACTCAATAGTTTGATACCTACTTAATCTACAAACATACATCATGCTGTTTTCATATTCTGGGTAGGAAAAACAGACTGACCTCCATACTTATCCTTTCCTGACATATTATATACCTACATGTTTTATATAGAAAACAAAATATCTTAAAATATTTATTAATTTGTGTTTAAGTGTTTATGGTTTGGTACGTATTTTTCAATTATAAATACTATCGCCATCGGCAGTTGGATCACATGTGCTATATGCAACTAGTATATGTATAATTTACTTCTTTCAAATAACGACAGGGCCATTTTGTACGAGCGGTTTCAAAGTGTTTTGAAGTTTCTTGTTTTATTAAAATTAATTACTTTTGGTATATAAAAATCTGTCTGATTTTGAACTTACATCCATTGTATTTAATTAATTTAATATCAACACAAATATTCAATGAAAGCAACAGTCCTTATATGCATGATGTGACAGTGTTCTTGCACATATATCACCCCTGAACTGCTCCACAAATATTATTTTCTTTTTGCGAGAACACTGTAACCTAAGGACAAAGGATTTGTATAATGACGGCTGCTTATAATGTTAACAAAAAAAAAAAAAATAGATGGCGTTACAAAAAGGTTTCTTCGTTACTTAATAGATGGCGATAGTAGAAATAGCTTATTTTTAAACGATATGTTTCTCATTATTAAAATATAAATAGAAATTTTAAAATTGCGTTGATAAGGGAACTCAATACGATGACAGGTCGTGCCTTGAGTTCCTAGTTTTTCTATACTAGTTGCATGTAACACATGAGATTCAACTGTCGATAGCGATAGTATGTATAGTTGAAGAATAAGTACCAAACTATAAACCCATAAATACAAATTATTTAATATTTTAAGATATTTGGTTTTCTATACAACACATGTACCTAGGTATTTTTTTTTTTTTTTAACATGTCTACGTAGGGGACGCCAGCTATTAGGATTTGGGTCCATTTTACTCTTCCGGAGAAGCGCACTACGTAGCGTTGGGAGGGGTTTGCAATCTAGAAAAGAGTTTATTAATTCGGATTTTAAAAAGACCCGGGTTGTACGAAGATGGAAACACAGAATTCGGAAGATCGTTCCACAGTCGGGCTGCTGTGTTAATAAAGGAGTTCGAGAAGCGACTTGTTCGTATATGTTGAAGGTCCACTGTGAATGGATGCTGCGATTGAGTGAAGCGAGTGACTCTGTTGCGAGTGGGTGGAGGAGGGACCAAAGATGCAAGTTCTTCTGAGCAGTTCCCGTGGTAGTATCTATAGAATAAACTTAAAATACCGACTCTGCGTCTGTGTTCTAGTGATTGCAATCCATCAGTCAGTGATGGATCATCAATCAGACGTATAGCACGCCTTTGGACAGCGTCGAGGGTATTCAGTAGGTATTGGGGGGCGCCACTCCAGAGGTGACTGCCATATTCAATAATTGGGCGTATTTGCGCTTTGTAGAGTATACAGATCTGGGTCTTAGTAAAATATCTGCGCGCTCTATATAGTACGCTCAATTTTTTGGAGGCGAGTTTCACCTTAGCTTCGATGGAGCCCTTGTAGTGTAATTGGTTCGTTATAGATACTCCAAGCAGGTCGATAGAGCTGCTGTTAGGTAGGGTGCTTCCGTTGAAAGACACTTGCAATTCATTGGGGTTTCTCTTCGCAGAAATTAGACAGGCTAGGGTTTTTGAGACGTTAAATGAAACAAGATTACTTTCACCCCAGGTATTGATTGAGTGGAGGTAGCTATTTATTTTTTGATGAAGGTCTTTCCGGGCTACTGATATTTCACTCTGTTTAGGAGGTTTGTCAAAAGAGAAATTGTCATGGACTGTGCTGTCATCAGCGTAACAGTGGATGGGGGCGCGTAAGAGCAAGTCATTGATATGTAGGAGGAATAGGGTTGGAGATAGAATGGACCCTTGAGGGACTCCCGCATTAATGGAATGGGGAGAAGAAGAGCAACCGTCCACTACAGTTATGACTTCGCGATCTTTTAAAAAATTCGCAATCCAAGTACACAGAGACTGGGGTAGTCCATAAGAAGGGAGTTTCATTAAGAGACCTCGGTGCCAAACCCGGTCGAAAGCTTTAGAGATGTCAAGGGCGACAGTTTGAGCTTCTCCAAAGCGTTCCATAACTCGACCCCAAACGGATGTCACATACGCGAGTAGATCGCCACAAAATCGATTTCCACGAAATCCATATTGGCGGTCGCTTAAAATTTTGTTTGCTTCGAGGTATGTGATCAACTTGGTGTTTAGTACCCTTTCCATTATTTTGGAGAGTACAGAAGTAATAGCGATGGGTCGGTAGTTAGATGGGTTGGAGCGATCACCTTTTTTGGGAATTGGGTGGATGACCGCTTTTTTCCAGTCACATGGGACAATACCAGTTTTAAACGAGAGTTTGAAGAGTTTAGTGAGAACTGGGGCTAGTTCGGCGGAGCATTTTTTTAACACAAGAACGGGAATTCCATCTGGTCCATTAGCTTTGTTAACATCCAACCCTCGGATGGCGAGTAAAACCTCAGAGAAGTTAATCCTTACTTCGTTCATTTTAAAACCACAATGTGGAACTGGTTGAGGAGTTTTTCCTCCGTCGTCAAGGGTTGAGTTATCTGCAAATAATTTACCGAGAAGATTAGCTTTGTCGGTGGCAGAGTTAGCAATGGATCCGTCATGGTTCGTTAAAGGTGGAAATGAAGATGTGCAAAAGTTCTGACCTATGGAGGTTGACAATGACCAGAATCTTCGGCTACCGTTAGGGCATGAGGAGAGTTTTTGACTTATATGTTGGTCATGGAGTTTTTTAGCCTGATAAATGGTTTTTTTACAATCCTTTGTCATCTTGTTGTATGCTTTCTTGTTTGACGGGGATTGAAGTTTTTGAAATGTTTTGAAAGCCATATTTTTACGCGTGACTGCTTCTCGGCATTTGGAATCAAACCAAGGTTTTGTGCCTGGTCCGCAGGTTTTGAGGGAGGAGGGAATATAGCCATCCATAGCAGAAGTGATGACATCCCCTACCTCACGCGCACAGATAGAAGGGTCTTTGGTTCTAAAACAGACTTCATTCCAAGGAAAGTCGCGAAAGTGTATTCGCAGTGCATTCCAATCTGCTGACTTGTATTGCCAAATTTTCCTTTTAGATTTTTCGGGTGGAAGGTCCGGGATGAAGTGGATGGCCGTTTGCACAAGGCAATGGTCTGAAGAGCCCAGTGGGGCTGTGACTTTCAGTGTGTATCCCGTTGGCGAGGTAGTCATAAAAAGATCAAGCAGATTGGAACGATGCCCAGAGACATCAGGGATGCGAGTTGGCTCTTGAATAAGTTGCTCCAGGTTATGACACAAAGCAAAGGATTCCGTCATGCGGCCAGCCGAATCGGTAGTTCCCGATTTCAGCCAATCGGAGTGATGGACATTGAAATCGCCGAGAACCGCAAATTCTGCCGACGGGTAGCGAGACAGAAGACTGTCAATGGTTTCTCCTAAGTATTTGAAAAGCTCGGAAGAATCATAATCACTCATATTTGGAGATCGGTAGATACAAGCATAAATTTTTGTGAATTTGTTAGATTTTAAACGGACCCACATAACATTGAAGGCGGGGTTCTCGAACTCCTTCAATCTGACACAGTTGATGTCTTCGCGGCTGTAGAGGCACAAGCCTCCTTTGGGCACAAACATGCTTTCGAGTATGTACCCTGGGCAGTTGAGGTAGCTTGTGTCGGGTGGATCTTGAATTTGTGTTTCCGTGAGAAAGAGCAGGTGTGGTTTTTGAGATTGCAAGTGATGGTGAACAGAATTTAAATTACTGTGGATACCTCTGATGTTAGCGAAGTCTACCAACAGTTCACAAATGGTGCGAGGGTATGCAGTCTTGGTTGTCGCTATATAAATATTATTATTGGGTTTATCTGTCATGAAGGTTTTGTGGGGGGGGGGGGGTGGCATTGTGAAACGAGGAGATCAGAAGCCCTTTTCAAGGACATTTGTTCCGGCAGCTGCGCTGCTAGGTTGAAGGAGGGAGGATATGGCCGTGGAGGACGCCTGGTGCCCCCCGCATACAACTGCTGGGACCTCGTCCGGTCACGATCCGGCACAACAATTGCAGCGAGATTATGCGCCGACTGATAGGGCAGCCAACCCGTAGTCGTTAGCTTAGGTCGGGCCCCTGTACTATTCGGCGGCCGGCCAGCGACGAACCGTTTCACACAGATCTCCCTCGGCTCACACCTCCAACCAGACCCGCCGCGCAGCGGCCGGGATGACATCATCAAGATAGGCCGCCGATCAACTCCAACACATGTGCCCGCCTGGGCACCAAAGCAAAGAACCCCGAACATGGCGAGCCATTTTAGGGGACCATAAATGCAGTGGCTTGGTAAACCAGTATAGTATACTGACCCCAGGTCGAAGGCAGGGTTTACTTTCCAATCCCAGAGGATGGGTTGGGGGGGAGCAAACTCACCTTCTCCCAAAAATAGTATGTATGTCAAGGTATGTATGTCAAGATAGGATAGTATGGAGGTCAGTCCTTTGATCCTATCCAGAATGTGAAAACAGCATGATGGTATGTATGTATGTTTGGAGATTAGTATCAAATTATTAAGTCTTCTTAGATATTGTGAGTAGGCTACTTCCATACAAATTGTATGAAACAATGTCGTCACTAAATTCAATTTTTATAAAAATTGTTAAAAAAAAATTGAGATCTTCTACTACAATTTTAATATTTTTTATAGAAAATTAAATTATCTAGTTGGGGTGTTTCGGCTTTTTTCGATAATTGTAAAAGTTTTGGAAATATAGGCAGTTAAACTCATTAATTTATCATAAAAAAATATTTTTCTTTATAAAAAATGTTTGAGAAACCCTGGAATTTAAAAAAAAAACTAATTTGAGATTTTATATTTGTCTATGTTTATACCAATTTTCAGCGTTCTAGCTTTTACGGTTTCTGAGATATATGGAAAAATAAATTAAAATTTCAAAAGTTGATAACCCCTGACTGAAACAAAAATTCACAATTCTGAGTATAAAAGTTTTGTAGGCTTGTAATTTTTTATATATTTTAAAATTTTGGGTTCTGTAAATTAAGCGGATCAAAAGTTATAAGGGGGGGACAGACAGACACACAGACACACACACAGACACACAGACACACACACACACACAGACACACACACACACACACACACACACACACACACACACACACAAAACTCACAAAAAATGTTCTACTCCGAATTCTGAGAAAATCCATGTATGGGAACATATATGCTGCGAGGCCTCTAGTTGGTGCTATTAGCATGCAAAAAGTCCACTACACCATACAAAATTTTCCTTCGTACACGCATCTTGGCTTAATTATGTCGATTCATTAAGAGAATTGAATTCTCATGAACGAATCGACAGTTGGAATATTCCAACTTCTGATATGTTCAAAATTTGTCAAAAAAGTATCATTTACTTCCGACAGGGAAAAAATCCAATTTTCAATTTAATCTGTTAATTTTTCCATTCCTACGAAATTATAAATGAATGAAATAAATAAAATATTTCTATAAGTATTTGACTAATGCGTACAATCAACAACGTGAAATTCCATTATTTTGTTTATATCAGCTTTGATTACAACAAAAGAAAATTGTTTTTTCTTTAGCAGTAATAATAAATTTTCCAAGAAATAAGAGGGTACTTATTTATATTTCCCAATCTTACAACCTCCAATTAATACTCCAGTCGTTCATTACGAGGAAGAATATTTGAGACTAAAAAAATTATAATCGAAATTGTCTTAAAATATTTCTTGTTCATTTACATTTTTTCTCTCCGCTAATATGGATAAGTGGAGAGTAGAGAGAGATTTCACAATTTTTATGCGTGAATTTATCAACGAGTATCACGTAGAGAGTGTATACTATGAGTTTCTATTCATTATTTTGATTATTACTTGCCCTTGTGGATTGAAACTTTGGTTTTAATATTTATTTATGACAACTTTCAACTTGTCAGTGTTTTCAGACCAGAAATGCATTTATTGTAAGATAATTTAAATCAATAATTTTATTAATTTTTATTCCTATATACTTATAATTATTTTTAATAAAGTCTTTCATGCCGGGAATCGAACCCAGGCCGCCGGGACATAGTTAAAACGACTAATCACCATAACACAACGATTGGCATTACATCCTGAAGACATTTTTTTATTTTATTTGCAACAGCTTTTTTCTATAATAATATTTTGTTTAAAATTTAAAATAAAAATCCTATTTTAGTTTTTCACTTAATGAACATCAGACGATGTACGAATGTTGGCGAGCCGATGAATGTGTGTCAAGATAGGAAAATGAGATATTCGGTTCTCTCCGCTTACTCTATTAGGGATATGGCGTGATGGTATGTATGTATGTATTTATATTACATTCCATTAACAAAACTAGTGAGTTGTGATCAACACTAAACTCTCTACTATAAAAATAATAAATGGATAATTTATAAAGCCCCCTTTTTGTGTTTTCACCTTAAGTGCACTTAACAATAATACATGAAAAAATAGTAATAATAAAAAAAAATCAAACCAGGTAATAATCACTTAATCAATTCCTGAGTTTTTAAAAAAATAAGTTCTGTTTTTCTTCTTGAAAGGTTGACAATTTCTACAATTTTTTTTCTGAAGTACATTTCTATTAAATTCCTAAACAAAGATTTGTTTCCCAAAGGACAAAAGTTTTCATAAAACACAATACACACAAAAACATTGTCGTTGTTACTTTAACAATAGACGAGCCTGTATGACACGAAACATGCGTATTGATGAGGCGACGGATATGTTTCAAGATAGAAGAATGTGGTGTTCAGTCCTCTTCCTACCCCGTTAGGACGTTGACGTGATAGCATGTAGTCGTAGATGAATACAAAGTAGTGGACAGTACAAGATGAATAGTAAAAAAAAAACATTTATAAGTAGAAGGGATTCATGATGTCGGAAATAGGATATAGCGAAGAAAATGGGATGGACTATAATAGGAGGAAGAAAGGAAGGATAGTTTCCCTAGCCGATTTTTGTAGGACAAATAAAGCATTAATTCTTGTGTTATAGGTACACGAAATCGGTCAATGCGAGATTCGAACCCGCTTTTACTGAATTCTGCCACTGGTCCATTTTATTATAATACAGTTAGCTTTTTATTTTTCATCCTTCTCTGTTTATCACAATGGAAATATTATTGATCAACATGATTTAGTGTGCATAATTTTAAATTAATTATAATTAAAACAATATGTAATTTACCTTTGATGGTAAATTAGGGTAAAATTTTCAGCATTAAACAATAGGGGGTTGGTTCTACCCCTATATTTATGAGGATTGACTCCATATAAGTACGTGTGATGAATCCACACGTGATCCATGATAATATGAGGGTGTGGTTTTGATACGTAAAATCACCCTGCCTTTTTAATGACATTATTTTCCTGAACATTTATAAATTACAAATACATTTAAATACCCCTATCATATCTACGTATAAATACTCTGAAAATATTTTAACAGTTGATGTTTTCACTACGATTTGAGATGAGTTAAATAAATTTTATCTGATACCTGAGTCAAATGTCTCGGATTCGATTCCCAACAGATTAATCTTAGCAATGAAGAAAGACAGAAGGAATTTGAGAGACGGAGAAGGGATACATACATACATAATATATTTAAACTAAAGACGTTACTTAATTAAACTTACAACCTAACTGTCAATAGTATTATTCTGTACAACTGAATAAATGTCAAATATATTATCTTTAAATATATATATATATATATATATATATATATATATATATATATATATATATATATATATATATATATATATATATATATATATATATATATATATATATATATATATATATATATATATATATATATATATATATATATATATATATATATATATATATATATATATATATATATATATATATATATATATATATATATATGTTATATTTGATGTTTTCACGGGTGAAATATGTTATAATATTTTTATCTCGGTTTTCCCGTGTCAGTAGGTCTTGACTAAGACCATTTGTCTTCCGACGTTTCGCCTGAATATCACCAGGCATTTTCAAGGACTTAACGAAAAGCACGCGCGCGACACACGTCTTGACGGTGAGCTTTCTCAATAGATGGCGTTACAAAAAAAAGCTTTCCCGTTACTTCATAGATGGCAATAGTATAGTTCCTTATTATCAGGTGAATTGTTACACATTATTCAAATATATAGAACTTCATTGAAAAATTACATTGATAAGGGAACTCAATAAGAAGGCATAATTGGTGAACATTGCGCAAGCACATAAAGTGATCACGTAAACCAGCCGATGACAGGTCGTAAGCCCTGTAGGTTCCTCGAGTTTTTGGTTCTTCTACAATATCCCAACTTCGTCTCTATTGAGATTTTAAAAAAGTGTGTCAATAAAATTTAGAAATATAGTTATACAGACTTATAAAGGACAAGCGGACCCGACAGACATTGTCCTGCCCGAACTATTTGTGAAACACAAAAAAATATAGGTATAACATATATTTGAATCATATGGATTTTATTATTCGCTGAGCAAACTTAACATTTTCGTGTTCGATGAGCCGCTAAACACTTTGACGTTAGATTGATTTTCATTTCGTATATAATACAGTATAGATGGCCTGGACGGTTGAAATAATATGAATAAAAACGAAACAGTAAACAGAAATTGAAGTTCTATGCACACATGTATATAATTGAAATATGAATAATACCGAAACAGAGCGAAAAGAACTTTAAATGTCAAAAAATCCAAACTACGACGCAAATGACAGATTTCTAAGTGTTGTCAGATGGAAAAAAGTAAACATTGCCAATTCTACATTAGCGCCATCTATTGTAATTTATAGTTATATTTTTTTTATATTTCTTTTATTATATTAATGATTGAAATTCCATTTTGTGAATCTGAACCATTCAGGCACTCACACAAATACACACAAAAAAATTCATCAAAATCGGTTCAGCCGTTTAGGAAGAGTTCGGTGAAAATTTTATATATATATATATATATATATATATATATATATATATATATATATATATATATATATATATATATATATATATATATATATATATATATATATATATATATATATATATATATATATATATATATATATATATATATATATATATATATATATATATATATATATATATATATATATATATATATATATATATATATATATATATATATATATATATATATATATATATATATATATATATATATATATATATATATATATATATATATATATATATATATATATATATATATATATATATATATATATATATATATATATATATATATATATATATATATATATATATATATATATATATATATATATATATATATATATATATATATATATATATATATATATATATATATATATATATATATATATATATATATATATATATATATATATATATATATATATATATATATATATATATATATATATATATATATATATACCATGGCGCCAGATTATAAAAATGTCATCAATGTATCTGACCCATACAGTTGGTTTGTGGGGATAGTCGTTTAAGGCATCTTCTTCAAAAGCCATCATGTAGATGTTTGCTGCTACTGGTGATAGTGAAGATCCCATCGGTGCACATGGTGAAGAAGAGCTGAGCAAATTTATAATATACCTAAACAATAGACACACATCTATCCAGTTTACAATGGAAATGCAAATTAACGACCAATTACCATTCCTCGATGTGTTGGTAAAAAAGAATCCTGATTGTTCATTAAGTTTTACTGTATACCGGAAACTAACACATACCGACCGATACCTGAACGCAAACTCACACCACCACCCAGCCCAGTTAGCAGGATTAGTTAATACTCTAGTTACCCGGTCAAAAAGAATATCGGACGAGGAAAATATTAACCAAGAAATAAGTAGCCTCAAGAAAGCTCTCCTTGCTAACGGATATCATAACAATACTATAAATAGAGCAATTAAAAAAGATCAAACAGAAAAAAAGACAGAAAAAGATAAAGAAGAGATACGCGGGTTGGCGATACTTCCATACGTCAGTGGGTCTACGGATAAAATATGTCGAGTACTAAAAAAGTATAAAATTAAAACTGTTTTTAAAACAGACAGAAAAATCTCGTCTTTTTTACGACCGACCAAAGACAGTATACCGTTAGAGTCACACGGTATATACGAGATCCCCTGCGGTACGTGCGAAAAAACTTACATCGGTCGCACAAACAGAAAAGTATCAGCACGCGTAGCCGAACACCGCTTAGACGTAAAACAAAATAAATCAACGTCAACACTGGCGAATCATGTGATGACAGAAGGCCACAAAATAGACTTCGATGCAGCAAAGACTCTTGTCCGTTTAAATAACGAGATTAATAGAGTATATAGAGAAGCCATCGAAATAGAAAAACGGCCCTTCGCAATGAACACAAGAGATGATTCTCGTCGTCTACCAGTGGTGTGGAAACCAGTACTTAATTCATATTCAAGTGACCACGGGTTAAACGAATCAACGCCAATGACGCCAGTGCATACCACTACAACTGTTCCCCCGCCCTCTGCCCTCCCGCACCTAGCTGTACGACGATCGACACGCGCACATACCAGCGTGACGTCATACGACGAACGATATACAGCACGGTCACCGAGCTGCAGGGGAGACACCCTCACCACACCACCACTAACAACAGAGCGCGAATCGACGGTTACTCATGCTCACACCGCCACCCCTCCCACACGCCGCATCACACGCCAATACACCAACACGATACACAAATAGGAACGCGAAATGCAACGCGGTGTCATTCGCACCGTGTCTACGTTTGCGAACCGACCAGCCTCGATAATGACCGATGATATTCGGTTGAAACGTCGGCAAAACCGTCCTTTTCAGGACGAAAACGAGCGGATAGCCCGGAAAAGTAGCTATACATATATATATATATATATATATATATATATATATATATATATATATATATATATATATATATATATATATATATATATATATATATATATATATATATATATATATATATATATATATATATATATATATATATATATATATATATATATATATATATATATATATATATATATATATATATATATATATATATATATATATATATATATATATATATATATATATATATATATATATATATATATATATATATATATATATATATATATATATATATATATATATATATATATATATATATATATATATATATATATATATATATATATATATATATTGCAAGGTATGGTGGTTTATGAGAAAAGAAAAGGAGAAGCTAAAATTATACTCACCATAAAACCTTACCACCAGCAGTCAGCGATATTGCAATGAGACTCATTTAAAATAATGCAAATATCTCAGTATCTCAGAGCGTGTTGTTTATTGATTAAGACAAAAAAAGAATATATTTAAGTATCAAATAAGAATTTTCTGTTCAATAGAACAGTAAGGAAAACATGAAAGCTGAGTCAGATATGATGTGGGTAAGATTGAGCGATGAAAGAAACGCATAAGTACAAAAGAAATTACAATTTATTATTATCATGGTTGGTAATGAATGTTAAATATGATGCAATTATCTACACTACCTGAACTAATCTAAATATTTGACATTTTAATAAAACAAGTTGATTCTTAAATTACAATTTACAAGTTTTCAGATATTTCTCTAAACCATGTGGTGTATAATAACCAAGAAATATTAAACATGACATAATTAAACAGATTGAAATAAATTTTCAAATAATATCAGTATTTCATGTGTTTTTTTTTAATCAATTAGAAATGAAACAGTTTTATGAATTTCCATCTTCTTGAAGATGATCAGCAGGTACAATTGTTGAAATGAAAACTACCATCGTAGTATTTACGTCGATTTGAAGTGCAATTTACAGGTGTTTTGCAGTTATTATCCATTAATGCTGTGCAAATATGGGTGTGCACCAACCATGATATTTGAAATTAATTATTTTTCATCATCCATGGCATACTTAGTAAAGTATGCCAATATTGAAGCATGATGAACAGACAGCATGTACAAAAAACAAGAAAAAGAAAGTAAGGAAGAAAGAAACAAGGTAGCAAAGCAGCAAAGAAGCAAGGAAGCAAAGAAGCAAGGAAGCAAAGAAGCAAAGAAGGAAAGAAGCAAAGAAGGGGGCTGTTATATTTCCTGCAAGAATTCAGTTAAATTAGCGAACGTGACTCATGCCAGATATTTTATATAGACGAGGATCGATGAAACTAGATAAAGAACTTACCCAGCCTCCTTTGAACTTAAAATTCCAGTCTTTGCTGGGTAGTTTTGCGTACGCCATTCTGTTTGGCGACTTGTGACACCTCGTGTCGGCTGTCAGCGTTGAAAAGGAAGGCATAGATATCTCGATCCGCCTAGCTAATCCGTTCACGGCTGTGTTCGCCTTACAACTTTTTTAGAAATATTTCCAATATTGCGAAGTGCGTTCGTTTAAGACATTTTTATAAACATTAAATTAAAATAATTAAGTAGTGACGTGTAAATACAAAAATAACGTCACAATATATATATATATATATATATATATATATATATATATATATATATATATATATATATATATATATATATATATATATATATATATATATATATATATATATATATATATATATATATATATATATATATATATATATATATATATATATATATATATATATATATGTTATAATATTTTTATCTCGGTTTTCCCGTGTCAGTAGGTCTTGACTAAGACCATTTGTCTTCCGACGTTTCGCCTGAATATCACCAGGCATTTTCAAGGACTTAACGAAAAGCACGCGCGCGACACACGTCTACTCACACTGAAAGCTAACCGTCAAGTGACTCGTAGCGTACAAGATGGCCGCTTATGTCAAATATTGTTAGCGCGACGTGATTGGCTCCTTGTGACACGCCCACCTGCTGTCGTGTTCGTTGGTAATAATATTTTATCATTATTTTTGTGTTGTGATTTATTGTTAATTTTAGTTGTGACATTAATATTATTATTGTTGTGTTTTGGGGTTATTTTCGCTATGGTATTATTAATATTATTATTGTATTGTTTGTCATATAAAATGTTCTTCCAGGTACTAGGCAAACGAACTCCGTCGTCCCGATTGTTCATTATATCCCTTCTCTTATATATTTCTATAGCTTCCCTGTAAATTCTGAGAGGTTCACTGTTTAAACTTTCTATTATTTTTGAATGGTCAAAATCTATTGTATGTCCTTCTGTGAGCGAGTGTTGTACAAGTGAGGATGTAAGTTTTTTGTTTCTCATGTCGACTCTGTGCTCCGCTATTCGTGCTTCAACTTTTCGATTGGTTCTTCCTACATAAGTCTTATTGCACGATCCGCACGGTATTTCATATACTCCATGAGCTTCAAGTGGAATGATGTCTTTCGGGTTTCTTAGAAAGGTTGATATTTTATTTGTTGTGCTGAAAACGGTACGTATGTTATTTTTGTTTAATAGACGGCTGATTTTATCGGTGACGCCTTTGATATATGGTAGTCGGGCTGTTGATAATGGTGTTTCATTGGATTTTTCTTTCACTGTTTTATATACACTTTCTATATACACAGTATATAGAAAGCCCACACACACCGATAGATACCTACACGCAACGTCCAATCATCACCCCGCACAAATATGCTCAGTCGCAAAAACACTAATAACAAGATCAAAAAGAATTGCAGACCACGAGCATAAAAAACAAGAATTAGAATACACGAAAAATGCTCTACGTTGTAATGGTTTCTCAGACTATATAATAAACAAAGCATTAAAGAGTCCAAAAACAGTGAAAGAAAAATCCAATGAAACACCATTATCAACAGCCCGACTACCATATATCAAAGGCGTCACCGATAAAATCAGCCGTCTATTAAACAAAAATAACATACGTACCGTTTTCAGCACAACAAATAAAATATCAACCTTTCTAAGAAACCCGAAAGACATCATTCCACTTGAAGCTCATGGAGTATATGAAATACCGTGCGGATCGTGCAATAAGACTTATGTAGGAAGAACCAATCGAAAAGTTGAAGCACGAATAGCGGAGCACAGAGTCGACATGAGAAACAAAAAACTTACATCCTCACTTGTACAACACTCGCTCACAGAAGGACATACAATAGATTTTGACCATTCAAAAATAATAGCAAGTTTAAACAGTGAACCTCTCAGAATTTACAGGGAAGCTATAGAAATATATAAGAGAAGGGATATAATGAACAATCGGGACGACGGAGTTCGTTTGCCTAGTACCTGGAAGAACATTTTATATGACAAACAATACAATAATAATATTAATAATACCATAGCGAAAATAACCCCAAAACACAACAATAATAATATTAATGTCACAACTAAAATTAACAATAAATCACAACACAAAAATAATGATAAAATATTATTACCAACGAACACGACAGCAGGTGGGCGTGTCACAAGGAGCCAATCACGTCGCGCTAACAATATTTGACATAAGCGGCCATCTTGTACGCTACGAGTCACTTGACGGTGAGCTTTCAGTGTGAGTAGACGTGTGTCACGCGCGTACTTTTCGTTAAGTCCTTGAAAATGCCTGGTGATATTCAGGCGAAACGTCGGAAGACAAATGGTCTTAGTCAAGACCTACTGACACGGGAAAACCGAGATAAAAATATTATAACATATTTCACCCGTGAAAACATCAAATATAACATATATATATATATATATATATATATATATATATATATATATATATATATATATATATATATATATATATATATATATATATATATATATATATATATATATATATATATATATATATATATATATATATATATATATATATATATATATATATATATATATATATATATATATATATATATATATATATATATATATATATATATATATATATATATATATATATATATATATATATATATATATATATATATATATATATATATATATATATATATATATATATATATATATATATATATATATAAAATTTTCACCGAACTCTTCCTAAACGGCTGAACCGATTTTGATGAATTTTTTTGTGTGTATTTGTGTGAGTGCCTGAATGGTTCAGATTCACAAAATGGAATTTCAATCATTAATATAATAAAAGAAATATAAAAAAAATATAACTATAAATTACAATAGATGGCGCTAATGTAGAATTGGCAATGTTTACTTTTTTCCATCTGACAACACTTAGAAATCTGTCATTTGCGTCGTAGTTTGGATTTTTTGACATTTAAAGTTCTTTTCGCTCTGTTTCGGTATTATTCATATTTCAATTATATACATGTGTGCATGGAACTTCAATTTCTGTTTACTGTTTCGTTTTTATTCATATTATTTCAACCGTCCAGGCCATCTATACTGTATTATATACGAAATGAAAATCAATCTAACGTCAAAGTGTTTAGCGGCTCATCGAACACGAAAATGTTAAGTTTGCTCAGCGAATAATAAAATCCATATGATTCAAATATATGTTATACCTATATTTTTTTGTGTTTCACAAATAGTTCGGGCAGGACAATGTCTGTCGGGTCCGCTTGTCCTTTATAAGTCTGTATAACTATATTTCTAAATTTTATTGACACACTTTTTTAAAATCTCAATAGAGACGAAGTTGGGATATTGTAGAAGAACCAAAAACTCGAGGAACCTACAGGGCTTACGACCTGTCATCGGCTGGTTTACGTGATCACTTTATGCGCTTGCGCAATGTTCACCAATTATGCCTTCTTATTGAGTTCCCTTATCAATGTAATTTTTCAATGAAGTTCTATATATTTGAATAATGTGTAACAATTCACCTGATAATAAGGAACTATACTATTGCCATCTATGAAGTAACGGGAAAGCTTTTTTTTGTAACGCCATCTATTGAGAAATTAGTTTATTTGTAAACAATGAAAGCATCAGTCCTTATAAATGAGGTGACGGTGTCTCGCACAGATGTCACCCCTGTATATACATACATATATACATACCATCACGCCATATCCCTTACGGGGTAAGCAGAGAGAACCGAGCGCCATACTCCTCTGTTTTTGCATACATTCCCAGCTTCCTTTACATCCATGCATCGTCTCATACATGCTCGTCGATTATTCAAGCTTCTTATATTTCCTTCTTTCAAAATATCATTCACATGATCATGCCATCCCTTTCTGGGGGGGGCCCTACTATTCACTCCATCTCTTATACCCATGTATATTTTTTTGGTCAGTCGTTCATCATTAATTCTTTCAATATGTCCAAACCACCTCAAGGAATTCACTTTCATTTTATTTATAATATTCTTCCCTGTATATGCAATTAAAAAAATATTCGATATATTTCTACACTTTATTTTTTACAATATTATTGCAACTGTAGCATTTTACTATAATTGACAAATTTGTTACTTTATAAGAAGCGTAAATTAAGAAATAATGTTAATTACTGTATTATTCTCTGTACTGTTAATTACTGTATTATTCTCTGTACTGTTAATTACCGTATTATTCTCTGTACTGTTAATTACTGTATTATTCTCTGTACTGTTAATTACTGTATTATTCTCTGTACTGTTTTTATAAGAATTGTAATTTTGAAAAAAAAAAAATACCACGCCACGCCATGTCCTTAGCGGCGTATGCAGAGAAAACCGAACGTAACATTTTTCTATCTCGGCACACATTCATCGCCTCGTCGACATTCATGCATTGTCTCATACATATTCGTCTGTCGTTCAGGCTTCTAACATTTCCGTCTTTCAGAATGTATAAATTCTTCATCAGGCGTTCCTCATTATAAAAATAATAATAACGAACACTTTCTTGCACCCTGTGCGAGTGGCGAGTTTATTGCCGTATGGCAATTTATTTCAACTAATCAGTGATTCTAGCCCAGAGAAGCAATATTTGCGTGAGAAATGAATTTAAATAAATTTCTCCTCTGCTGGGAATCAAACCCAAGACGCCCGCACAGAAACGGCTTATCAACTGTGCCACGGCGGTCGGTTCATTCATTCTCCCTATGCGGCCAAACCATCTCAATGTGTTTATTTAAATTCTATTAATGATATTTATTTTTATTTTTTTTTATTTAATTTATAATAAGTACATACATTATATCAAAAAACAATAAAAAAATACACAAAGAGATACACAGTAAGAATAAAACATATTTCCCTTTACCAGAGTGACATCTTTCTTGCAGTATGGCAATTAACCCATCATTGTACACGAAATAAAATAAATAAATTAATGTTATTGGTTTAATGATCCACACTCACACAATATTGGTCAATATGTTTTTATCGCTAGTCTGCCACGCCTTGCTCCTCAAATGGGGACTGTTATCGGCCCCTTTGCAAATTCAAAACATTTTTACTCCTCACTAATCCAAGGGTATATAGTGGGAAGTTATGATTTCGCAATTTTTAAGAGTATTTTTTATTGCAGATTAACAACTAGTATCTTGTTGAGATTATAATCTGAAAGTTTCAATGTATCTGTGTGTGTGCTATGCACGGCGTGTTTATTTTACTTTATCGATTATAGACTAAAGTACTCATTCGATTATATTCAAATTCTATTCAAATTTGTATATCTAATACGCGCTTAGACCCCTTTAGATTTTGAAGGGTATCTGAATAGTTCTTCAAAATTTTATTAATTGTCAAATATTTCAAAGTGATCCCCAAGCTCAGGAAACTTAATATTTGAAATTTTTATTTTATAATTGGTAAAAAGGTACATCACTCTAATTAAATGGCATTAAAGAGTTATCAAGTTTTCATAATAAAATATTTAAATTAAAAATAATTAACAAATTTGAATACTTTATAGAATGACTTGTTAGTGAGGAGTTTAGCGTTGGCCACAACCCACTCGTTTTAATTAACTGGAACCTATTTAACTTATCTTTGGCTCAAACTTTCTCGATGAATTAAGTAGATTAATAATATGATTTAGTCAAGTTTCGCCACTGGTAAGTATGTACCTGACATACAAGTAAAAAGTTATAGTGATATACCCCGTTCCCTAAATATTCCTAGAACACAGAGCGCAGTGATTTCGGTTGTTTTATTAACATTATTTAGTTGATGTTCTTTTCCTGTGTCCCTCTAAATGTAAATTCCATGTTTTATTATGAAATGTGCTCTGCACTCGCCCGGCGGCCATTTTGCTGCATTTTAAATAGTCCCGCGCGAAGTGACAGATGTTTTCAAATTGGATTCCAAATTTAAATTCGCACGGCGACATCTTTCGTCTGTCTAGTGATGACGTCATACGGGGTCAGATTAATCTAAATGTTTTGGCGGGAAAACGGTTTCATTGTACTACATTCAAATAAGGGTATTTGTTCATTTTAGAGGCCGTGAGCTTGTTTTTATTATCACATGGATTCAATTGATTATAGCGATTAGTATAAGATACCTATGTATTGAGAATTCATTATCAAAACAACATTGTGAACATATTATCCCCACAATAATATTTTAGTGTATAGTATATATATATTTATATGTTAATATATTTGTAAGTGGAATTTTTTTAAGCCAAGTATCAATCACAAACTATAATGTTTTAAACGATAAAAACTATGCACACAGCTTTATTCACAATCAGTGATGGTTTTAGGCTAGTAAAAAATAAACTCTATAATGTTTTATTATATTATTTTTCATTTTTTCGTAAATTTTCCTACAAAATTTTCCACGAATGAAACGTCAAAATGTGTAGTTTTTCGTAAGCAAATATTTGTTTATTTCAATTTCAGAAGTGCGTTTTTACACGAATAACATATATTTGCAAGTAGGTATAACTTAGCATTTGAGTGAAAAACATTGAGATTATTTTGTTTCATTTTCATGTTTTTCGTATTTATAAAATGTAAAAATTTTATAAGTAAATTTTTCATTTTATATTTGAACAATTTTCATTTTATAGCAGAACAACTAGCAGCATCTATCGGCAGCAAAAAGTACTGTTACACAGAATACAATTTTCAAATAAACCAACATACTGGAATTTTTTTATGAATCAAATTCAAAATTTAGAACTTGGGTATAGGTAGGTACGTACCTACCTGGCACTTGTTCCATATTTATTCCATACTTATTACAAATATCTGACTTTGTTGAATTTTCATTTTTTTTTCGTTTCTATAGTTAAAATCAATTTTTTTTTTTTTTAACATGTCTATGTAGGGGACGCCAGCTATTAGGATTTGGGTCCATTTTACTCTTCCGAAGAAGCGCACTACGTAGCGTTGGGAGGGGTTTGCAATCTAGAAAAGAGTTTATTAATTCGGATTTTAAAAAGACCCGGGTTGTACGAAGATGGAAACACAGAATTCGGAAGATCGTTCCACAGTCGGGCTGCTGTGTTAATAAAGGAGTTCGAGAAGCGACTTGTTCGTATATGTTGAAGGTAATACTTACTTAAATACTTACTCATACTAATATTTTGGAGTGTAATATTTTTTTTAAGATAATGAAGTAAGTACATAAAATTCAATGGAAGGTAATTATTGTGACATTGGTGTATGATTTTTTATTAATTATTTAATAATTATCTAAATTTTTATTTGATTATATATTCATCTCATAAACGAATTAATAAAAAAAGTATGTACTTTGAATGGAATTCATTCAACGATCCAAGCGGATAAGACAAGCGGAAACTTACTCTTTTCGCACTTAATAACACTATATAAGAACATGGGGGTTATGGCCAACACTAAACTCTTCATAATGCTTAAATTCATTCAAATTATTAAACCACTTTTCAACTGCTATCTTGCTGAAATTTCTTTCGCAGTCCAATCCTACTGAAATTTCAAACCACTTCCCTTTACATTATTTGAGACTGAGGGGAAGGGATGGATGGAGGAACTGAAGGGACGAAGGGGACTGTTATTAAAAAAACTAACTTATTTTTGATATTTTTTATTTATTGTATTGGATATTTTTTACTCATTCTGAATTTATCATAACAAATAAACAGTTCAAAATTACGAAAACGATTTTCTTGATACGTTGGCATATTGCTTCACATTTACCTTCTCGAGCAACGCCGGGTATAAAAGCTAGTAATATTATAGATTTAAACTGCATAGATAGGTACATAATATGTATATAAGTGGTTGCAGTTATTTTATCTATCTAGTGATGGATTAATCATTAAAACAATTTCCCAGGGGAGCAATTCGTTAAAAGTGAAGTTTACCCGTTTTGGTATTTCATCATTTACAGTAGAAATATACCTACCTATGTATCTTATTTCCATTAGTTACATACATAAAGGTCAGTTGCGAGTTGTTAAATTCTGAAGTTGGTAACGTTTATAACACAAAATGACAAATTATTAACACTTATATAAAATTACTTAAAAATACAGTAAAAAAAAAATATTTTTATTTTACCTTTTTTCCACTAATTTAAAAATATTGACCACTTGCGCGTTTCGCTCAAAGAGCATCGACTGAAACTCCATTTATGTTTATTACTTATTTTTAAGTCATTTTATATAAGTGATAATGGAATTCCACCAAGAATTAGCAGTCATAAAAAATTAGAAATAATTATTAAACAATACTTACAATACGAAGTGTTTCACGCTCGGTTCTCGCTGCCTACCCCGTAAGGGACACGGTGTGATGTACCTACAGTACATTTATGACATGAAATCGTAGATATCCAGTGGTCGCGAGTTCGAATCCTGCCTCGACCGATTTCGTTCACCTATAGCACAAGCATTTATTTGCTTATTTTAGGGAACGTAGGAAGATGTATATGTACTTGTTTAACAAGGACATATTCATTTTTTTGTAAAAAAAAAAAATAAAATATTATATTATATTATCCACGTACAATTTAACAAATATTCATAGTGTAGGTACAATATTTAAGAGATCCATGGACAGCAACAAGAACCTACTTGTTATTATTTCAAAATAAGTTCCACTCATACGCATTGCAATGAATGTTTCATCTTCATCATCATTTTTAACTAACTCATCTCGGTGAAGACGCTATCTTAAGCCCAAGTGAATCGTCAACGTTGCTATTGTATTATTTATTGTAAAATGTATAGTTAGGTAGGTACCTATATAGTTATAGCATGTATAGTAATTAGATATATTATATTTTGCTATCATCAACGACTCATTATATATAATGTAACCGATACTTTACATATCCATATTCCCCCCATAACTGTTATTAATAAACCTGCCTACCTTATGTATAATAAGAAGGTTTTTAAGGGGCAACATGAGCTAAGAAACATGAAATGTCTTTGTAAATGCTAATTTCATAAAAGCAGATATGTTTGAAAATAATTAAATGACCTGCTTGGACCGAGTCGCTGAAAAATCCGCTATATTTTAAATTTATAGTTAAAACCATCTGTATATTTTATTTCAAGAACAACATCGATAATCATAAAATGAACTATACTGCCATCTATTGATCAGTAGATATAACTTTTTGTCTTTTACAATGATTAAACGATTTTTACATTCCCGCCCAAATGTACAAACCCTTTTAATTGAAAATTACAAAATACCTAAAAAGAACACATTTTTCATATGGTTCAAAATATTTTTAGCAAGTATTTTTTGTTTAAAATTAACACTCATGTTCTTGGGAATATTAACCGCATATTAAAAATTAAAACATGTAATGGTCTTTATTTTTTGAAATCGCATGTTCCTGTATTTATTTTTATGCCCTTTTACCAGTCTTTCTATGTGGATCACATAGTGGATCAATCGAATTTATCTTTGTAGGTAGGCATATTCCTGTTCCTATTGTACCTATGACTTAAGCTGTTACCTCCAGATATAAATAAAAAAAAAATTATAGATAATTATATCAAATATCTCAAATCAGTATATTTTACAAAAACAGGTAGGCATTTGAAGTATATGTATAATAGTAATAATAGGTAGAAATACCTACTGGGTTTTATATGTTAACCTTTGTTACTATCGCCATCTCTTAACGTATAGATAAACTAATAAATATTGCAAACTGCCATCTATAATAGGGTAGCACAACCGACACCTATTGACCAAACACTAATAGGATGTTCTGTGAATAATTTATTATATGACCTAGTTACCTAGGCGGGCTAGTTCAGTTAGATTTTCTGTCGTTTATAAAGTTGTACCTACCCATGTAATCTTAATTTTAACAACGATAATTTATCTTAGTCTTAAGAGAAAATTTAATTTAGCAAAATATTTATGACTCGCATATCAAAATAAAGCATACCATCGTTCTCTTATTTAGGAAAGACAAAAAAAACCGACATATTTTCCGATCCTCTCTTAGCATACATTTTTTGAAAAAAATCATACTTAAAACTAAAACTAAAAAAACTATGTACCTATCAAATATGTAATTCTTGAACGATATTCCTTTTATATTGTTGTTTATTGTTGAAATATAGGAGAGGATGAAAAAATAGAAAGGAGTGGGTGTAAGAAAGTGTTTATTATTTTAATTACAATAGTGAGGATTCGAGTAGCTTGGCTTGGTTGGAAGAGATTTCCGTATGCCAATAAAACCACAACTGTGGATTTAGTTGTATGTAAATTGAATAAATATCTATATTTCAAAAGTCATAGTAGTTTGGTCTTGACTGGATTATTTTTTCTAAATATTAACATAACTTACCTACATATTTATAGTTTAGGACAATATTTATATACATACAGAGGAATGCAACATTATGTACCTACATATAATATATATGTAGGTACATAATGTGCGTTATACCTACAAAATGTGCGTTGGTGTTTATAATTCCATCCTTCTGTATATTAGGTACCTATGTGAACTTACATGTTACTTCATCAAAATGTCTGACTGTATTCATACGCAGTCAGGGTTGTCACATAAAAAAATACTTCATCTGAACTCCGAATTTTATCTGAAACATAACAATAGAATAATTTAATAAAATGTCAAGTAGCATATTTTTGAGTAAAAATAAAATAATGATGAATTCATATTTAAATAATGAATTTAGTCTGAGAGTAAGTATTGAAAATCTAAAGATTTTATATCTTGATATCTTGCAGCTATTACTTTGTGGCTCATTTTAACTAATAAATAAAAAAAAAACAACTTTTTTGTTTACACTACTCCCGCTCAAACTTATACGTATAAGTTTGTTTGTTTTTGCGGGTCAGTTCTGAAACCGGTTAACATTAAATACCTACTCAAAAGTGGTGTAAACAAAAAGTTATTATTTTAATTTACTAAAGATTTTATTTTATTTGAAAATGAATCTTTTTGTTCTTAATTTTGATTCAAAAGATTTTCAATCCTATCTTAATATTACCTACCAGTAAAAATTCTTATTAAAATATACTTAAAAACAATTTTAACGGGTAGAATTCTTATCGACGAAATAAATCTGCTACATTTCAAAAAAATAGGTTCGTAATAAGTATTTCTATATTAATAATTTGTTTTTCAATTAGTAGGTATATATATTTATTTAAAACTTTTTGAGCACAGGTGCACAATGGCGGGCTTAGTGCCAAATGGCAATAACTTCCAACCATTCATAATGGCCATAGTATACTAGGAATTCCGTTGTTATTTCTTGCTATAACATAAAATTATAAGTTTATATTGATTGGTGTATGACAATAATTGTCCTGAAAAGTGTAACTCGAATTAATCGACATTTCATAAAAAAATCGATTTTCGCCAAGTTAGTATATTTATTTGTGACAACCCTGTTTAAGGGTCGGTCCCGTTCTCGTATCGTCATGCATTTTTAAATCCGCATTTCTAGACAATTAACCGATCTGAGGGTGCTTGGGCCCTTACCTCCTCCAACCCCCACGGCACCACCGGGATCTGAACATCCATATTTGATTACAGCAACCAGCAGCTCTGTATCTTGTACCTTTACACTTTGTAGGATACACACTTCACTCTGAAGTCAGATGCACAAGTCACTCAGCCTTACCTACATTGCGCAGTATTACATTTAACCATTAAGTATCAAGTTAAAAAATTCAAGTTTAATAAAAATGAGTAGGTTGTGGCCAACGCTAAACTCCTCACTGCCGAATCATTCTACAAAGCATTCAAATTTTGTATGGAAAATTTTCAGCATTTTCATGAAATGAGTTTTGTTTTAAATATTTAACTATAAAACTTGAAAATTCTTCAATGTCATTATGAAGTGATGTGCCTTTTGTCACATTTAAATATTTGACAGTTAAAAAATTGAGAAGCACTAATCAGACAAGCTTCAAAATCTAATATGGTCTAAGCGAGTATTAGATGTATAAATTTAGTCTCAAATCGATAAATTAGAATAAACACAAAGTACACAGCACACACATACAGATACATTGTGATGAAACTTTCAGAATACAATCTCAGCATGATACTAGTTGATAATCTGCCATAAAAATTACCTTAAAATTCTATCTATAAATTACCTTAATACTTTTTTTTAAACGCGAATGAGGCGACCAATCGCTTCATTTTCATCAGATTGATACCGGGGGGGTAGAGAATTCATGGTAGAAGTCGCCTTCCAGATTTGACTCTCTCGCAAGCGAAGAGTACAAGATCCTGACGCTTCCACCTTCTCACCGTGCCGTATCGTAATGACAAGGGCTCACTCCAGTAATGAAAGAAATTTTAAGTTAATTCTCTAGTTTCTGTTTAATTATAGTTTTTGAAACAAAATTAAAATTGCGATAAAATAGGCATACAAAAAACATACTACAAAATACAATAAATTTGCAGATGCGATCCCAATCGCAGAATACATAAAAAAAACAATAAATTATACAAATGGTGCGTAGACATGGCCATGACGCTACAAAAGGAACATACATGGGTTACACTTACGATTATATAGTTTTTTTCAAAAATAAAATGTTCGTTGGTTTTCACTTGAAGTTCTATTTGTTTTTCACTTGTAATTAAAATTCACTGTACCTTGTTTGCAGAGGTCAAAGTTAAGTTCGCGGTGCGACTGTTATTGTCTAGGCGCCCGCAACGTTCCGCGGTTCGCGATAACGCTGGGCGCTCGTTCTGCGCAATCTCCTGGAAGATCGCGTTGGCTCGTTCCGTGTTCTTCGGTGCGTGATGTCCACTTATGTAATCGTTCGGCGCTGGATATATTTTTGAATTACTTCTAATTCATTCTTAATTAAATTAATATCCTTATCGATTAGGCTCGTAAGCCCTAAATACGTCCCCACACTGCCATTTGGTCAGATGGATGGGTGACTATATTTAGTCTTTTCTTATTCCCACACTGCCTCCTGGGTCAGATGAATGGTGAATAGAATTTTCGATATCGACGAAGTCAACTTGGTCTTGCCAAGGCCCGTAGGCGAGACTGGTTATTTATTTAACTTGAACTCTTTTTTTCTATAAAATTTAAACTCGACTTAAGCTACCGAACGATAATTACGTAGATTCGACTCACGGATTCTTTTTTTAAAAAATGTTAATGTTCTTTTAAAAATAACTTTGTTCATAAACTCAAACTTTGGAGGCGGCGGTCAGGGCGTAAGCCCTGACCGCCTCACACGGCCCTCAGGCCCACTAAAGACTTCGACTGTGTTTCAACTAGACTTGCTACTGACTCGACTATATAATGCTCACTGATTGATTACACTCTACTAACCCTTAATAACTAACTGTTACTGATCGTCCAGGTAGTAGGATTCTACCTTATATAATAAAGGTACCCCTGTCTCGAAGAGAGGGGGTGTACAGGGGTATAAAATATTCAAAATGTTTGCACGCAAATCATTTTTGCATATTTTACTAAAATTAACAATAAAAAAAATATTTTAAAATTAACAATAGCATATTTTGCATTCTGCGTGGGATCGAGACTAACATAAATACAACAAATTACTCTAATTAAATTAATTAACCCTGGCCACGTAACATTTTAGCTGGTACAATCGGTGACAGTGTTTTCAGTGTTTAAACCGTTTATTTTGAAGTGAAATTATATTGAGAAGTATCACACGCGCAATTCCGTCAAAATTCACACTCGCGAGGGCTGTATGAAAGCACTATTGCGCGATGTGTGACATTTATCGGAAGTGACGCGCGAGATACAACCAACATGGAAAAAAAAAATGTTTTTCGTGACTGTCTTGAAGTGATTTTACAATGACGAGCGTCAGACACTGATTTATCAAAACTCATACTCGCGAGAGCGTATTAAAGCCCCTAACGCGCGATATATGACGTTTATCAAAAGTCACGTGTCCGGCGCGTACATTGTAAACATTTTCATTGAAAGGTAAAATTGCCTAACGCGAATATATCCTTTCGCGGTTTACACGTTTGTTTCTTTCGGCAACCAGATCCACCCCGGGAATTATGAGCAATACGGCATCAGTGAATTCGTCGGTGGCTAGACCCGGATTGCGCAAAATCAACCTCCGTGTATCTCGCTAGAGGACAATACGACGTTAGAGCAACAATTGAGAAAAGAGACATAAAATTAACGGAAATGTAAAACTGAAACTATTTAATTTGAATATTTGAAACCGGATTTAAAACATCTGAAAGCACCGTCGGCGGGGATTTACATAACGATCGATGAAGGTTAAAAGGGTTCGATTTTTTTCAGGTAGCCTGAATCTATATTTGAATAATAAGCATTGAAATATTTAAGTGCGGAAAAATCCAAATCTCTGAGACAATTAGTTGCTGACCATGTTTTATTGCAGAACCCAAATAAATGGTCTTTGCGCGGTATTGAAAAAAGGTTATTTTATATGATGGTGATGTATTGTGTTTTCGAACTGGGTACAGATTAAAAGAATACAATTATGAAAGTTAAAACCGAAAATACCTGAACCAACAACAGAATTAATATATTTTAAAATATTTACGAAGGCCAAGGTTAATAACAATAAAAAATGTTTAAAAATTATAGTCGGGGCTATTGTTAGGGAAGACAATTGATGTCACCAGGGTACCACCAAATATTATACCTGCATCAAGATGACAACTGCCATCAGCATGAACGGTGTAGAATGATGTTGGAGGGGGGAGGAGAAAATGAAGAAGAGAAAGTTGTGACAGGGGCCAACACAATTCAGCCAACGGGAAAATATTGATTTGTAAAAATTTAAAAAGTTTTCTAAAAAAAATGAGGATCCACAGACATTTGACGCTTAAATGAAATGACCATACAAACTTTAAGCTTGACTTTGGTAAGTGATGAATCCAAGGGCTCACTGTAATACCTGACGTTTGGGACAGGATGTGGGGGAGAACTGTAAAATATGAACTATTTCGCTTGTACTATATTTTATAATAATATTAATTGTTTACAATTGTAAAATAAACAGACGAATACAAATTTATACTTATGGAGAGTTTTAAACAAATATGGTACACAGTATTTAATTACCTACATATATAGTTAACAAACAACATTGTCTTGTATGATCACCGTGGCATTGTTGGTAAGCCGTTTAGCTTTTGTTCGGGGGTCCTGGGTTCGAACCCCAGCAGAGGAAACATTATTTTTTTCGAATATTTTTATTATTGCATATGCGCAAACATTGGATTTTTTTCCCTGTCGGGAGTCAAAGATATTTTTTAACAGATTTTTAATTAATTTTTAATTTAATTTTAATTGAGATAATTAAAAATCTGTTAAAAAATATCTTTGACTCCCGACAGGGAAAAAAATCCAATGTTTGCGCATATGCAATAATAAAAATATTCGATTACTTACACATTGGTACAAGTAGGTAAATAAGACAAAAATGACCTAATAAGTCTGGCGCAATTCAGGGGTGACTTCTATGCGAAAAATGCATTTGTCACCTCAGGTATAAGAATTGTTGCTCTCATTATTTACAAAAAACCAATTCTCTCAATAGATGGCGTTACAACAAAAATAAATAAAAATTATAAGAATGTTGTTCATAATTTCACACATAGATGGCTGTAGTAAAAATTCCTTATTTTCGAAAAGAATTTCAGTATTACAATATATAGAACTTTCAAAATTGAATTGATAGGGATCTCATTTAAAAGGCATGATTGGTGAACGTTGCGCAAGCGCATAAAGTGATCACGTAAACCAGCCGATGACAGGTCGTAAGCCCTGTAGGTGCCTTGATTTCCCGGTTCTCCTACAGTAAATATTCCAACTTCGTCTCTATTGAGATAATTAAAAATCTGTTAAAAAATTATTTTTTTATTAATATCATAACAAAATAGACGACCATACAAGTTTATATGTACATTATATAATTTATAATACATGCATAGATTGCACCGCCTTGGAATCCAATATAGTGCAGTTGATATATTTAATGTACACACTATAGATAGTTTCAAAAGGATGCTTTGCGCAAATTATATTTTTTGATTTTTGGTTTGTTTATTTTCTAGTCTAAAAATATAATCTGTAGTAATGTTTTTTCTTCTTCTTTTTTTTGTGTCTAGTTTTTGTTTTTGCTTGCTTTTTTTATCATTATCTCTATTTTCTTTTATAAAATTGTATTATGTTGTTTTAAATTATCCTTTCTTTTACTACTTTTTTATTATTTTTGTTTTTGATGTATTTGCAATTATTGTTGTTTTGTTGTGCCTACATTGTTATTATTTTTCTTGTATTTTATTGTAAATGCCCTATTAAGGGCGTACATTTATACTAAATAAAATAATATCACCTCCATCTTAAAGCTTATTAGCTTGTATAGAGGGAGGACGTGTGTAACTAAATGACTTATATTTTATTTCATTTCTCACGCAAATATTGCTTCTCTGGGATGGATACACTGGTTAGTTGGAAGAAATTGCTAAATGGCAATGAGGAGGAGGAATCTAATCATTAATCAATTATCTTTTTAATGCTACAATCAAACCTACCGTCTATTTTTTTTATTAATTGAATTTTAATGACGTTTAATATTAATGTTACTTACAGGAAAAAAAATATTAAGTATATTTTTTTATTTGCCGAAAAACTAGCAAGACTGCCGCAACTAGATCAAAACAAGATTACAAAACAAAATAATATTATGATCAGCGTAAGACTTCCGAAATATTTGAGGCAAAAATTAATTGAATAATTATTTTAATATATACAAAAATTTATGACAATTTCATACTACACTTTGAACTTTACAATATTTTTATGTTCCAATTTAGATTAAGATTAAGATATGATTATGATCGAGTACTGATTTATATTTTTTTTAAGAATAAGGCAAGATAATAACGTATTAAAAATGTGTCAGCCCCCTTGGGTAAAAAAAAATAATATTTAATTGCTATTCAAAACTTAGCCACGATCGACCTTTTCAAGACAGACCATGATCACGCCTGTGAATTCAAGACCATCCATGTCTTGGTAAATGTGAATGCAATAAATAGGGTGACCATATTATTATAGAACAATAAAGGACATTTCGAATAAAATAAAAAAAATACCTTATCTAAAGTAGTAGAATAAGCTAAAAGACGGAGCAGTAAAACAAAAGACTGTCCTCTCAAATAAAGTTGTATCGTCATAAATGACAAAAAATAAGAAAAATTCAAAAATATTTCGTAATTTGCTATTTCCTTGTATTGTCAGATTCGTACTCTGTCTAGATATGTCCCCTTTTGTCATAAATGAGCAATTTATGATTATGATTGCATATCAATATACTCGTTAGATATGATGCATTGTATATTGGTAGCACAGTGGCTTAAGGTACTGTGTGTATATATTTAGATGTGTGTGGGGGGGGGGGGGGGGGTGTGTGGTTAAACGAATTATTGGTTTGAAAACGCGGTACGTCGGCGTTATTGGTTGCTGTGTTTGGCATGTAATAGAAAATCGATATCCTATTGTGAAAATACTTCCACAGTCGATTTTCGTTTATCATCTGTGCATTCCATTCATACTTGCATACACATCATGTTGGGAATATTATTTTTCAAATACGTAATTTTTATTTTTTGCAATGATAAAGTCTTTGAATAATTTGAATAAACAATGAAAATCTACAATAAAGCAATAAAAAGTGCTTAGTATACTTATATTTTGCTCAGATACAAATAATTGAAAATTGGTTTAATAAAAATATTTGTATTGAAAAAATCAAATTTGTATAACTCCCAAAATAATTTTGAGTTAAAATGGTACAGGTAATTCTTAGCACGTTGTAATTAAAAATATATTAAAATTAAATATGCCATTAATAGTATGGTGTATGCAGCCAAAAAAATCGTTCCAATAGTTAATAACTAATTTGTAAAGTACATATTCCTCACTTATAGGCATGTCCATGTTAGCACTTTGTTTTCTTTCGTATTTTGAAATTATAACGTTGTACATTAATGTGGTATTTTTTCTGTGTATATTTTTGTTAATTTTAGTAAATTTAATTCTACTATCAAATCTAGGAATCGTAAATATTTTTTACAAATTTATTTATATTTAATGATTTATTTAATATACGTAGGTATACGATTAACACATAATACACATACAATCATAACAAAGTAACCGTGCACAAAAAAGTCCAGTAAAATACCAATTAAAATATAGGTAGACAAAATTATTATGTTAATAACATTAGAAAGTAATGCATTCATAAAAAAGAAAATAAAGCAGTAAAAGTGCTAGGGCAAGACATTAGTACTTTAAATATAAAGAAAACAACTTATGGATATAATATATACATATCTACACTTAGATCAATAATAAGTAGTAAGTAATTATATTTATCTAAATTAAAGTATACAATTAGAACAGGAATCGTGAATGTTTACTAAACTATCAAATTGAACACTTATTCCGGAGATAAAAAAAAATACAAATAAACGATACTTTGGGTTGTCCTGTGGTCTGTTGGCGATCAATCACAATTTTTCTTTCTTTTTGTAAAATGTGCGCTGGACCGATGGTGAATTTCAAAATAAATAATGTGCCTGTAAAAGTTACGTTTGGGAGAGCCAATTACTATCAAATAGACCAGTATCGAAACACATTTTCTAGCTAGCAAAAATAACATCGGAGAGCCGGCCATGTTAGTTAAACTGGCCATGTCTGTCTCTGTACTAACACTATATTCCATGTTCATTGATATCTATTTATTCATTACACATTATGTATGTGCTGTAGTCATTTGACAGGCTTGTTTTGGCGGCATATAACGATATAATATGTGAAGTTATCTTCAAAAAAAATATATTTGTAAAAATTGTATTAGTATTGATAAAATACACATGGATCCTGAAAAAAAAATAATATGCTAAATAGAGACTGCATTTTATTTATTTAATGATTTATTTATTTATTACTTAATTAAATTTATTAATTAATTTATTTATGTATTTATTTATTTTTTACTTCATTAAATGAATTAATTAATTTATTTATTTATATATTTATGTATGCATGTATGTATGAATGTATGTATGTATGTATGTATGTATGTATGTATGTATATATGTATGTATATATGTATGTATGTATGTATGTATGTATGTATGTATGTATGTATGTATGTATGTATGTATGTATTTATTTATTTATTTTTTATTATTTTTTTATTTATTTATTTATTTACTTTTTTATTTATTTATTTATATTTATTTATTTATTTATTTATTCATTGATTTATTTATTTATTTATTTATTTATTTATTTATTTATTTATTTATTTATTTATTTATTTATTTATTTATTTATTTATTTATTTATTTATTTATTTATTCATTTATTTATTTATTTATTTATTAATTAATTAATTAATTAATTTATTTATTTATTGCAACAGATGTGAATCTCATGGGTATTAGAGTCTCCATTGAAAGAGTTTTCAATATGATGGAGAAAGAGACAGTTTGTGACCACTGTCAAGAGATGCATATTTTGGCCGTATATTCCGTGATGATAGATATGCCCTTTGACAACTTAAAGTAGAGGAAAAGATAGAGAGGAGACGAAGTATGGGTCGTAAAACAATATCGTGGCTTTAAAATCTCAAGCAGTAGTTCGGGATTCCGGATGCGGTGTCACTAATGAGGTTGGTCGCAGGATCGGGATGAGTTTGGTGTGATGCTCTTCTTTGGAGCGGCATAAGAAAAAGATTTGGAACAGAAAACAGCGACAGCAAAACAGTGCCAAAACGTCCATCCACCAAATGACAAAACTATGATTAACAAACAAAATATTAAACACAAAAGAAAAACGTTATTAAAATGAATAGAATAAAAAATATGCGTTCAGATTCAAACTCCGCTCGAAAGCATTCCGTGAGATTAGTGTGATAAACGCCAATCTGCACTTCTGGTACATTCGACACTCGACGTTAAGTGTTCTATCTGAACGCAGCCCTGAGCAGTGGCGGCTCCTCCAAAGGGGCTCCCGGGCTCAGCCCTCCCAATAATTTTGTTCGAAATATTCCACAAATACATGCTATTAAATCCTGTAAATTCATTTTTTTTTTCAAATAAATATGTTTCCACCTTACAGTTGTAATACAATATCTGCGATAGTAGGTATGTTTCATACAGCGAGATTCTATGAAAAATTTCGTTCCGCGGGCACAATGTACTTGTGCCCGAAGAACTGTATAGAAAGTCATAGAATTGATGTGCATGACACACTACAATTTAATGCCAAATGTATGGAGCTCTCGGGCACGTTCCTAGGTGTGTTCATTATTTACTGGCAGACGAATGCTAGACGAAAGGGTAAAATTATATTATGCTCTCCGTAGGCACTAGCAGTTATAGGACGCTGTATAAGTATCTAATTTATTAAATATTTTAAAAATGACGACTAGGAAAAAGGATAAGAAATTCAAAAATACATAAGTCTACGTAAAAATTATCATAAAAGTATCTGTACTGTATAGTGAATATTATTTGATACCTGAAAATGTTTTTTTAAACCTTCTCAGAATATCGATTGAGAAATTACCATTGATAATTCAATGCCAAATAAGGATATTTAATATGAATAATTCTTATAAGTTTTTATTTCTTCTTCAGTAATTTCATAACACATAAAAATATATAGTAAAAAACATAAATAAATACGTGTTTAAGTAAGGAATTGGTTATTATTTAGAAAAAAATATTAAGAATAATATAATAATTCTTAGGTAAGTTTAGGACATAAGAATATAAAATGTAGATAACAAAAGAAGATAACTAAAATTATATGAAGAAAAAAATTATCTAGATAAGTTTAGTGAAATTAACATAAATATTCAAATAAGTAACAAGCCCAAAATTATAAAGGAGAGCAAAGAAATATTGAACAGTAACATTATATGTATATTACACATAACCCATTTGAACTGTTTACTATATTTTTTGTAAAGTTTAATGTTAAAGGCAAACATAAACAAAAAAATAAAAATATCTCTAATAAGTGAATAAAACTGAAGTACCAACAACTATACTACATACTCCTGTTTGGTGGAAACGATTAATTTGTATGGGTGCATTTATGAACATGACTTATTAAAAACTTCAGCGTTTTGACGCTAGATGTCGTTGTTCAAGAGTGCCAAGTTACATATCTTTGAATGATACATTTTTGACTTTTGACAATAGTTCACAATGAATAGTGTACAAAATTTTCTTTCGCGTTCTCTTAATTACGACGATCGTGTGAATGTAAAAAACTTAGGGCCGCCACGGCCAATCATCTCATTATCTCAAATAAATACTAGAAGTGACAAAATATTATTTTCATACATATGTATGCATGGTCAGTGTTTATCATCATTCTGTCAATATTTCACAAGTGTTTTCTGACTCCTTATAAATGCGAATTTCCTTTCAAGAAAAAATGAGCCCCTCTAATATTTTAGGTCTTCGGCCGCCACTGGCCTTGAGCCTTGATATGTAATCTTGATAAATCCTATCGATGACCTTGAATCAATAAAAATACACTCATGGTAAAATAAATGGTATAAAGAAGAGAGTGTGTTAAATATGTAGTAGGAATCTTATTGGTACCAATTCTTATTACAACTGCGGAACCTTCTTTGTATATACTTGAACCAGAGCATGTGGCAGAGTAGGGCAGGCTAAGGTAATCAATCCTCATATGATGACGCCAGTAATATGACTGTCAGAAATAAATTGCATCAGACTCCCCGATATCTTCAGCTTACAGAGAACAAAGAGGATAAACCTGTGGGGAGTTTTATTTTTCAGAAAACAATCAACCCTCCTTGAAACAATTTGTAGGTATTTTATTCGAGTTCTGAGAATTGGGAATTGCATAGTTTTAATGATCTATAGACAACAATACTTGGGCAGTATAACTAAGCACTGATAATGTAGACCTTGACACTTAAATAAAATGCAGAATAGAAGCGGCCCGATCAGCATTTTACAAAATATGAAATCTTTTCCTCGACGACAATATAAACTTAAAGTCGAGACAAAGAATGGTCAAGTGTTTTGTGTGGTCAGTGCTGCTTTATGGGGTGGAGGCGTAAACTCTCAAAGTTAATATTATAAACCGCCTTGAAGCATTTGAAATGTGGATCCACCGCAGAATGCTGAGAATATCATGGACTGACTTGGTCAATAACACTGAAGTACTACTTAGAGCCAACACCAACAGAGGATTATTCACCAATGTTAAGCTCCGTAAAGTGTTATACTTCGGCCATATTCTGGGAGGTGAAAAATATACCATCCTTAAACTTATCATGAAGGGGAAGATCGAGGGTCGTAGAGGGGTCGGAAGAAGGCAGCTTTCCTGACTTTGATCCGGGAATGGACGGTATGAGAACTGTGGAGGAGCTGTTTCGCACTGCCCAGGACAGGAAGGCTTTCTCTATGATAGTTGTCAACGTGGAGGGGACCTGACCTTAAATTGTAAACCAAAGGATTATGACCATGCCTAAACTTTCTACTAAATTATATAAGTTAGTGAACACCTTTTTTTTCCTTCTTCGACTATTTCCATCAATTAATTCTATACTTCTAAATTCAAAGTAGAAAAGGTTTTTAAAAGTGATTGCCAACGTCAAGAAAACTTGTTAGTGCCCGAGAAACAGAATATTTCTTCGAAACACTGACGATCATTATTTTAAACCAGTAGTTTTAGAATTTTCTTGTGTGTATATGGTACAAATATCTTGAAATGTTTCGTTGAAGGGATTGTTCAAAATATTTTGCTATGAACACATGTGCTTTTGAAATCGAATCAGTGAGCGGCTTACTTGCCTATGCGTCGTTTCATTTTCCGCCGAGAAAAAAATCGATATACAATAAATTATATTTCATATTTTTGAAAGTGGATGTAATAAACTCGATCTAGTTATACAGCATCATCCATCCTCCCTCACCCCCCTCCGATCCATTTTATATCCCCATTTTTCCAGATTATCTGATGTCAGCCAGATGCAGAATGTAGATGTGTCCTCGATAAGGAACAAAAGATATTTCCTCTGGTACAGACATCACGACTTATCTTTTAAATTTGATCACTCTTTCGGAGGCAGTTACTTACTATTTGGGAGAGTCGGGCACATGGCGATATCTTTCCTTTACTTACTCCTGCAGTGGTTTTTTGACATTTTTTTGGTTTATTTGTGTTTTGTCGTATGTGTACACAGGGACGTCTCTTATAAATCTTGCCAATTGATACATATAATATATTCAGGTTGATAAATTATGATTTTCAAAATAAATCACTGATCAATCAAGAGTGATAAAAGGTAACTGCAATATAGTATACATAATATCACGATGAAGAATAAATGAATATTTCATACATTACCATTAGCCGATTTCTCCAAGGTCCCTCAAAACCGAACATCAGCTAAGTACCCATTCGAAACTTAAATCCTTAAGTGGCTTATTTAATAAATTTGCATTTCACCAACAAATAACATCCACACTAAGCTGTGGTCAGGATTAGTTTTGGTTATGTTTCCGGTAAACATGAATATGGACTCAAGATAACGTTACTTTAAAAATATACAAATAAGAAATACATGATGATAATAAACAAAATATAACTTAAATTTTACAAAAAAAAGATAAATTCAATAATAAAACAACTCTGCGACGAAATCGTAACCCAAATATCTATCTGTCAAACGCGTTAAGTGACGTTTATAAACGGTTAATCCACTAGAGACCGCCACTTAAAATTTTATGCGCCGACGTCGCTAAGCGAGGCTAAGATTGTTTGGTCAAATGCAATTTTGCGCTAAGTGGTTCATAAATGTGATTTTTTAAGTTAAGGATCCTTGGGGAAATCGGCCGTTATAACTTTGTGGCACATTATAATTATAATTCTTACAAATTATTTTTTGTAGAAATTGATTTTGTTGAATCTTTTGTTAAATTTTGATATACACACGCATAAGGAAGGATTGAAATTAGATAATTTAGCATTTCTAAATTAATATTAGTTCGAAACTAGAAAGGCACTTAGAAGAAATGACAATATCATAAATAATAAGGGTGCCTAAATAGTTCAAAATTTAGATTAAAAGGTGGATTCAAAGGATACGCTGTAAGCTATACTTGAAAATAAATATTGAACATACAGTTTAACACGATCCTAACCGTCGGAATTTAAAGTAAATGAAATAGAACTGATAAGTGCGAAATAATAACTCTTTACTTTGCTAATAAACTTCTTCTTTCCCATTAGCGCTTTTGTCCCGTTTCTATCGGGGTTCGCTTTGACCATGATCCTGGAATTGGCAAGTCTGGTTATTACGTTAAAGCGACTGCCATCTGACCTTCGTAACCCTTAGAAAGGGGAACCAGACAAATTGGATCATGGCTACACATAGCTAGTGATAGAAATTCGCACATAGATTTTTTAAAAATCCAGAGGTGCGTGCCCCGCCCGGATTCGAACCGTCCGTCGACCGTAAGCATGTGAGATGACGACATTACCGCTGGGCTATCACCGCTCTTTGCTAATAAACTTATTAAAAAATATATAAGTATCTCTGAAAAAAGCAGAAATCCTTTGAAAAATGATCATTCTTAATCTCTTCTTCAGAAGTCTGGTTTGTAAATATTCATTTATTTCATTTTTCTCCCAGTGAATTAAAATACCACTCGTGAATAACTATTTCCTCTTATATTGAACTTTATGTTTTTTTTGTAAACAATTTTAGTTTTGAATATTGTAATGAGAGTGTCTCAGGTTTAGTCGTAAAATACCCAAAAAATCATACTCTTAATGACTACGATTGATAAAGCAAGTTTTAATGTGATGAAACGGAAAAATGAGAGAATCTCTCGTTTGTGGTGAAGACCTAAGGTTTATCATTGGCATATGGAAAGTATATCGTGAAAACTGTTTCCCTCATTAAGGTGATGGTCTGATCGTGCCTAGGAATGTTATAAGGTTTAATGAGGTTACAGTATACTGTCCTTATACACCCAATAGTGATGGGACTGTTTGATTTTATCAAATGCGAACGCGTAAAAAAATAATTAAAATACGGACAATTCTTGATAAAATTGCATTGAAAATAAATAATAAATTTATAACTCTGAAGATGATCATCATGAATGTGACTAGTTAGTGTGTCAATAAAATGTTTAATTATAACATTTTGGCGAAGGTTCACCAAACTGGGAACGGGGGTTAAGGATTGGACATATAAGGAGCGGCTCCAAGCCTTGGGACTGACAACGTTCAAAGAAATAAAAATGAGGGGTGACCTCATTGAGACATTTAAAGTGTTATCATTATGACTGTCCTGATCTGCCCCATATATATACTCACAATCAAAATGAGCTCTTGCGTGGCCATAACCTGAAATTGAATAGAAGTGTGATGCTGGGAACAGGCTGCTGAGAGTGTCAACTCCTTTAAGAACGGACTAGATGTATAACAGTGACACTGTGGACTCATTCAAGGACATCAGCTTTATGCTGCCTGATTGTCACCTCAATAATAATAAAACTAATTTTTAAAAGTAATTGTTTAACGCTGTATAGCTTAAAAAAATGTAATATCCGCAAACAAAATTGGACTATGATATATTCTTTACATTGGATTTCATGTAATATTTGTTTGTATGACTGTTATTTTGCTAGGTTCAAATAAAAAAAAAATAATGAATTTCTAACTCTGACGATGATCAGAACGTGACAGAAAACGGTTAGTGCCAATAAAGTTATCAAATAATCAGATGATATATGAAATATAGATTTTAATCGGTAGGTACATTTTTTAAATAATTGAAGTGACGAAATATTCGCAGTGTGTTCATATTTTTTGCTCATCTTAATATACTTTAAAATTAGCAAATGCGAATATTAGTCACATCCCTATTGATTACTATACAAATTGTTTCACCATCTTTCTCTGCTGTATAGTCTGTCTGTAACGACTATACTCTTGTATTAAAACACATCATTGTCTTTATTAATTACAATATTAAATGTTGTTTTGTTTTAAGTTTATCATTTTACATTATACACTAACCACTCTCTTGGATTTTCAATTAGCAATTAATAATGCACAATGTGCTATATAAAGTGATTTTCCATAATAAACCTTCTTCAATACAATCTTTTTACATCTAAAAAACTTCATTGAATTAATCGCCAACTACCAATTTTGTCGAACAACAATAAATATTATGATAAATTGTTTGTTGTGAGGTACCGACTTTGAATAGTGTTTTCACTCTTTTCTATTATCGTTTTCGGAAAACACGTAAGAGCCGGATAATTTAAAAAATCTGAGGCAAAGTAATATCCCGGTTGAGACACAGTTTTCAATTGGGTTTTCAGTCTGGATCTGTGAGACGATTAATATCGCAAGTCTCCAGAATGTGGCAACTTGTTATTGGGTGCGTGTTTAATTTGTATTTGACATAGAATCTTATAGCTGTCCGAGAAGCCATATAAAATTAATAAATAAAATAAATTGCACACAGTTCAGCAATGTGGTTCACCATCCATTTCGAATTGTGCCTTTTTAGGTGAGACGAGACTGGTTTGTGAAAATACAAGCATGTGTCGTGCTTTCTTTTAAAAAAAATGAATATGTCCTTGTTAAACAAGTACATAAACATCTTCCTGCGTTCCCTAAAATCGGTCGAGGCAGGATTCGAACTCGAGACCACTGGATTACTAGCCCAGCGCGCTTACCGCTCTGCCATCGACCCATCTAAAATAACGTTATTCACACCCACTCACCAGTCGCTGGTTATCCCAATTTTTTTCTTACAAAAAATGAATATGTCTTTGAACCAAATACATATTCATCTTCATACATTCCAAAATTAAGCATAAATGTTTGTGCTATAGGTGGACCAAATCGGTCAAGGCAGGCTCGTGACCACTGGATTACGAATCCAGCGCGCTAACCGCTCTGCCACCACCAATCTTCATTGTGGGATATGGCGTGATGGTATGAATGAATTAATAATTGTTACTTTCAAAAGTTCAATCAGGGGGGCAAGTCTGTTCAATTGGCGGAATCAAAACTAAACATGTTTACCTCGATATGGGTAAACATGTTTGTTTTTGATTTCGCCAACTGACCAGACTTGCCCCCCTGGAATATATTTTTCATAGGAGTAAACCGGGATGAAATTTTTGATCACGTAAACCAGCCGGTGACAAGTCGTAAGCCCTGTAGGTGCCTGATTTCTCGGGTCGCCTATAAATATATAATCCAATTTCGTCTCTATCGAGATATTATTATTTATCAAAAAAATAACGTTAATTGAAATATAAGAATTAGGACTTATTTAAAAAATAAACAAGTTATATGGCGCGAGGTTATAAAAACAAACTGGTTTTGCACCCAAAGAGCTGTTATTTGGTGGTGTGGCGTATTGATTTGTTTGTCGCAAAAGTGAAAATACAGGAAAATTCTTAAAAAGGAAATGAATCGCGGCTCATTAATAACCCCTGGAGTTTTGCGAAAGGCAGGAATCGTTTGTAACAAACTTGTGTTGTATGTACCTACCTATATACTAATACTACCTAGTTACCTACATACATACAAGAGATGGAGGGTACCGGATATACCTACCTACCCCTCAAACAACAATTTTTAAGTACAAACGAGGGACTGTGGCCAATACAACTTTTTCTATTAAAGAATAAATATGTTAATCAAATATTTTTATAGTTGCATATACAGGCATTTCCAAGAGATCGACATATTCTTACTTAGCGCCCCCACATTTAAAAAAAATTATCAGACTTAAAATTTCATCCTCATAATCATACTCAACACATACTGCACACATTTATATATACAATTTCACACAATATCTCACCATAATATGTAATTATTCCTATAAACTATGTGATGATTATCCGAAGCCGTGTCAAAACTTGGCAACACTCATCTGTGGAAGATTCTGGATTCAAGACACAAACCATACCTTTGCATTTAATTTACTAATTTCACAAATATTTAAAAAAATATTTCGCTGCTAAGTTCATTATTTAATAAAATGTAAGTTTTAAAATTAATGTAATGATGAATAAACTCACAAATATTGTGCAAAACATTAATGCAGCTGTACAAATAGATATATAGGTACTATATATAAATTTTGTTCCTTCACGAAGTTGTGAAAAAAAAATACAAATATACTACATTTGAATTTAAACAATTTAAGATAATAATCGGGGTCACCAATTATTTAGGGGTAGATTTAATGTACATAGTATTGAGATTTATCAGAAGGTTATAATAATTATCAGAAGGTTTTTAAATGCGTGTTCAAAATTGTCATCATTAATCTTTTAACCAACTAAATATTTATTAATAAAATAATGCAATAAGGGAATGATTTGTCTTAAGAATTAAAGAATTAACTTACTTTGCAATATACAGTTTATTCACAAATAACAATCTTTGATTTACTTAATTAATTTACAATAAGATTTATAAATTCACACGGCTGATAAAATATCGATTGACGCAGTACGTTGACAGTTCGAGAGAGCAATTGCGGGCGAATGAAAAAACGACTATTTATATTTTTTATGATTATTCTAGAATCTTACACAGATGAGTGTTGCCAAGTTTTGACACGGCTTCGGATAATCACCACAACTACAATAAATCCAGTAGCAACCTGTAATTGGCTTTAACATTACTCAAATCATCTTTATTTATTTGGTTTATTTGGGACAATAACAGCATTATTAACTAATATGAATATAAAACAATGAGTAATAAATCAAGGCCAAAAAAACTGTCCACAAAGTACGTACGTCAATTGATTCTGAAAAAATATTAATATTATATGTTAAAAACTACAAAAAATATATACATGACAAAAGCAACAAGGATAATGACGGAGATGGGGGAGGAACTGTAGGAATAGAAATAGAAAAGTGGAGGAATGTGAGAGGTAGAGTAACTGATGGGATGTCACAACACCTTTCGTCATTATGACATCCGTCCGCACTCGCACCTAACCCTCTCCGGCAAATTCGAGGGATGGTTGAAAACTTCCGATAGTTCGTTCTACAAAGAGGAACGTGAAACAATTCGGGCCGTCTGGTAGTTCTTCCAGAAACTCTGAGTGGTATAAAGCTTATTAGTTCAGAAGAGTCAAAAAAATTGTTTATTACCTTATATAAGAGAGATTGATCGACCATAATTCGTCGATTAACTAGTGTGTCAAATTTATGAAATTGAACTGATTCGGAATATAAAGGAAAATATATGCGTAAACGAAAGTTGATATGTTTCAAATACTTTTTCAATTCTATCTATATGTTTTATTTTATATAATTTACTATACGCTGTATGTTGTCCTCTAAATATATTTGATTTTAATTAGTTTAGACGTCCTCTAAAAATTAGATTTTTTTCCCTGTAGGAAGTCAATGATACTTAATGACATTTTTTTTAGTTCTCAGTAAAGACGAATTTGGAATAGTATAGAAGAACCAGGAACACAAGTCACCTACAGGGCTTATAACCTATCATCGGCTGGTTTATGTGATCACTTAATGCGCTTGCGTAACGTTCACCAGTTACGCTTTCTTATTGAGTTTCCAATCAATCCAAGTTCTATATATTTAAAGCATAAAAATCTATTCGTTTGAAAATAACCTGGGTCACCATCTTCGAAGTGACGAATAATGTTTTTTGTAACGCCCATTATTGAGAAATTGGTTGGTAAACGAAGATATCAACAGTCCTTACACACGTAAATCAGCCGATGACAGGTCGTAAGCCCTGCAGGTGCTTTGAGTTCCTGGTTTTCCTGTAATATTCCAACTCGTCTCTATTGAAATGTTAAATTTCGTCATAAAATGAATGTCATTGTAATACGTATACAAGCATCCTTATACGTTCCATAAATTAAGCATAAAAGGTTTTTGCTATAGGTGAATGAAATCTGTTGAGGCGAAATTCGAACTTTCGACTTCTGGATTACACTCCAGTGCACTAGCTGCTCTTCTACTGACTCATCTTTAGGTACTAACTGCCTCTTGAGCATGCGCAATGACTGATAAGTGTTAAGCTTTCCACAGACAACGCTTCTTTTGTTTCTCTATGATTTTACTGTCTATGATTTTACTCAATGCTCTCGCTTTCCGTAAAAAATAAGTTTTTAATTTTCATTAAGAATGTTAGATATAAACAATTAAAAATCGGCATCGTAAAAATACATTCAAGGACTGTCAACCTTTAAAAACATAATTTCTTTTTTACCGACTTCCAAAAGCGGAGAAGGTTAGCAATTGTTCAGTAACTTTATTACCACATCGTCTGATTTCAATGATTCTTTCGTCATTATTAGAAAGGAGATATCTTTATGTTGGTTCTGTTTCTAACTGTTGGTCAAGTTCTAACTGTAGGATCCATGAGACATCCATCCATTAAACTCTTCAATTTTCACTTCAGCGATAGTAATTCGTTACCACATAGGTACTCTAGTCCGATTCTAATAAATCCTTTTTCAATAGAAAGGAAGTGCTTCAGAGGTGATCACACACATAAGTTTTATATAGTTCTGATCACACACATAATTTTTATATAGTTCTGATCACACACATAAGTTTTATCGAGTTCTGAACACACACATAAGTTTTATCGAGTTCTGATCACACTCATAAGTTTTATCGAGTTCTGATCACACACATAAGTATTATCGAGTTCTGATCACACACATAAGTTTAATCAGCTAATGAGATCACCAAATTCTTCAATTCGCAAAGGCACTTGCGATCTGTGCAACAATGTCTTATAACAGTGCTTCAACTCCTTTCTATTATCATCGTTTAAAGGTGTCCCGTAAGAGCCAGGTAATCGAAAATACAACAGGCAACATATCATCCACAAAGTTCAGCAATGAGGTTCACCACTCACTCTGAATACAGTGTATTTTTAGGTGAGACGTTACTAGTTTGTGGGCATAAACGTATGTGTGTGGTGTTTTCTTTTACAAGGCAATGCACACCTGCTGTTGGTTACCCCATTTTGGCGAATGCCGTGATGGTATGAATGTAAGTAGGTAATTTCAGTTGAGATATAGACTTAAAAAATACAGTTAATAAAATAAAAAATCTTAACTTTACTATTACAACATAATGATGAAGAGAAAAATATGACTCAATTTGGTCCTGTCCTGCACTGGCCGTACCTATCCAGCTTTAGCTATAGCTAAAGCTGAAGCTACAGCTACCAACATAATCATAATTACCGTTTCTTTATGGGATCAACAATAAATTTTAATGGCCTGGAATTTTAAAAAAATATTCTACACCACAGAATTCATAAGTATTTAATATTTCTTACACAAATAAACGAAAAAATAAAGAAAACCAAATTACCGTTTACAATAATTTGGCCTTCGTGGCTCAGTTGGTTAGGTATCTGACTGCTGATACAAGGGTCCCGGGTTCGATTCCCGGTGGAGACACAGTTTTTAATTGTGTTTTCAGTCTGGATCTGTGAGACGATTAATATCGTAAGTCTCCAGAATGTGGCAACTTGTTATTGGGTGCGAATTAAATTAATATTTGACATAGTACCTGTTAGTTACCCGAGAAGTTAAAAATAATAATAATTCAGTAGAAATTTTTCTCAATTTTACACTACACATCTATATATATAAATGTACATAGGTACAGAGTTATGATTTTGTAATCATAAATATATTTCATTCATTCATACCATCACGGCATTTTCGACAATGTGGGGTAATCAGCGACAGGTGTGCGGGCGTACATTAATTCATAAAACTGAAACATGACACATGCGCGTATCGCCCCGCACCAGTCTCGTCTCGTCTAAAAATATTTCATTCATCAATATTTCAATGGGTATCGTGTAGAGATCGAACCGCCACTTGTACAGTGAGTTTTTTTAATATCTATGTATATTAATACGTGAAGCGAAAACGACTCCTATTTAAGCAAAATGCGCGCACTGAGGAGTTCAAGATTTGGCATAGTTAAATTTTATATGGAGAAGGAGTTTAGAAAGCTAAAATTTATACAAAAGTAATAAGACATGTCACATGTGTTACAAATACATTAAAATATTTCATGCCAAACTTCAGGGGGGGCAAGTCTCATCAAACGTTGAAATCAAAACCCTCACGATCACCTAGATATATGTTATTTACATATGAAGATATTATAGAACTCCACATGATAGCTAAGCTACGTCCACCTCCACCCACTCCGCATATGAGGACTGAAAACGGCGGCTCCTTCACAGAACGCTAGTAAGAATGAAAAAGAATGCCTGGCAAGAAGAGTAGCTCTAGAAGCTCCTCTAGACTCGTGGTCTCGGCATAATTGTGCAAAAATGAAATCAATGTCGGTGAAAATAATATTCACACACACATAGATTGTCACGAGAGTACTTCAAGCCTGTGACTGTGTTAACTGAGCATCAGAAAGTTGACCAAGGACACTCTGGAATTTCTAATTTCTTATTCAGCAGTAATGTTAGATAGAAGGGCACTATAACTCCATATGATAATTTTATCCATTATATTGGTAATCAAAAGGGTTTTGATTTCACTGTTTGACCATTCTTGTCTCCCGATTGTTTTTATGTTCATTTAATAAAAGACATTTCATCCAACATTGAATGTTACATGTCTCAATAACAATAAAACATAACAAAAACAAGAAGAGAAAATAAAATTGAAACTGATTGTTAACTTGTACACATGTACATACACTGATAATGTCAAACATGCAATGGCAATAGCAGTTATTTAAAATTCGAATACAGAGCATGTTAAAGAAAAATACATAATGAACTGCGAAGCAATATAAATGGTGCTTAAACAATAATTACACTACAATAATCCAACGGGATTGCCAGATATTCTGTAGATTTTCGTTAACAATTTTTTCAAGAACACTGAGTGAATATAGCACCTCTACGCTACATTTCCAGATCTAGATCAAACTTTGGTATTTAAAACTAAATTTAACTTTTTTGCTATTGTAATCTCAGCGTGTGAATTTTTTGTGATTATGTTTATATAAAAATAAATAAAATTGTGAGCCACTGACATATTTTGTCAGAAACATGTTTTCTTTTTTGATGTTTGGTTATAATGGATAAATATAATGACAGTTATAAAGAAATAATATGATCCTGTACTTACGAGTGTTCCCTCTAATTTCATGACATTTCTTAACGAACGCCTTTCTTTCTGCACACAAAAAATCAAAACATATAATCAAAATCTGCTATGAAATATCTTTGCGTTCACAATATCAAACGAGTGGGTTGTGGCCAACGCTATACTCCTCACTACCAATTTATTTTCAAAAATTTTATGAAATGAGTTTGTTTTATTATTTTTTTATTTAAATATTTTATAATCAAATGATGTGCCTTTTTACCAATTTGAAAATAAAAATTTCAAATTTTAATTTTCCTGTGCTTGGGGTCACAGTACTCGCTTAGACCCCGTAAGAATTTGAATTATATCTGATCAGTGTTTCTCAATTTTAACTGTCAAATATTTCAAAGTGACCCTGAGCCCAAGAAACTTCAAAATTGATCATTTTTATTTTCAAATCGCTAAAAAGACACATCGATTTCATAAAAAATAAAATATGTAAATCAAAAATAATTTAACGAACTCATTTCAAGACTATGTTGAAAATTTTCCATACAAAATTTGAATACATTGTGGAGTGACTTGGTAGTGAGGAGTATGATATATAGCGTTGGCCACAACCCAATCATTTTTATACAAAATTAGTAGATATGAATAAGTACACCTATTATATAATGATTTATTGAAAACGATATTATTCTTTGTTCCGAAACGGCGTATAAATCTCCAAAGATGTAGATTTTCATTACAAAGATAAAATATACCTACGTATTATTACAATTTGGTTCTGCAAAAGATTACAAACTGAGCTATTTCCTTCTTTAAGCTCTCAATCCACCATCTTTCAAATCGTAATTCTTTATTTCATTCGAATTAGGAATTAACGTTCCGAATTCAAATTCTCGCACAGCCATTCGAAAATTTCCCCGATTCGAATATCATATTTGGAGCGTTTCATTTTTGAAATCAGCCGATTAGTATTCAACATGGCGTGCCGGGAGTATCTACATCAAAAAAGATTAGCGCGGAATTAAAAAGATGTCGTTCTGTGAAGGAGTTAGTGATTCTAACACACAACATGCCGACCAAACAAAAAAAAAATAAAATGAACATGGCGTCGTATATGTTGATTTTATTGCTGTGATTTAACATAAATTTTTTTATTTATTTGGGAAGTCAACCGCTCATTTACATTTTTTGTAATACAAATTTTAACATAGAATTCAGAGCCAATAACAAGCTTTCCATCAATAACAAGAAATTACTGTAAACAAATCATGTTACACACACACACACACACACACACACACACACACACACACACACACACACACACACACACACACACACACACACACACATGCACATATACAATTTGTTTGGGATGGATAGGAGGGTACGAGGGAGGAAGATTAGGAGCGTATATCACCTTCAATATCTCCCGACGAAACTTATCATATTTCACATTGAAGATGTCCACCCCGGCTGAGAACAACGTGTTATGAGAATCATATAACACGTTGTTCTCAGACATTATCAGCATTTATTCAAAATTCAAGTCGAAACTTCTCTCTTGTTAAGTTAATTAATACAAAACAGCATATAACAAATATCAAAAATGACATGTGTTTAATAAGATACAGTTTAAAGGTGAATTATGTTTATACCTAATAGGCGCTGAATACATTAAAAAATATTTAATATATGCAATGGGTTCAATTCTAAAGACGAATTAAAATTTAAATGAACAAATTTAATACTAAAACTTAACACTAAAGTCATTAAAAATTACGATATCCATTTTATAATACTCTAGTGATGTTCTTTTGTCATATTTATCTTATTTTAAACTTTCTTCATTTCATTCATTCTTCAAAATAACATGAAATACATAAAATGAATAAATTATACGGTTCAACTTATTTCAGAATTCATTTAATTTCAGATTCGAGCCGATTATGTAAATGTATTATTTTTTTTTAAATGAATATGTCCTTGTTAAACAAGTACATATACATCTTCCTACATTCCCTAAATAAAGCATAAATGATTGTGCTATAGGTGAACAAAATCGGTCGAGGCAGGATTCAATCTCGCGACCACTGGATTACTAGCCCAGCGCGCTAACCGCTCTGCCATCGACCCATCTAAATAATGTGTTTCTTGTTTTTTTACATTTTCTTTCTTTAATTTATATTTTTCTTGTTTTTAATTTTATTAAATTAGTAATTTTACGTATATTACACATTTGTTTTTTTTTACTGTTATTAATAGATGTAAAATATTACATCCAATTTAAAATATATTTTGCATACACACACACATACGTTTTTTTTCCATTGATATCCGTGCTAATGTTTTTAAGCCACGCTTCGTTTTTCTAGTGATTATTTCATATATTTTTTCGTTTAATTTTATATTATTTAACATTATTTGGATATTTTATGACATTTTTTTAAAATCTCAATAGAGACGAAGATGGAACCAGGAACTCAAGGCACAAACAGTGCACACGACCTGTCATCGGGTGGTTTACTTGATCACTTTATGCGCTTGGGCAACGTTCGCCAATTATGCTTTCCTACTGAGTTCCCTATTAATTCAATTTATTGAAAGTTTTATATATTTGAATAATGAAAATCTGTTCGTTTTGAATAATATTCCATCTTCGTCTCTATTGAGATGTTTAAAATTTGTCATAAAATATCATTGACTTTTTGCCTATATGCAGCTATAAACATATTTTTTTTTTATTTTGGAGTTCTATCAGTTTTAAAAAATTAAAAAAAAAATTCTTATTACCTAAATAAATTTATAGGGCCTTACTTACTATTTAAAGTAAGAGTTTAATCCAATGTTAAGTCAGTTTTGGTCATACAAAAAACTGGGTAAGTATCGGCTTAAACACAAATTGCAAATAGTAAGTAAGACCCATAATGTTTGTTTAAAGGCTATCGCTTTTTGTGTTAAATTTGTTAATTGAGAATGAAATGAAAGAAAGTATTTATTTACTTATCAAAACTGTCGTTGAAAATATCAATTGAATAATTAATTTGAATTTATACTAAATATTTTTTTATTTAAATTTTCATACCATTAACTAAGTATGTGAAATATTTTATAATAAAATTGGTCTAGGGAGGATTAAAAAACATTTCAATGTACTAGCGCAACACAATAGTTATTTTTCTTTGTAAAAATCAAAATGCAAAGAAAACATATTGTGGTACATAATGTGTTAAGAGGTCTGTGGAATAATACGAGTATAACATTATAATAAAAAGGAATTTTAATCAGATTTTTCTATTATACGCTTTTTCATACTTTTGTTTTAAAACAATGTTTGTTTTGTGTATTTTCATTGAAAATGAGCCGCTTACGGAGAAAATTCACAATAATCTATTGCCGCAAGGCGATTGAAATTATAAGTACTCTTGTAATTAAAACAAATTGGTGGTCACACTTATTTCCATTTTATTATGTTTTGTATCCACTAAAAAAAGATAAAATTTTTCTCGAAGGTATTATGATTTTATTTATGTTATTATTACTTTTAATGAAATATATTTTTCGTACGGTATAGTTGAATTTAATTTTTTAACCGATAGTTCTTGATGGAATTCTATTTCAAAATTATATAAAATATTAAAAACAAAAAAAAAATATTAATATTCCTATATCTGCATATAAATAAAGTAGACCTCGTCAATAATAGAATAATACAAAAAGGTTATTATTATTTTCAATATAGTTTAATTGGATTAATTCAGTATTGTATATAAAAATAAAATGTATCACATAAATAAATAAAAATAATTTAAAAAGTGCAATTATAAATTATTTGAAATCAACTTCATAAATGTGAAATCTCTCTATATATCTCAAGAGAGACTTCTTTTTCCTTGTCGTGGAAATCTGGGAGTTTAATTCAAAAAAGACTTGCTCGTGTAATTTTACTAAATTACAATATATTATTTACAATAAATTAAATATAATATATAAAATTTATAAGTCGACTCAGAATTGATACACTTTAATAGAGGTATGTTCCTAGAATCAATGCTATGTTAAATTTTCATTCATTACCTAAACTTTTTATTGTTCCCATGCAATAAATAAGTTTTCAATACAATAATAAGCCTTTCACAACAGTAATGAACCACTGACATCTATATATCATCTTCCTAAGCTTTTACACTTTAAGAAAGAATAACCTGTGGGACGGTTCTGACCCTAGCTATAAGCCACAACCCAACCTCCACAGATGTCACTGCTATACATTTCATTTTATATATAATTAATATATTAACATATTTTACAATAAATGTTAATGATATAAAGATATTGATTTATCTCATGAGAAATGTTGAAATACCGGCTTATTATTTATAAAGATGGCTTTTACAAAAAAAAATATTTAACTATATCGTATTTACAACTAAAAAACGTAAATACGTATCGTATATACAACTAAAATAAACAAAATATCGAATTTTACTGCAATCTATTTGAGATGATAATTATTTTAATGCAAATTGATCCATTCCATTGAAATTAATCCAAGAAACTAAAACTTTTAAACACATATATGATTAGGTTCGTATTACACATATATTAAACACATATATTATTTAGTACCGTACTGTGAGAATACTGCTTAATGGACCTCAACTTTTTCTTACATTATTCTTAAGTAACTCCCGTAATACGACTCTTAGTTGTAATCTGCGAAATGTTCTCAAAAATAAAAATAATATACAAATCTTGTTTTTCAAAGTGGCAAGGGATAATGTTCCCCAAGAATGCAGACCTCCAGGTCGTCCTCCCAAGAGATGGAAGGACAGCTAGCAGTCCACGTCATAAGAGGGAGGCTGACGCAGGACTTTAACAGTCCTAAAACGATATAAAGGAGAAAAAGAAGTGTATTTTTTGACATTTTTCGTCACACAAACAAAACATGTTTTGCCGCTTAGCAACAGTTGCTAGTATCCAGAATGTTTTATTAGTTACTGATATAATGGTACCAACATACACATAAACAAAAACCGTCAAAGCATATCCTCACAATGTGGGGTAACCAGCGTCAGATGTGCGGGTGTGCATTACCTTATGAAAGGAAGCACGACACATGCGTGTATGCCCACACACTAATCTCGTCTCATAATAATAATTATTGCAAAAATTATATTTTTATTTAATAAAATAAAATTGTATTGTATGGAGAGAATCGTAGTATGCCTGTCTCGCTCTATCGGATTAAAACATCGCTATACGTACTCTTCGTCGCGAAATATTGAAGGTGGTACGCTCTTAATCTTCCTCCCTCGTACCCCCCTATCCATCCCATCCCATACGAATTGTATGTGTGTGTGTGTGTGCTGTGTATGTATGTATGTGTGTACCTACATGAGTTTTTTACAGTAATTTCTAGTTATTGATGGAAAACTTGTTAGTGGCTCTCAATTATATGTTAAAATTGTAATATATAAAATGTAAATGAGCTGTTGGCTTCCCAAATAAATAAATAAATATATAAAACTAGTAGTTTTGACGATTAACAGTATGATTTTACGTTTTCAAATTATATTTGCTTAATTTAATATCTCTTTATTTGTTTTAAGTCTACTTTTATTTTAGATGAACAAAGAAAGCACTTCAATTATGGTGTATGTTAACAAAGTTCTATATAAGTACATATGTACTCGTATATTGGTTGTTTCACTTAACCCCTATATCCATACACTTAGCGGTGTTGCCAGTAATCTTGTTAGGAAAATAATAAACACAATTTCTTCATTTGCCTTTTCTTACTTCACTCAGGGAAATGGGTCACACAATTATACGAAAAATACAAACAAACCATCACGCCTTTCCCTATATATAGTTCTAGTAGATACACTTATATTACAAGCATTTATGGTTAGCTTAGGGATTGTGTGAAGATGTACCTGTTCTTGTTACAAAGATAAACCAGATTAAAAAAAAACGAGTTGGTTGTGGCCAACGATAAGTATTTTGTATGGAAAATTCTCAACATTTTCATGAAATTATATTAGTTAAATTATTTTTGATTTAAATATTTCATTATGAAAACTCGATAATTCTTCAATGCCATTTTATGAAAATGATGTAATATTTTACCAATTTGAAAATAAAAATAACAAATTTCAAGTTTCCTGATCCTGGGGTCACTTTGAAATATTAGACAGTTTAAAAATTGAGAAGCACTGATTAGATATCCTTCAAAATGTAATGGGGTCTAAGCGAGTATTATATATACAAATTTGTAAAATACTTTAGTCTATAATCGATAAAGTAGAATAAACACGCCGTACGTAGCACATAGTATAGCACACACACAGATGATTAAACTTCAGAATACAATCTCAGCATGATACTAGTTGATAATCTGCATTAAAAAAATAGCCTTAAAAATTGCGAACTCATAATCCCTACTGTCCCCTTGGGTTAGTGAGGAGTTACAATATAATTCCATCCAAGGTATCATCTGTCCTGAGGAAGAAACTGTCGAATGTTTGAAAACCGGTCAAAATAAAACTCATTTTTGGTTTAAACCAAGTTGATTGCACATAGTATGGAATATACAGAGCTAACATAATCAACAATTTAGATCAGGGGATTAGTACACAAAGGGAGGTGGAACGTACTCCAAACACATTAGATGTTTAAATATAAATCGATGTACTTTTTGATGTAAGTGTTGAGTACTCATTCCGAACCATTTCGAAAAAAATTCAAATACGTTATATAAAAATTTGGTGGCAAAGTCAAGCGGTGTGTACCAAGAAATTTTGTATGTAATGGTTGATTGTTATAAATAAAAATGTTTAAATTTTGCTTATGTCATGTCTATAGATTATATTATATGATCTGCGGTTGACTGTTTTAAATAAAAATGTTTAAATCTTGCTTATGTCATATCTATAGATTATATCATATGATCTGTGGTTGATTGTTATAAATAAAAAATTTGATGCGTTGTACTGGAGTTGTTGATTCGTGAATTTATAGTTATTTACATATTTCCCTGTTATTAATCTTCGATCTCCCCTATATTATAGTTTATAGGAAAAGAGAGATGGCTGATCCAAAGATAGACGCCATTCCAGCATAATATGACAACCATTATATTGCCAGTAGACAGATATAGGTTTATAATAGGTTGGTCGGAAAGTTAGGATAAGGCGAAGAAAAAGTAGAAATTTGTTTGAAATGTGTTAATTGTCCGTTTCATTTAATAACTCCTTTTATGTCTTTTACACCCTTTTCTTTAACTTCACTTGTCGCAATCGATCATTAACCAATTTCCAAAGTTGTGTTGTCAATCGATTGGTATAAAACGCCTTGATATCTGCAAAATTTACATCAGTCGTCATTTCAACGCGAAAAAACTTTTAAAGGGGTGCCCTATTTTTTTTATTATTTATTTATGTGATGGTAAGCTTGCATAGTTATTTACATAATTCTACGGAGTTGTTATAACTTTAAAATATTTCGCTAATCTGTGAATTGACGGACCCTTTTCTTTTATTAATAATTTTTAAACTCATTTTACTGATTTTGGAGGTGTGTTATAAAACAAATTCTATTATTCTTGCATTGTGACGAATACAGTAGAATATTTTTTTTCTCCGTCTCGTTCCATCTTGTTCACCAATAGCACAAGCATATGCTTAATGTAGGGAATGCATAAAGACGTGTATGCACCTAAATAATCGTTTCAAGGACATTAATTTTCTAAAATCGATTATTTAAACAATTCATTTTGGGGCAATGTATTAGAGTTGTAGTTTGATTCGACTGCCGTGGAACAGTTGGTAAGCCGTTCGGTTTCTGTGCGGGCGTCCTGGGTTCGATTCCGAGCAGAGAAGAAATTTATTTAAATTTATTTCTCACGCAAATATTGCTTCTCTGGGCTGGAAACACTGGTTAGTTGGAAGAAATTGCCATACGGTAATAGATTCGCAACTTGCGCAGGGTGCAAGGAAGTGTTCATTATTATTATTATTATTATTATTAGAATTTAAAAAAAGATTTCGCAGAATATAATAGATCTAAATGACAAAAAATTCAAATTCCAAATTATAGAAACTCTTGTTAGATGTGCATATTATACACTGGATAAGTACCTACATTAAGAGGCTATATAGTATATTTTGAAAATAATTTCATTAATACCCTCAAAAGATACGTCTTTGAAACAAGGAACAGTTTGTATGTACACCTTTATTTTATTGCATGAGTTTTTCGAATTTTGAATATGTTTAATACATTGGTTGTAAAATTAGTTTTAGTAAAACCCTTTTTTATTTTTTTACCGTCGTTTTTATTTCAATCGAAAGAGAATATGAAAATCTACCGGCTGGGTTTTTTATTATTATAATATTTTAATAACTATTCTTGGTATTTAAAAAAACTCTAAAATTTACCTTTTTGCACGATAAAATGTTGTTTATCGGGTATCAGGTGATATACAATATTCTTTCGTGTTTCATACATTAGAAGGTGATTTAGTGTGCATTTTTGTGTACATCCGTATATCCAGGGTATACAAGGGTCTTAATGACAAAGACGCGTGATGTTAATCCCGATCTGTTTGTGTTTATTGTTTAATCTTGTGCCAGTATATATGTTTTGAATTGTTTTTTTTTTATGTACCTTCTGACTTTCAACATGTGTGCAAACTGCATTAACGTTGAATATTTATTTATTTGATTTGATTGAAATAACTTACCGAACAACCCAATGGTAGGTAGGTATGTAACAAACAAATAATGAACTCGCTGGTGCATTCAACAATGGGAATAGGTAGTTACAGTTACAATTGCAAAGACCGCCACTAACAATAGAACAGACAATACTAGAACTAATGCTAGTCCGACCATAGAAATGATGAATATAGCTAGTTAAAAAAAAAAAAGATTTTTACTCAGAACACTACAGCTCTACGTATATAATAGATTCATTCATTGTGTTTGTAATTTGCATATTGAAGTATGCATGTTTTATAAGCATCAATAAAAATAACTTTTTTCGCTGTGAAGCACCGGCTAAGAATAGCGCTTCCACTTTTTTTCTATTTTGCCACCAGATTCGGAGCTTACCACTCCCTCGATAGCTTTTCAAATACAAAAAAAATATTTATTTATTTATTTTGTGTAGCTTCTCGGGCAACTAACAGGTTAATATGTCAAATAATTATTTAACACGCACCCAATATCAAGTTGCCACATTCTGGAGACTTACGATGTTAATCGTCTCACAGATCCTGACTGAAAACACAATTAAAAACTGTGTCTCCACCGGGAATCAAACCCAGGATCAGCAGTCAGATACCCAATATGTCTATATATATATACATATTTTTACAACCTCACATTTTTTCCTCTGTAATATATGTTTGCCATTAAAAAATACTTGTCCTTATCGATATATTATAATATATTAATTAGTCATTTCATTTTGTAAGAAATGATAAAGGCAAAATATTACTATCGACATACGTACACATTGGTACAAGTAGGTAAACAAGCGAAAAATGAAATAATATTTCTGGCGCAGTTCAGGGGTGACACCTGTGCGAGACACCGTCACCTCATTTATAAGGACTGTTGCTTTCATTGTTTACAAATAAACCAATGTCGTTACAAAAAGGTTTCTTCGTTACTTCAAAGACGGCAATATTAATAATGTCTTATAATCAGGTGAATTTTTACACATTATTCAAATATATAGAACTACTAGCTGACCCGGCAAACGTTGTTTTGCCATATAAATTATTTCTAGTCAATAATTTGGTAATTAAATAAAAAAATATAAAAATATAACTTATTGTAAGTATGTGGAGATGGGTATATGATTGAAAGAGGAATGGAGCGCTGTTGACGATGACGGCCTATAAAAATAACAAAACAACAACCATTCATTTTCTTAATTCAATGAACCTACTTCATTAACTTAACTCACATATTTAAAGTTTGATCTCTTAAAGTTAAATGTAAATTAAAAATAAATCGATACATTCTTTTTATCTAAAACTATGCCTATTAAAAAAAACAATATCAATCTCGAAGAGCAGTGTACAATGTTTTTTGTCAGTCCGTATTTAACCAACACAAACAAACTGGATGGTTTGCCCATGCCACGTATAATTGTCAATGTGAAAAGCATGGTGTTCCCAAATCTAAGCCATAAACAGACATAGTTTGGTCTTGTGACTTATTGATTGTCATTGCGAATACCAATCTAATTGGAAATTGAACGCGTTTCCATTCAATTACCACTTCTGTGGTAATCATTGGGATTCGTGATAGCAATAAATTTTCGCCTCGGAGCTTGCCATTCAAAATGCTGGTTTCGACAATGTTTTTCATTAATTTTTTAATGACTAATCGCGTTCCATTGCACAGCCATGGTGGGTTCAGATTCAGAAGTAAAATAACCGGAGATCCAACTTTCAGTTGTAGATGGTGCGGTGACATGCCTGGCAAAACCAATGAGTTCAAATCTCTGTTGGATAATTTACAGCTTCGTTGAGATCGCAAACTGTATCGATCGATCTGTATGACTTCAAGTCGCCTGGCCTCAATTATTGTATCTTGAAATTATTGTTTCATTAACGTCCACATTTTTTGCTGCCAAAATTCATGATTCATGTATTATGTGCGTACAATGGGAAATATGCTATCGATGAGAGTATTTTGCGAATTAATGATTGCGCAGAAATCGTTCGGCAATTTTATGCATCCATTATTTTAATGGACAGCAACTTTTCCATCGCCGATATCTAACAATTGTTTTGAGAATGTATCAGCTGATGGATCTTGAAGTATTTAAACGCGCATGTTTACTATTAGCTGTACCTACTTTTTCAACATTACGCCACATTACGCCACATCGCCACAGTGGCGATGATTTCAAGCAAGCATTGATCTCATCAGCGTACGTTGAACGTAGAATGACGGGAATTGTTTGTCTGAAATCACCTGAAAGGAGTAACAGAGAGCCGCCTAATAGTTTGTCGTTGTTTTTTATATCATTCAGTGTCCTGTTCAACGCCTCAAGCGAATGTTTGTTGTGCTATAGTGCAATCATCCCAGATAATTAATCTCAGCTTTTCTGCCTCCATCCAATAAAGTTGCTGCAATGCCAAATGATGCAACGGCCAATGCGATGCCATTATTTGATCGTATTTCGGCGAGAATAAGCGTAATGAGAAATGTTTTACCAGTTCCACCTGGTGCATCAAAAAAAAAAGAATCCACCTTTTCCTCCCAAAACTGCCTGCATAATGCGGTCGTAAATGATTATTTGTTCATCAGTCAGTAGTGAGACATTACGATTCGGATTACCGCATGGGCCATGAATCATGATTGTTGTAACAATATCGAACAGTAGTTGATCAGTTACGGATTTGGAATTTCCGCATAAATTATACTATCGATTTCTTCACTGGTAGAATCGGTGTACAAACAATAATAATGGCCAAACTCTGTGTAGAGAGTGAGAGAAAGCTTATTGTGTGAGAGAGATAGGAGACCACCATCTTTTTCGTCCCTACTCCTTGCTGTTTGCTGGTTGAGAGGTGACACTTGTATAACAATCGCACTTTCTGTTTTCACTGGGTTAAATACATGAAATGCCCCTGCATATCTGAAAGAAAGATTTCAACCGTTGGCCTCTCATGGACTCCCACTTCGGTCTAGAGAAGATAGAACCCTTGCCATCCCACCTCACGTTACAGATTATTATTCATCTTCCTTCACTATGTATTCATGCTGCCCGGCTATGGAAAAAAATAGCATTTGATATTAGAACTGGCACATCACTTCCAATTTTCAAATCTCGTCTTAAATGCTCACTCTTCCTCTCAATTCCATAAAGAACATATATCCCAAATTCACTTTCCATCCATTTTGTTCGCTCCTCGTCTCCTGTCCCTTTCTGATTTTCCTCTCCTTTCTGAATTTGTATAATTTCTCACTTTTTGTTTTGCTGTCTTATACTGGTTGTGTTATTGTGTTATTATGTATAAGCCGAAACTATGTTATGTACTTTTGAAATCAGATGGTTGACTGGAAGAAATTGCCTCCAGGCAATAAGTCCGCCATTTGTACTATGTAATTTAATGTATGTTCAAAAAAGTGTTATACAAATAAATAAATAAATAAAAATTTATCGTTCGACAGTGATTATTGATTAATCAATTGCCATCTTGTAACTCTATTGCATATCTGTGGATAAAAGTAAAAATAGTAATATCGCTATTTAAAAATAAGGGTTAGTAGTAAAAGGGTGTATATTTAGGGTTATATGTATTTTTTAATGCCAATTCATAAAAAAAAATAGAAAAATTTTTTTGTCGAAAAAACTAAAAAAAAAAATCTGGGGAGGGTCACCCTTATCACATAGGGGTATAAAAAATAGCCTACAACCTATTCTCAGACGTACCAAATATACACAAAAAAAAATCGTAAAAATCGGTTCAGCCGTTTCGGAGGAGTTCGATAACAAACACTGTGACACGAGATTTTTATATATTAGATAAAAAATTACATTGATAAGGGACCTCAATAAGAAGGCATAATTGGTGAACGTTGGCAAACGTAGGTATAAAGTGATCACGTAAACCAGCTGATGACAGGTCGTAAGCCTTGAGTTCCTGGTTCTTCTATAATATCTCAACTTCGTATGTATGGAGATGTTAAAAAGTATGTCAATAAAAATATTACTGTATTTACTCATTCAATTATCATATTATATTTCTCCCAAATATTCGTATATTTTTATGAAAGCTTGTTAATGTTTGCGCATATGCAATAATAAAAATATTCGATTACTTACACATTGGTACAAGTAGGTAAATAAGACAAAAATGACCTTATAAGTCTGGCGCAATTCAGGGGTGACTTCTATGCGAAAAATGCATTGTCACCTCAGGTATAAGAATTGTTGCTCTCATTATTAAAAAAAAAACAATTCTCTCAATAGATGGCGTTACAACAAAAATAAATAAAAATAATAAGAGTGTTGTTCATAATTTCACACATAGATGGCTGTAGTAAAAATCCTTAATTTCAAGCGAAAAGAATTTCAGTATTGCAATATATAGAACTTTAAAAAAATTGAATTGATAGGGATCTCATTAAAAAGGCATAATTGGTGAACGTTGCGCAAGCGCATAAAGTGATCACGTAAACCAGCCGATGACAGGTCGTAAGCCCTGTAGGTGCCTTGATTTCCCGGTTCTCCTACAGTATCTATCTGTTAAAAAAAAACAATATTATGTTTTTATTTAATTTTTCATTGTTCCATTTCGTAAATATTTCCATGGAAAAAACGATTCTACTGTTTCATCATAGACAAATTATATATTTCTTTTGTATATGGAATATAATTAAATATTATTGTGACACTACTAATAATTTTTAAACCTACCCACAGACAACTAGTTTTTAATAAGTATCATTTCATGTCACCAATTCCGTGTGTGGTTACGTTTTAAAAACGATGGTTTATTTACAATTAAAATCAAACCATAGTGCTCATGTATTCAAGTAGTTCTAAGTTCTAGTATATATTTTTAAATAAGTGTCATGTTGATATAATTGAAATATTTAAAATGTCCTGCATAAGATTATATAGGAAAAATATAGTTACACCTGTAAACAGTAATTCTCCAGTTCTTCAATATTTTACCCCAGCCAAGAAAAAACAATTGTTAAACAATAAACATTCATCTTCGAAACCAGTCAGGGTTAGGACGACCGAAAGATTCTCTGTTGAATGGTAAATATAATAATTATAAATATTTTATTTTTGAATTGTTTTTAGCATAGATTTTTCACTCCTCATTACCTGAAGGGGATATAGTGGGAAGTTATGAATTCGCAATTTGCATGATATTTTTAAATTGTAGATTATCAACTAGTTATCATGCTGAGATTATATTCTGAAAGTTTCATCACAATATATCTGTATACGTACTGTATACTATGTGCTATGTAAAGCGTGTTTATCGATTATATACTAAATAAGTCATTCGATTCTTTTCAAATTTCTCGAATTTGTATATCTAATACTCGCTTAGACCCCATTAGATTTTGAAGGATATCTGATAAGTGTTTCTCGTTTGTTTAACTGTCAAATAATTCAAAGTGACCCCAAGCTCAGGAAGCTTAAAATATGATTTTTTTTTATTTTCAAATTGCTAAAAAGCACATCACTTTCATGATGGCATTGAAGTATTATCAAAAAGTTCATCACTTTCATAAATTGGCATTGAAGAATAATCAAGTTTTCATAATAAACGAAAATAATTTAACAAACCTATTTCATGAAAGTACTTAAAATTTTCCATACGTAATTTGAATACATTATAGAATGACTTGTAGTAAGGAGTATAGCGTTGGCCACAATCCACTCGTTTTAAATATATAATCATTTAGAGTCAAAAAGTAAACAATGAGCTTTTGTTAATGCGACATATATTATGCCGTAAACGAAATTTTGTATTCTATGTGCAATAATTTTAATAACGCCAAATTTGTTTCGAATCTGAGAAGTGTATAAATTAATTTAAAGTTGATTTGTCTCTTATGAACATTCTATTTTGGATAATTTAATCTGTCTAAAATTTACAAAAAAATAAATTAAACGTCTTGTAAAAATTGAATTTCTGGATTGCCAAGCTTCAGTCATGAACAAAATATTTAATTGAAAATTTATATGAATTATGCTTACAATAAAAGTTAGGCCAGAAGAAAAAAAAAACACGTAAAATAACGCATAACTTTTGGCGCAGTTGGTAAACCGTTCGGATTCTGGGTTATTAGAAATTATTTAAATTAATTTATCACGCTAATATTGCTTCTCTGGGCTGGAAATACTGGTTAGTTGAAAGAAATTGCCAAATTGCAACAAACTCGTCACTCGTCTTCCTTGCGCAGGGAGCAAGGAAGTGTTTCTCATTATTATTATTATTAACTTTAGGATGAAAAAGGAAATGATTGTCTATATTGAATATATTATATATCGAATATTTTTGATTGAACTCCTAATTATTAATTTTAATTATATATGGAAGTTTTTGTAAGTTCCATTAATTTATTTTTATTAATCGTCGGTGTGTTTCGTGCAAGGTATTATCCTGACGATGCGCCTTTCTAGAAACGCGATACCAAGATTTTTTTTTAATAATTTAATTAAATATGTTTAATAGTTACAGAAAAAGGCAAATAATGAGAAAAAAATTCATGTTTTATCGTAAATCACCAGCTACTCCGCTCTATGACGGTTTCCAAGCAATCAAAAAGAAGCTGGAGTTTTCTGATGATGAAGCCGATATGAACGAGAATATGTGCAAAGGACAAAACAATTCCTCTCCAATTCCAACAATAGTCTTCAACGCTGGGACTCCACATAAAGAGCGGAGAAGTTCATGCCAAGGGTACAATGAATGCTGTAGTAACAGTACTGGTGAATGTGTTCGTTCTGAAAGATGCTGTTGCAAGTCAGGTCTGCAGTCCAGTAAACTTCACCTGGGAAAGTGCAACATGGCGACCCCAAATACGATCCATCTCTTGAACAACATTTCGCCGCTGGCAAATCATAAGATACTTGGAAGAGGAAGGTTTGGCTGTGTGATTGAATCCCAGTATAAAGGTAGAATGGAAGAATAACGTTTTTAAATCATTTCAGGGAAATTTACTCAAATTACAATTTGATAATTTTTATTTTGGAAGTTCAAATGAATCAAATTGACATCAATTTCTACAAATTCTTTAAAGAACCTCATATACCTACTACAACTAATTATCAAATTTTATTAAAATAGAGGTTTGCATAGATTTAGTTTGCATTATAATTTTTCAACCTCTCTAAACCATTTTTTTACACTTGGATTGTAAATTTGTAAAAAATATATAAAACCTCTAATTTCTGTCTTGTAGACCATTCTTCTAATGAACAATTTTCCTTGAACGAAACGCGTCAATAATCAAACATATCAAAATGAACGAGAGAATTATTACGTAGTATTTTTTAAATTTTAATATATAAACTTTAAATAGTCGAAAATGTATGACAGGGTCAGAAATGAGGACATAAGGAAAGAATGTAAAAGAAATAAAGATTTCATTAATAGAATGAAAGTGAATATATTGAGATGGTTTAGCCACATGGGGAGAATGAATGAGGAACGCCTGACGAAGAAAATATACATTGCGGACAGGTATGGAATGAGAGGTCGGGGCCGCCCATGTGAACGGCACGTCCATGTGAACGGTATTTTGAAAGACGTAAATCTTAGAAGCGTGAGCAACAGACGAACATTTATAAGACGATGTATGAATGTCGACAAGGCGATGAATGTGTGTCAAGATAGAAATAAGTGGCCTTCGGTTCTCTCTGCCTACACCGTGAGGAACATGGCGTGATGGCATGTATGTATGTATGTAAATGATCGAATTTGTAAATTGGGGATGTTTTATATATATACAATTTAATATACTGCTTGCTTCTTTCACAATATATAATTGGGAATGAAAATGGAATATCTTATAAGAATTTGTGATAAAATTACATAATATACGCTGACAAATAAAGATTATCAAAAAAAAAGTTAAAGATCTATTGTAAATGATTTTCATTAAATGGACATATGAACAGAATAACAAAGATCTGACGAATCAACGATAAAAGTTTAATATAGATCTTTTAAGTAGTGATGACTAATATATGACCATGAGCACTCTAGTCTTAATCTTGTTTAATTCGATCATTACTACAAACCTACTCTAATAATTTTATTTTTAATATTGTTTTTTTTTAATTGTGATTACTTCAATTATTTCCATTATTTCCAGGTCATAAAATAATTACTTAAATTATTTCCAGGTCATAAAATAGCCATAAAAGTGATAGATTTATCAAAGAGGAAGCTGACGTCTTCCATTATCGGCGAACACAACGCCATCAATTTGATCCATCCCAACGTTATCAGGATCTACTCCATCACCTGGCCCAGAGATAAGATCAACGGACATTACTGCCTGATAATGATGGAGTGTTGCAGCAAAGCAAGAGATCTGCAGTGGATACTCGACAGTGATACCGAAAGAGAATATATCGATGCTGAAAGAATTTGCAGGTAAATCAGAACAAGTTATTATTGCATAAATTTTAAAACTTGGGATCAATGATAAGCAAAAGTTTTGCAGTCTTGGCCATGCATAAACATCATGTCTTGGCTTAAAATACCATAAATCCTGTAAGATATAATAATAGTCTTGCGGGGTTGCAAAATTTTATAAACGTTTTTAGTTTAAATTAAAAACTAAGCAATCAACTAGGTAGGTACTATTTAAGGGAATTTACTGGCGTTTATTTTCATGCTTCATTTTATTCACTGACAGTATATTATAAACCAAAAAATAATACTTAGCAAAAGTTTTGCCTCTCAAAACCATTTGTTTTATACTTAACCTGTAAAATTTGTATAAAACTTTACTGCTCTACATTCAGGCTTGTTGAGCATTATCCAGACGATGTGCCTTGCCCGAAACGCGTCAATAATAACAAGTATTATGGAATTCTATCAAGAATTGTCGATAAACAAACTAAATTTAGTATATTACTGACATTTCACAACTAAATGTGGTACTAAATAAATAAATAAAAAAAAAACAACTGAACCACGAAGGCCGAGGTGTATGACCTGCAAGATTTGCAGGTCAAGTTCAGCACCATGATTGAATACAATGTCAAGACTCGACCAAGCACGTAAGATTAAGACCATGACCATCCCGATCTTAAAATTATTATCCTTCACCACGAATGTGTATATTGTACTTACCTGTAAAGCTATTGATACAGAAATATTTATCTAAAATTTTATAATAAAATTTAAATTTTTTTTTTAAATATTTTATTTAATATTTTTTACTTAAAATAAAAGCATTTTGTTTATTATATAAAATCATAAAATACAATACCGGTTCAATTTATAAATTCTCTTTATAACTATTATTTCTTCTTAATTAAAGGGATGTATAGGATCAGATAACTTATTTCAGGAAAGAGTAGAGATTTCATTTAATTTAATTTACATAGATATTTTATTAACATAGGCTATTTGATTGCAGATATTGCATAGACATTTGTAATGGACTTAGGTTTTTACACTCCAAGAATATTCTTCACCTGGATGTGAAGCCAAAAAACATTCTTGTTTGTCCGCCAGACGACCTCTGCAAATTGTGTGACTTTGGTACTTCTGTTAAACATGGAAACAACATCAACCACGACAATTTCCTCTTCCAGGTATTTTTCCCTACGAAATACTTATGTTTTAAATGTTCACCGACGTTTCAGTGGTCTAAGTATATAAAGGTCCTAAGTTTATAGGAAATGGACTTTATTATGGGGTCATTTAAAAAAAAGGATATTTGTATTGTACTTTGGCAGCTGAAAAAGACACAGTTCAAATCCTCTTTTTCATATCCACATTTACAGAGAGGCGACATCAAGATTTTCAACGAAAAATGTGGTATTCAAGCTCGTGATTTTTCTGAATGCAAATTTATTAGAAGGATATTAAAAATTGAATATAATTTCCAATTTAAAATTGAATAGCAGAGGTCGCCCCAGAAAGGGATGGCATGACCATGTGAATCATATTTTGAAAGAAGGAAACATGAAAAGTTTGAACAATCGACGAGCATGTATGGGACATGGGACGATGCATGGATGTAAAGGAAGCCAGAAATGTGTGCAAAAATAGAGAAGTTTGGATCTCGGTTCTCTCTGCTTATCCCGTAAGGGACATGGCGTGATGGAATGTATGTATGAATATAATTTATATTATATATTGAATTTCAAACCAGCAAGACACATAAACTAACTAACTAGCCAGCAGTCCTTCTCCCTTCCTTACCCGTCACGGGCAATTGTGTGAAATATATGAATACGTATTAATTTAAAGTATATTTAAATATATTTTTTGTTGTATTGTAGGTACATATACTTCTATGATTATTTAATGTACATCAATTGTGGACAAAAGTAATTGGTCAGTCTTTTTTTTATTTCACAGTGTATTTTTTCTGTTTTTTTTTATAAGACTGTATTTGTCCCTTAAATAAATAACTTACATAGATTGGTTATAGAGTATCTATTTATACAAAACATTTTTTTCTAGCAATTGTTGAATATATTACTTATTTAAAAGAACCTTCATAAGGTTTATAACTCAATTTCATTGTTGTCAATTTATAATGTATGTAAACTGTAAATCTATAAAATAAAATAAAAATATCATTCCATTTTATCACTACCCTTATCAAATATTCAGATTTTATGAAATATTGTATCGTAAATTTATAATAAACAGTGACAAAATATTTAAAGAATATATCTTTTTTTTTAAATTGATTTTAACTTAATTTTTTTTATCGTAAGTTCTAGATGGAATTCCATAAAAATTTCTTAAATTTTTTAATATACATTGAAAAAAAAACGTTTATAACTTAATTCCACTGTTTATTGGAAAGTTATAAACGTTTTTTTTTATGTTTATTAAAAATTTTAAGTAATTTTAACTTAATAAAAAATAGTTAAATTTGTGTTGCACACTTAACTTTTTTTTATTATTTTGAATATGGCACACAAATTAAGTTTTCGTAATAATTATAAAAGTATAATTTTAACTTATGATGTTTTCATGAGTATTTTCGAAGAATTGTCAGTTTTATATATTTTTTCATTACAGTTTCGTGGTACTGCGCAATATTGCTCTCCAGAGATACTTCAGGGGCACCTTCCGTCACCAGCATCCGATATCTACTCCTTCGGCATCACCATGTGGCAGTTTGTCCACGGCGGCTTGCCCTACGGCAACATCATGGAAGAATCCCTCATTTACAGAGTCGTCAAGGAGGACCTTCGTCCGCCCGACATGACGGCATCACACCCAAGTCAGTTCATACGAATGTATGGTAAACTATTCACAATGTGCTGGGCGAAGAAACCCGAGGATAGATGCTCAACTGATTTTATATTGAAGACTCTTTTTTCCCTACTCTCACAGTGTTCTTGAGAGATTTTATCCATACATGCCTGTGAGAGATTTGAAAGCATGATTCATCCAGAGAATATTTCATATTTGGGTTCGTTTATGTACTCGTTTCCATACATGATGAGATGAATATGTATATCATTTTAAATTTATCTAAGGGGTCTCGTATGAGCTGATTGTGATATGACTTGTCACGAAAAAAATGATGCCCTATTGTCATAGGATTATTATTATTATATAGGTTTTTAGATGTTTTTTGTGACGAGTCATATCACAATTCACTCACACTAGACTCCTAGTTGTGACAAGTCATATCACAATTCATTCACACTATACTCCTAGTTGTGACAGGTCATATCACAATTCGCTCATACCAGACCCCTAGAATAAACGTTTGATGATCATATTGCTTTTAAATTCATGATCCAGTAAAAGTATTTCATTTATTAATATTTTAGCATTATTAGTTAAAATATGGATAACTTTGAATTTGTACTTGTATTTTGCTTTAAGCCCCATTATTTATTTATTGTATGATATTTTATTTTATAAATGGATTTGCTAAAATATTTTACCATTATGAAATTAGTTTGATACATAATTGAATTAATTTTGTGCTTTGAAACTAAATAGATAAATTTAAAAAAAAGAAATACATAAGATACAGTTCATTATTGTTGATTTTTGTATTGTCTTAATTAGAATATGTTTATAATCTAGTTTTTTTTGAATATTATTTAGGAAATATTTTTATTTAATGCCAATATCATATAATAGAAGAAAATAATTCATACTAGGTGGTTCTAATTAAATTGACCATTTATTATAATTACGAGTTTATGAGCTAATCTTAGAGATTTTCATGTTGGTAGAATATTACAATTTTGTTATAATCCTAGTTTTCATTATTTAATTGGTTAAAATATAAGATTCTGTAAGTGTACAATTTTTTAATTAAGTATACATTTTCCACGGTGAAAAATATGAGCAGGTTCTCGTATAGTATAGATTAAAAAAACTATTGATCCTTAAATTGTATTTAATTGCTATTTTTATTATAAAAAAATATATCCAATTGTGTATGTAGTTGTGTAAATGTTATTTAATTTGATTATATTTTTTAATTGTTTTTTTTTTATTCCATTTATCCAATTTGTCATGTCCATGTTATTATAATTGGTAATTGTTTGTGCCGATTATTTTTTTTACTATCATTTAATAAATTTTTGATAAATGTACCTACTAGAAAATGTAATATTAATTTATAAATTTATGAGTAGAAAATTTAAACTACAAAATAAAATTATTAAATATGTAAAATAAATATATGAAAATTAAATAAAATGATGATGACATGTTTTTCGGTCTTTTTTTACGACTATATTATTTATTTCAAATACAGAGATCTACTCGCAAAACAATGTTTTTAGCTTACCAATAATACAATACTACACAAAGAAGAAGAAGAATAATACAATGTGATATTTATCGAGTTTATGTACAGTAACTGCCCGTTCCCACTTGTCGTGAGTTAGGTCCGACAAAATGTCGGGTGATATAGTGGCAATACATTTTAAATCATGGGGGTATATTTTAAATGGATAACAACACGATACACGACAACTACAAGTGTGAACAGCTCCATTTAAAATGTATTGCCATATGATAACCCGTCATTTTGTCGGACCTAACACACGACAAGTGGGAACGGGGTTTCAGGCTCGCATTACAAGAGTTATTTGAGAAAAATCTAAGAAAATATAAGGTCATGTACTGCCAGAATACTGCTCACGGGACCTCAACTTTTTCTTCCATTATTCTTAAATGACTCCTGTAATACAACCCTCAGTGTATAAAGCCGGGTTTAGTGTTATATCCCAAGCAACGTGTTTTTTTTTTCATTTTTTGTCGGCCTTCATGGCTCAGTTAGTTAGATATCTGACTGCTGATCCAAAGGTCCCGGGTTCGATTCCCGGTGGAGACACAGTTTTTGGTTGTTTTTTCTTTGTAGGTGAACATTGCATTATTTCAATACAGTTTTTAATTGTGTTTTCAGTCTGGATATGAGAGACGATTAATATCGTAAGTCTCCAGAATGTGGCAACTTGTTATTGGGTGCGTGTTAAATTATTATTTGACATAGTATCTGTTAGTTGCCCGAGAAGCAATATTATAAAAATAAATAAATTTTCCTTGGATTTATAAACCAATGTATAGTTTCACTTATAATTAACATATGAAATTACCTACATACATATAGATGATATTTTATAAAATTTGCTGTTGCGATTTTATAATGTGATTTTTTTCGTTGTCGTTATTAAAAAGTTTGCTTATAATTAAAATACATGAAATGAAAAAAATGGATAATTTCACAGTTATAGAATCAGATCAATTTGAGGTCACAGGTCCCTTAAATTTTGAATAAATCTCCGAGTTTCACCATAAATTTCCTTTCTCTGGACCGTCCCTTCACCAACTCTACATAATATTGTACCCAGTTAAACTCCAGCCGCCATATTGGCTTGTGAAGTTTCACTAAGAATTTCACTATACTCGTTTCTCATCATTATTAATTTGTCGGACCCAATATTGAAAGGAGCAAAACACAGAAACACTAAATATAAAGGTATTTTGAACATCCATTTGTTACGAAATCAAATAGTTATTTCGCAGTGGGTATTATGAGACGTGCTTGTCATTGTATTGCTACTTCGACAACCATATTTTCAGTTCTATGTATGGGTTTTTGAATATAAGAGAACTCTATTACTGGAAGTCTAATCAATTTCGACTATACTTTAAAAGAGTCGAGCTCCGTAAGTCTTTTTATTTTGCTCACATAATGAGAAGAGAGTAGTACTCGATCCTTCAGATTATCAGAAAAGGTTTAAGGGCCGTAAAAAAGTAGGAAGGAAGCAGTTTTCCTGACTTTGGATGTGGAGGATCTGTTCTGCACTGCAAAGGACACGGAGAGTTTCTTTCAAGTGATCGTCAACGACGGGGGACCCGATAGGACAAACGAAAAAGATGAAATACTTACCTCAGACATTATTGTAATAATAAATCAAGCATTTTAAAATAAAGCATAAGAGATCTCTTGATTTCATTAAGAAGAATTTCACTCTTCAATTAATTACATGACTAAGCGTTTCAATAACATAATCCTTGCTTCTCTGGGTTAAAAGTTGTTCATTGGACGAATTTTCCTTTGGGGTATAAATAAACACCACTAAATTTGCCAAAACATGTGAACTAAATAACCCATATCGTACATATTATACTGTGCACTTAAGAACTCCATTAGATAATTATATCCACGATATGAGTTGTTATTAGGGTTATGATTCCACCGTTTGACCGGACTTGCCACCTGATGATTTTCTAAAAATTGCTATCCATAAAATTGTGGATTCGAACAGTTGAATTTTCATGGAACCTTATAAGTGCACGTGGTTGAAATTGTGTGTATCTGTGTGTGTGGTTTCAACTATAGAACGAGAATTTCCATGTGTATGGTCGTGAAATATACATACATAGATATGCATGATATGCAAATAGACCGCGAACTTGGCTTTAGACCAGTGATAATCCTGTGATATTAAAACTCCAACAGTATTCAAAACAAAAATGGCATATGTCTTTTTTTATTTGTACCATTAAATATGTTTTCGAATTCCTTGTGGGAGTTTTAGGCCTAGTTTTTTTTTTCAGAAAAGTCATATATAATATAATATAAAACAATATATTGAAACCAGCATTCTATTTGGGAAGGCAAAGAAATTTGATGGTCATTGAATCCAATCTAACGTACGTTCGTTGGTTTTTTTGAGGATGTATTTGTCCTTTAAATTGGTGATAGGCAAAAGTCTAACGTAATCTAATGCGAAATGACTTTGTGACTCCATCATTAATAAATAATAACATCAAAGTTACTTTAAAGTCACCATCAACATCGTTCTTGAAACATGTTGTCTGTTGTCAAATAAAGTGGCGTATACAAAGTAATTTTGTTGCATTGCTTTCTTAACATAAAATGCTAAATCAAGACTACATGATACACTGCAAGACTAAATCCAAAACTAGTTTTGTACCTATGACGAAAAGTCTAGTTGTCTTGAAAATGGTATATTCCTGTAATTATTGTAAGTATTATATTATTTTCATACTTAATTGTAGTTACCTAATAATTATATAACAGATTTTTTTGTAAGTCACGAAATTTTCAAGACCATGACCGAGTACCGAGCGGTCTTTCATTTGCTGATTACTACTTTAAAGTGACAAATTAATACTGAATAGTTCATTCATACCATAACGGTGTATCCCACAATGTGGGGTAGCCAACGACAGGTATACGGGTGTGCATTATCATATTAAATGAAACGAAACTAAAAAGGCACTACATTCAGAATGGGTGGTGAACCTCATTGCTGAACTATGTAAGATTTTATAGATCTTACATAGTTCAGCCGAAAACGATGATAATAGAAAATCGTGGTAGCACAGCACCGTACTTCACAGCATAAATATACACAGAATAATGATTTATTTTTTGGACACTAATCATCAAACTTGCACTTATGCTATTTTTTTCCTTTTTTTATGACAATTTCATATTGATTTAAATAAAAGCATTCACAGTGTGTTCGTTTGATATTTATTCATATAAAAATACATTATATTATATGTTCATTATTACTTTTAACGGGGCAATATGATTTCTGCTGATATTGAACTTGGTGCAGTTTACCTTTAAGCCTTTCATATTGCAACGAAATGCAGGGATTTATTTCAAGTATTTGAGGATTTGTGCATAACAAAACTGTGGAATGTAATTTATAAGAAAAGGGTGGATATTCGTTATTAAATAGTGAAACTAGTTACATTGAACTTACTACGCATTGAACTGAGGTAGGTACTTATGTCTAAAATATTATTTCTCAAGTGACCGAATGTATCAAGACATGTTTCTAGACAAAATTTGTCTATTTATTAACAATCACAATTGGTTAATTAAAATTTAAAAACTAGTTACTTTGAATTCACTACGGATTGAACTGAGGTAGGTACTTATGTCTAAAATGTTATTTCTCAAGTGACCGAATGTATCAAGACATCTTTCTAGACAAATCATAATTGGTTAATTTAAGTTCAAAAACTAGTTACATTGAACTTACTACGGATTGAACTGAGGTAGGTACTTATGTCTAAAATGTTATTTCTCAAGTGACCGAATGTATCAAGACATGTTTCTAGACAAATCATAATTGGTTAATTTAAGTTCAAAAACTAGTTACATTGAACTTACTACGGATTGAACTGAGGTAGGTACTTATGTCTAAAATATTATTTCTCAAGTATCAAGACATGTTTCTAGACAAATCATACTTTGTTAATTTAAGTTTAAAAACTACATAGTTACATTAAACTTACCACGCATTGAACTAAGGTAGGTACTTATGTATAAAATATTATTTCTCAAGTGACCGAATATATAAAGACATGTTTCTAGATAAATCATACTTTGTTAATAGTTATGTTTAAAATTATCAACATTTGTTAAGTGGTTCATTTTATTTTTATCTTTTATTTTGGATGTCACTTTATATATTTATGAATATTGTTTTCAAAAACACATGTATCTTATTAATAAACTTATTTTATGAAATAAACACCAAATTTCAAAATTGTGAAATGTTAAAATGGAGATATAATGGGGCTATTTAATAAATTATGTTTATATCTAATTGAAACATACATAAAAATGAACGTGTGCATATTGTCAGTATAATAGACGTGAAAAAATATAATAAATAAATAAATAAATAATGTAAGTACCAATCCAGATCCGGTACCCATACGTGTATTCACCGTTTCATACAATCATGTGTGCCGGGTTAAGGACGGGTGGGGGGAAAGTTTTGTTTGTAATGTAACAATATAATGAATAAAGTTTTGTTAACAACCACACTCGGTCATTTCATATCGCCTCTACAAACCATTCAAAATAAAATATACTTATCTACTTACTTATATTTACCTGATCAAACATAGATACTTATGAGAAATTCACATTACCTATTTATATTCCTTTATTTGATTTGTTATTATACTTATATTTATTAACTATTTCCTAGACGCTACCGCGGCCCAATGTCAGTCTCTCGGGCAGTGTCCCACATTCTGATGAATTCACTGCTAGTCATGATTGCTACAAGAGTTCTTTATATAGATGCATAGCGGCGTAAACCAGTGTATTGTTTAAAAAAAATAATTTGTGTACTTATTTTGATTTTTGTTTTTATCTAGCAACAGTAACAAATTATGTCCTTCTCACTTTCTTTTTTCTTCCCTTCCTTTCCCGTCACGGGCAAATGTGTGAAATATATGGATATGTAATAATTTTAATTACATCAATTGTGGACAAAAGTAATTGGTCTGTCTTTTTTTTATTTCATAGTGTATTTTCTCTGTTTATCTTATAAGACTGTATTTGTCCCTTAAATAAATAAATGAAATATTTGACAGCGAAAATAGATACGACTAAAAAGAAGAATCAATGAACTGACAACACCGAAATTGAACGGTATGTCCAATGTCGAAAAAATATGGCGTACAATAATAATTATAGATAATAGTTATGAAAGGCCGTCCATGTTTAACTTTGTTAAGATTTGTCGCAAAAGCATGTTGAAATAACATGTATTGCACGTTAATAACAAGTAAAATAAATAAGTTATTATATATGTTATAAAAATATGAAATATATGGGTGTCAAATAATATTCAATATAAGTTATACTAATGTTAAGCTTAGACAAACTTATAGCATTGATTTTGTATAGTAGATTTAATAATAATAACAATAAACACTTCCTTGCACCAGTGTTTTCAGCCCAAAAATGCGTGAGAAATGATTTTAAATATGTTTCTCCTTTGCTGGGGATTTAACCGAGGACGCCCTTACAGAAACCAAACGCGTGGTCGGGTTTAATTTACGAATTGAATTTAACAAAACTTTGTCTATGGGTCGAACTGTCTAAGCTTTCCGAAATTAACAAATAATAAATTTGAATTTATTTCAATCATTGTGAAAATTATTACTTGGCCGTATGGTCAAAATATCTTGAAACCGAAAAGATTTCTCAAAATATCAAATTTGGTATTAGGTATAAATGAAAACACTAATTAGTTTTAGTTTCACTATTTAATTTTAACACTGGCACTGACCGGTATCGATCTGAAGATCATCGTCAGAGTGAAACTAAAACTAATTAGTGTTTTCATTTATACCTAGTATAATGGAGTTTCACCACGAATTATCCGTCGACAAAATTAACAAGTTAAATTTGGTATTGTTTTCTAATTTCATATTTTTCGCTTTCCATGTAGGTATGCTTTAGGAATCAAAAAAAAATGCCGCCTCTCGTTTTCCCGCCCTCTGCCGTCGAGATTTTCATTTCCCGCCTAGATGTCAGTTGGAAATGTTGGTTATTTTATTGTTGATATTCCTTTTTTGAATTATTGTTTTCTGTTTTATTTTAATTTCTCGGTGATTCAGTCTACAGTATCCGTAGGTATTATATACTCTTTGGTCTACAGGACACACTAGACAGGATTTATTAATTACTTTTTCTCTTCTTTTTATCAATCTTCTATGTTGTTTTTACTAGTAGTTAAGAAAAGATCATGAAATAAAATTGGGTTGATTGAAGTACAATTACATTTATTATATTAGTTATTAGTTTGCTGCCCATTTTTATAAATATAAAATCAGATGACAGTTGTATTAGATACGACAAAAGCAAGATAATGAAAAAAAAACTAAAATAAAAACTTATTGTTTTTTTAGCTACGCAAACTATTAAAGAGTCTGCAATATTTATAAGATGAAAATTATTTTTAATGTTTAAATGATTTAAATTAAGAGCATCTAGCGTCAAAAACACTAACTAAATGTGAACTTTTCTATACAACATCCATTACCTTACACGTCATGGTTCCATCGGTTGAAAGTTTTTCTCGCAATTGACACTGGAGAAAAGTTCAGCTAAAAGTTTTTCATTTTCTCCGGTAGATGGATCCGAAAATTTCATCCGCCCCAAAGTTATTTAGAGGTCAGCCCAAAATAAAATAAAATATTACACTTATTATTTGTAGGTGACTTACCTTCAATATGGAACGGTTTCATATCAAAATTAAACTGAATTGTATTTACTTAATGCCATCTTTTGAAAAAAAGGAAAAACAGAATGTTTTTGGTATTTTATTTATTTGGAATAGGAACAGCGGCAACAAAATAATAAACAAAATAGACATACCGACGTCAAAACTTTCAAGAAAAATAAATGTATGTAGGTACTATTTGAAAATTAAATGATTTTAACACATTATATTCCAAAAGCAATCTTAATTAGGCAAGCAGAGAGAACAAGGCGTCTTATTTTGTAACCAAAATTTGTACACATGTGCACAATGGCGGGCTTATTACTATATGGCAATATCTTCTAACCAACCATATTCATTTGGTGAGGTAAATTGTGTTTATGACACGTACCAATTTATCTGAATAAAATATACAATGAAACATATAAAACAAAAACAATAAAAAACGGAAGGGAGATAAGAGGAGAGGACAAGGATAGGATAAGGAGACAAATTTAAGTGTTATGTGTAAGGAAATGATTTCTCAGATTTCTTTCAAAAGCGGGAAGTGTTAATGAAACTCGAAGTTGCGATGGGATGTGATTCCAAAGATGAGCTGCTTGTACTTGCGGAGAAAGATGTGATGAAAAAGGAATTATTGTGTACTGGGATACTGAGCGTCCTTTCAGACGAAGAGTCAACCCGTGTTCTGAGAGGGAGTGAAATTGATTTCGTAGATTAAACATCTAATATTATTAGCAAAGTGCTACACTAGATTATTGGTTTGTGGTTACATTCTTTTTTGATTATCATAGTTTTCAGGTATACAGTAAGAACCGGGTATTCGGAAATATAACAGGTAAAATAACATTTCACATTGTTCAACAATGAGGTTCAGTGCACATTCTGAATGTAGTGCCTTTTTGGATACATCTATGTGTCACGCTTCCTTTTGTAAGGTAATGCGCATCCGCACACCAGCCGCTGGTTATCTCACATTGTGTGATATACCGTTCCGGTATGAATGAATATTTAATTATAGTAATATGTATACTTTTTCGTCTTTACTTAAAGAATACCTTTGGGCTATATCTACTTCATTATTTACATTCTGTCAGTCCGTGATATTTCAAGGACCTTTATCATCTATGTGGGTATTTAAAAACAATTAATTCGTTTTACCTTTATATTTTGTTTTACCTATACATAAAAAATAACATTTTAATTCAAGTTTGAAACTTTAATTTACCGAAGCTTTAATCCTTGTTTTCAAAGCAATTTAAAAAACTGTTTAAAACTCTGGTATTTTTAATTGCCCACGCTCCTGATTACCAATCCTTCAGTATCTTTGAAGTTTATTAGAAATTAATTTAAAATATAACTGGACCAATCAATTATTGCCGATATCATTAATTCTGAACAATATTTTATTTTCAACCACCTTTGAAACGATATTATATATTTAATTATTTATTGCAAAACAGCCGACAAATGCGTACATATTCTGCTATGGTAATAACAAGCATTTTTTTATAATATTTATTGTTACTAGAGATCGTGTAAAGGTCAAAATTCGACAGTAATTCATGAAATTTTTAATTTTGAAAAGTTGTTGTACCAGGGGGGGGCAAGTCTGGTTAACCGGCTGAATCAAAACTATCCATGTTTACCCATATCATGGATATAATTATCTTATGGAGTTTGATTCCACCTGACTTGTCCCCCTGATTTATGATAAAAACATCAAAATAAGTAAGTTATAGGATTAAGTAGGTACCGTTTATGTTGTTTCTCAGTAGCTCAGTTCAGATCATAGATTAAATCTAAATAAATCTAAAGTTTACGCCAATAAACCGACTTCCCTGGCGCATTTGAAAGAAAATAACCGGTACGAAATGGTAGGCATCACTGAGTCCACCTGCCGAGCCGTCATAAGTAATTTTACTGTTCGATTAAATGAGTGCTGCGAACGCAAGGTTCTACATTTGGACGATATTATTTCTAAGAAATGAATTCCCAAATTATGTACTTTAATAATTAATAAACATTTTTTCGATACACGGCTTACTTTTTTTTAATCGATCCTAGAAATATGAATTTTTTTTTGAGACACCCTGTACTAGATGTCGTAGTTAGCAAATTTTGTAGAAGTGACTTTGAATTGAAGTGAGGCATTTTTCTACGAGATTTTTGACGTTTTGGTTGGCAGACCACATCGTTTTTCTATAGAGAATAACGACTAATGTGAATTGTTTTCGGATTTATTTGTCGAAATAAATGCTTTGTTCATTAAGATTTAGAGAACAGTTATCTAGGTTAAGTGTTGAAATGTATGGAAAACTGCAATATGTTGCCAACCAAAACGTCAAACGCGCGATATTCCATGACTCACTTTTTGCACGAAGTACTCCATCTATGAAAAATCTATGGTTCAGATATGTATTTTCCCTTAACATGTTCTGAAATTTGAATTTAAATATCTGTGTTCCCGGTGAAGACACAGTTTTTAATTGTGAGACGATTAATATCACAAGTCTCCAGAATGTGGCAACTTGTTTTTGGGTGCGTGTTAAATTAATATTTGGCATAGTAGGTACCTGTTAGTTGCCCGAGAAGCAATGTAAAAATAAAATAAAATAAAATTACGACAATGACAGTTTAAACGTATACAACGATCACGAAAGAGATGGGATACGTAGGTTTGACTACTGCAATGTGACTGTATGCCACCAACTTAGCATATAGGCCACAGCATCTTATAAAACGCGGGTATATTAAACTTACTCTTTTCGCTTCTTTCACTTTCTACGGAAAACATTCAACGGTTTGTTTTGAAATATTTTTTTATTTAATTATATGTATTTATAACGCAAAATTATGTATAATTATTATCTATCTGCAGTCCTCCTCCACATAACTTTAACTATGCCAAATCTAACACTCCCCCGTGAGCAGTTTTCTTAAAAAAGGGATCCGAAGTTTTCGCTACACGTATTAATATACAGATAGATTTATCGTCCATAGCAAAGAGTATATAATACCTATGGATAATAAGAGACACAACTCCATACAAAAAAAAAAAATCGCAAAATGTATGAAGCGAATCACTCAAGTTGCGATAAATTGATCAAACCAAAACAGTCGAAAAGATGGGTGGTGGATGAGCTGTTAGCACGCTGGGTTAGTAATCCAGGGGTAGCGACTTCGAATCCTGCCACGACCGATTTCGTTCACCTGTAGCACAAGCACTTGTTTAACTTACGAAACGTATGAGAATGTCATCCTTAAAAAAATATATCTCTTTAGTTTAGTAGACCTGTTGGTCTGTAATTCAAAAACTCTACCTCCTGAGATGACGAAGTCCAACAATCCTTTCATTTCTTCCGGGTAGACGGCGCGGCGACCAGAAGCGATTTCATTTGCTGCTATATAGGTACGCAAGTCTATCACTGTCCATTCTGGCTACGTGGTCCCTCCAATGTCTTCTTCTAGGTCTACTCCACCGAACGATGTCCTCTATTCCACGTGTTCTTTTTCTTATTATTTTAACGTTGCTTATTATTTTCGATCTTGAAGAGTTTTTCCAGTAATTGTCCCTAGAACCTTCATTTCCGTTGTGCTTAGGATCCCCATGGTACGTACATTGTTTGCTCGCGTTTCCACAGCATATATGTCACACGCATGTCTTGTGTATTCTGACTTTGCTGTCAATACGCATGTGTTTATTTTTCCTGACCATATTTTTTTAGAAATCCAGATAAGACAGAAGCTTTATTGACTTGTTCTTGGACTTCAGTGTACCTATAGGACGTTATGGCTGCAGATCTCTACTCCTAAATATTTGAAACACATTACTTGTTCACGGAATCATCAACAGTTAGAAATATATACGTTTTTTATTTGTTTTTTTTTATTTTTATTTTACATAAAATTTACGACGTCTTAATACGTGGTAGAACAATATCAATACTTTATCCCTAAAAAAATATATGTTTCACCTTTTTACTATTTCTTCAATAAAAAGCAGAAAATAGCTTTATTTATATAACACAGCAAACTACTTACCAACTAAATATCTCAAAATAACTAATTATTAAATCATACAGTAAAGTGTGGAGTTGTAAAGTGGAAAATAAAAGGAGTGAGATGATTATTTTTTTAATGTAGGAACCTCACTGGGGAACAACGATAAAAACGATATTGAGATGAAAAAGTTTATCTATGTTTAAAAATATTTTCCCAAGGTAAATACTACCTTCCATTTGAAGGTTGCCATATTTTAAAATGGATGAATGTTGCATGGGTTTTACGATCTTTCGGGAAGCTTGAGATAATTTTCGCTTTTTAAAATATATTACAGCTATTTCAACTCAAGTTACGCAGGTTTATAGAAAATTAATTATGAAAGGTGAAGTTTGTGACTGTTTCCTGGTTAAAAACTCCAATCGAATCGAGATCGAAAAAAGAACTTTGTGACTGATATAAAAAACGCCGTTAACTTCGGCATGAACATTGAATAAACACAAAAATGCATCGGTAGTCAAGAGAAGTCTCTGAAGGAATTTTGAAACTAGTTGCGGACAAACGCAAGACCAGCATGACCAATAGCATTGGTCTTTGTCTTGTTTCCCGGTCTTCATTTTTGTCTCGTATTTTCAAGAGTTCACATATTGTTATTATTATTTATTGTAATTTTTTTCCCCTTTGTGCCGAAACCACGAGTCTAGAGGAACTTCTAGAGCTACTATTCGTGCCATGGATTCTTTGTCATTCTTACTATCGTTCTGTGAAGGGGCCATATTCAGTCCTCATATGCGGAGCGGGTGGAGGTGCACGTAGCTTAGTTGACATGTCGTGTACTATCTTCTTGAAATTAATTAAAAAACATATATTTTCCTATAAAAGTTCAGTTATTACGACTATTTTTATGGTCGTATATAGGTTTACAAGCAAACATTGGTTTTTTTCTCTTGCCGGAAGGCGTATTTACCTTTCCGTGTTGATTAGGAGGCAAGTACTGCCTCGAATTAGGCACTAGTTTGTTGCGCTAATAAAAAACTCGTGTTGAATTCAAGGCACGTGTCCTACAAATGCACACTTCCTGCTAATACGTTTTCGCGAGTTTTGCACGTACGTATTACAGACAAGTATAGTGAACCATTGTTGAAGGAAAGAAAAACTACATGAAAGAGAAAAGAAAGAAGATGGCTGGTACAGTAAGTCCACTACCTTTAAAACTTTTCCACCTCTCCAATCTGCCACCCTAGACAACGTGTCATTTAACTCAAGAAAAGATAACGAATGTATGGAAGTGACAGTTGTCACGTGACTGGCAACTGTCACTTCAATACATTGAGTTATCTTTTCTTGTTTCTTTTCTTGACACGTTGTCTAGGGGGGTTGTTTTTCTGCCAATATCGCAAATTATGTATGTTCTGCTTTTGAATATGTTTGATGAATAAAACAACTGTGTTTGACATTGGAAGCATGACATTGGCAGCACATGCATGGAATCATTTTTACTATTTATTTCAACGTTAACAAAACTTTCAGAAGTGTGTCTTAAATTTGTTTATATTTTGAGACTAATATATATAGGCAAAAGTAAAAAAATTTCCAATGGTGTATTGTCACATGTAAAGTATTTGGTTAAAAATGTTAATATAATTATTTTGAGAACAAGATAAAATAATTATTTTGATACTTATACACCTACTCTTGATGTAAGTTGATGATATCGTTAGTGTTTTGTAGAGTAAAGAGATATTTTGGTGATTGGTGACATAAGGTGTTATACCTCAAAATCTGTAATCATCGTTATATTTTAAGGCTTCTGCAATATTATTATGACATGAACTTTCTGCTATTTTAGTCTCTAAACGGTTTAATGGCATCACATCATACACCCACGTACATATTCCTTGATGCCCAATATATTGAAATATCAATAATTATCTATTTCTTCTTCATTATCGGCCTTATTTTCAACACTGCTGGATATAGGCCTCTTCTGTCTGCTTCACTGGTTTCTGTCTTATGCACTCCACATCCAAGTACTTCCGGATAGCTGGACGATATCCTCAAACCATCTTTAAGGGAGTCTACTAACGTTCCTCTTTTCTGTCTATATGAATATTTTGTTTTGTTCAGTGGAATATTTTGGGTGCCCAGTAGGGTTGCCAACCGTCCCGCGTGAGGCGGGACGTCCCGTTTCCACGACTCAAATAATGCATCCCGCGATACATGTCTGCGGGACGCTAATTGTCCCGGTTTATGGTAAACCTAGAGGTTATACAGAAATCCCATTCAAATAACATAAAAAATTGCTCAAATGCTCCAAATTACAAAACAAGTACTTTTTCAAAAAGAAAAACTAACTGTCTTATGATTATAAGTACGTTGTACATTTTATTGAGCAAAGTATTTTATTTAAAGTTTAAATTTAAATAAAAGTGATAAAAAAAACACAATTGTTTTTTTTTTCGTTTCTGTACATTTGTAGGCAAGTCCCGCATATTAATTTCTGATTTCCCCGCTTATCTGTAAATAGAATTGGCAACCAGTGTCCTACCATATCCATATTGTATTGTGTCGTTGAAACATAATACATTAAGATTATTCAGAGGAATTATTGAGAGAGCGGAATTTCGCCGTCACCGTCTCCACGTTAGCGCTTCAAGCTCTGTTCATTCCCGGAGCGGCTGCTCGTCGTACGACACAAGGAACTACTATCAAGAATATTATTTCATATAACTACCCCTAACTGCCCGTTCCCACTTGTCGTGTGTCGGGCACGATAAAATGTCGTGTGATCTGGTGGTAATACATTTGAAATGGAGATGTTACCATTTCAAATGTATACACTAACTTGTAATACACGTGTAAGTGTGAATAGCTACATTTAAAATGTATTGGTTCTAGCAAACGACTTTTTATCGCGCCCGACATACGACAAGTGGGAACGGGCAGTAAGAGGTCAACTGTTATCGTGGGGCCCACCGAATCAAAGCTTGGATCAAGTACCGAAAAGTTGTGGCAAGTACATACGTTTTATTAGAAAAAAACATCTTTGATACAAAATTATTTGTTGAAAATAAAACGACATTTCATACGCGCGGCACAAACTTCAAAAAGTGATTTAAATAAATATTTTGCAACTGTATGTTTTTGATAGTCATATTCATTGTGTAAGATATAAAATTAACATGCCTTTTCAATTATTTTGCATTGATACTTTCGGAGCCGTATTTTATTCGAAAATCGTTTTTATTTTTTCGTTAAAAATCTATTGCAAATTTCCAGTACAGACAGACACGTGAGGTTAATAAAAAACAGCGTAAAAAAGGTAAAAGACGAATAAATGAATAGATATATTAAATGATACGTGGAGTTGAAAATAAATAAACTGTTTTTCAATATGATTTTATTTTATTTAAACTTCGATCCATGATCCACGTATGCCAATTAAAAGCAAGGACAAGGTATAAAAAACTGATGTGAGACCTGCCATGACATATGGTGCGGAGTGCTGGACAGTAAAAGGCACACATGAACAAAAACTACATGTTAATGAAATGAAAATGCTGAGATGGTCAGGCGGGGTGACAAAGCTTGATAAAATTCGAAATGATCTAATAAGAGGAAGTTTTGGAGAAGCCCCCATACCAGAAAAAATCACAGAGAGCCGACTCAGACGGTATGGACATGTATAAATGAGAAGGTGGTGCAAACTGCTCTAGCACTCCTAGAAAACGGGAAAGGAAAAGGACGTCCACGTGGTGGAGCAGCATGAGCAAGAAGAAGTTTTTCTATTTAAACCTAACACACATAAAGTTATGCAAACAAATAGTACCATATATCATAGAACATATTTGTTGCGGATATTGAGTAGTTTTTGCTGCATAGTGTAAAAGTATTGAAAATTAGTAAGTATTCAAAATTTAGTCAAAGTATATGACGGATGCTATATAAATATTTCATTAAACACTTCCTATATAATGATAACACAAAATTGACTATAATTTGGAACAAAACGTCACATCAATTAATCCGTATTTACTAATATCAATTGTTAATAAGACTGCTTCAGTGTATTTACATACTTAGTGGGGATATTTACATATAAGTATATTTCCGTTTAGAGAACAGAATGATGCAATTTTTATTCTAAAAAAATGTGGGTCCTAGTGATGAGAAAATGATAGTCTTATTTTGCTGAGCAAGTCTTGCTAAAATCTATTTTTAACAGACAGACAAAAAGAGGGGGTTATTGATTCGACGATTAAGTGATAATTCTTTACAACGTGGTACGATTTCAATGTATTTTTTTTTTCATTAGAAAGGAAATTTTGCATTTGAATTTGGTTAAAATCTTTATGGGAACCATGAGAAATCTACCAAAACGGAAATCACGTTTAAAAGCGTTTTCCAACTGTCATGAGAATTCAATTCTCTGAATGAATCGACATTATTAAGATGCGTGACGAAGGAACATTTTGTATGGCGTAGTGGACTTTTTGCATGCTAATAACACCAACTAGAGGCCTAGCAGAATATATGTTCCGATACATGGATTTACTCAGAATTCGGAGTAGAACATTTTATGTGAGTTTTGTGTGTCTGTGTGTCTATGTGTCTGCCCCCCTCATAACTTTTGATCCGCTCAATTTACAGAGCCCAAAATTTCAGAATATATAAACAGTTATAGGTCTACAAAACTCTTATACTCAGAATTGTTAATTTTTGTTTCAGTCAGGGGTTATCAACTTTTGAAATTTTGGTTTATTTTTCCATGTCTCTCAGAAACCATAAAAGCTAGAACGCTGAAAATTGGTATAAACATAGACAAATACAAAATCTCAAATAAATTTTTTTTTTTAAATTCCAGGGTTTCTCAAACATTTTTTATTAAGAAAAATATTTTTTTTATGATAAATTTATGAGTTTAACTGCCTATATTTCCAATTTTTTTAAAAATATCGATAAAAGCCGAAACACCCCAACTAGAAAATTTAATTTTGTATAAAAATATTAAAATTGTATTACCACATCTCGAATTTTTCAAAAAATTTTATAAAAATTGAATTTAGTGACGACATTGCTTCATACAATTTGTGTGGCAGTAGCCTACACACAATATCTAAGAAGACTTAATAGTTTGATACTAATGTCCAAACATACATACATACCATCATGCTGTTTTCATATTCTGGGTAGGTTCAAAGGATTGACCTCCATACTATCCTATCTTGACATACATACCTGGTTACATGTTTTGTATAGAAAACCAAATATCTTAAAATATTAAATAATTTGAATTTATGGGTTTAAGTTTGGTACTTCTTCTTCTTCTTCCTCAGCCGTTTTCAATCCATCGTTGGATATAGGCCTCCCCCTTGCTCCTTCACATGTCTCTATTCCGGGCACATTGCATCCAATTTACTCCCACAGTCTTTCTGATGTCATCCGACCATCTAGCCTGTGGTCTTCCCACACTCCTTCTTCCCGTTCTAGGTTGCCATTCCAAGAGTTTTTTTGTCCATCGTTGGTCAGTACATCTGGCAATATGACCAGTTTGGTACTTATTCTTCAACTATACATACTATCGCTATCGACAGTTGGATCTCATGTGTTACATGCAACTAGTGGTATATAATATGTACATAATATGTCGTACAGATTGCATAGATTACAGGCGAATTATACAGGCATAGATTACAGAAGTAATTTTTTTTATTTGCTTTTATTAAAATCGAATTTGATTTTTGATAGATGAAATGTGCCTAGAAACACCGCTATACTACATAGAACAGGCGTGCAAACGATGTGTAAGATTTGTATGAGAGATACACAGTCGTTGACCAATTACTGATCTGCTACACAGCGTTTATTGGTAACGTTTTTGCCTATACGGGTGTTAAAGCCAGTCGTTTAACAGCGTTTATTAGTAAGATTTTTAAATTAATAATTGCTACACGGGCTTTACACGGTGTGTAACTAAAACACTGGTCAACGGGTGTGCAGTCGGTTTTTATAAGTAAGACTAGCAGTCCCCAGAAAGTGGCATATTATTAGTGCATATTAAATTAATATTATTGACATAGTGCCAACCTGTTACCGGAGACAATACAATACAAAATGGTCAAAACATAACAATGAAAAAATATCAATATTTTGTGGTTTCGGTCTAGTAAAAATAGATTATGAATGAATTTCGTGTTGAACCTACCTATTGGTACTACAAGTGGTTGTAACAATAATTAAGATATGAGCCGAGCATGTCCCCTTCCTTCCTACATGTGTTGTGGTTTATATAGGTGATTAATTGAAAATTAATCAAGATAATATGAATATCTATGCCCGTAATGAGTTTGACATATTCCATGTATGACGTTAAACAGATAACAAAGTACCTATATATAATATATCTAATAATGTATGATCAGTTTCGACAGACCCAATAATTATTTAGTAATTTGTGAATTGCACTTTATATTATTCCTCCGTAACGCCGATGCAATTTTTAATCTCCGCAAAATCCTTTTGATGCAACGGTATTATTTATTGTATCGTGTAATGAATTTGTCATTCTATTCTATTAATTTCCCATACTAAGTTATCAATTTCTCATTTCAATCAATTTATCTGATATCACCTCTGTTTATAAGAAACTTCAGAACAATACAGCCCCCCCCCCCCACATCAAAACTATTGGGCGGATATTACGCGCTTACAAAATATTTAATAGGCTGTATCACCAAGCTTTCAATTTCTCAAATCAATCTGTTTTTTTTTCTGGTACCTCCTTTGTTTGTGGAAACTACAAAACGGCATCTATAGAGAACTACGAGGCTCACATTAGAAGATATTTCTTAGGGAATGTGAAGTTACTTTGTTACTGCTTATAAATTTATGATCAATTGAAAAATAATCGTAGTGCCAACCTTGACATATGCAAGTAAAACTCGGACATGGTAGAAATCGAACGTAAGCAGAATAAATGCATTTGAAATGAGATCGCTAAGAATAATTTGTATTAGAACGATTTATGGCAGGGTTCGAAATGAGGACATAAGGAAAGAATGCAAGATGAAAGATGTAATTAATAGAATGGATATTTATTTAACATAAAGATGGTTTGGTCACTTGGGAAGTGCGAAGAATGAATGAACAACGCCTGATAAAGAAAATATACACAGCTGACAGGAACGGAATAAGAGGTCGGAGGCGCCCAAAATAAGAATGACACAACCATGTGAACGATATTCAAAATATATCTGTATGTACATACTATTTCGATTTAAAAAAAATATATTACTCTGTTCCTACCTTGCAGCTTAAATTTCTATAAATTTTAACAGAATCATATAAAAATCCTTAGAAGGCGACTGCTACCAACGTACCTATTTTTTCAATTTGATATACCATGATTATTACTAAACGAAACATTTTGAAAAAAATAACCTAGTGAGTTTGGATATTAATAAATATAAATATACCTTAACTTTTTGATTATGTTCTGTATATATTCTTGTAAGAAAATAATAAGCATACCCCGATTTTAGACATTTATCTTAAATTTCTAAAAAACTATAAGGTATAGAGCATTATAATTTTTATAAATTAAAGAAGAACAAAATACCTGGAAAAATATGATATGACGTTGCATTAATGCATCAGGTTAAGTAAATTAACAAAATAACTTTTATTACGCAATGGCGCTGAATGGAAAATAAATGTTTTTAAGGTTTATTTACTAAACCTGAAGCATTACTGCAACGTCACACCATATTTTTCTAGATATTTTTGTCTTCTTCAATTTAAAAAAAACTATATATTACTCAACGCCTTATAGTTTATTAAAAATATAAGATAAACGTTGAAAATCGGGGTATGCCATTATTTTTCTACAAGAATTTATATAGAACATTATCAAAAAATTAAGGTATATTTTTGTTTATTAATACCCAAACTATCTATGTAAATTATTCTTTTCAAAACAATTTGATAAGAAATAATGATGTATTATCAAATTGAAAAATAGGTACGTTGGCAGCAGTCCCCCCCCTTAAGATTTTTTTTAGGAAATATTAGGTAGCTCTGTTATTTTCCTAAAACTGATGACGTATTAAATATGTTACTCATAATAGTGAAACATTTATATATGGATTGAGAGACATTGAATCAATAGCTATACTACGTAAAATTGTTTAATCAATTATTACAATTATTAAAGTTGTAAGAAACCAGCGAAACTTACTTGGCGTGCTAGCTTTGTATAATTAGAAATGGTCGATATTCGTATAATCTGAAATATCTTATTATAATTTCGTCCCCTAAGTCCCTCCCGACCCCTCAGAATAATTTTGAATTCCTTTATAGTTTTCATGAATTCCTGTAATTGCTAAAGAAATTAACATCCTTATTCCGAGACAAATGTGAGGATTTAGGTGGCCTCTGTCCCCAATAATTTTTAACCTTTAAAAGGAACCATTAATCTATAAAAGGAAGCACGATACATGCGTGTATACCCACACTCTATTATTTTCTCACCTAATAGGGCACTACATTCAGAATGGGAGGTGAACCTTATTTTTTTTATTTTTCAACAATATATATTTCGATTTCGGACGTCCTAAAAAGGGTTCACCAAAAAAAAATTAACACTTTCTTACACCTTGCGCAGGCGGCGAGTTTATTACCGTATGGCAATTTGTTCCAAATAACAACATTAGCGTAAGAAACGACTTTAAATAAATTTCTCCTCTGCTGGGAATCGAATCCAGGACGCCCGCACAGAAATCTAGTTGGATGTCCAATGAGACAATATAAAAATAATAATAAAAAATATTTGAATGTGTAGGTACACTGTTTTTTCCCCCTTTCCCAAAAAGCATAAAATGCTTGTGCTGAGAAAGTGAATACCTACATACATAAAGAACGATTCAATTACATAAAAACGTAAAAAACACAAAATATATAAAATCAACAATATTATAACTTGTACCTACCTATTAAAAACTTTGGAAATATAAGTAGTTAAATATAAATCTATCATAAAAAAATGTTTTTCTCAATAAAAATGTTTGAGAAACTTTGGAATTTTTTTTTTGAAAAAAAAATATTTGAGATTTTGTATTTGTCTATATTAATACCAATTTTCAGGGTTCTAGCTTATATGGTTTTTGAGATATATGGAAAAAATGAAGTAAAAATTCAAAAGTTCGATATTTTTAAAAACTTGGAAATATACGCAGTTAAACACAAATTTATCATAAAAAAAATATTTTCGTAATAAAAAATGTTTGAAACACTCTGGAATTTTATTGAAACATGAATTTGCGATTTTGTATTCGTCTATATTTATACAAATTTTCAGGGTTCTAGCTTAAATGGAAAAATTGAGTAAAATTTCAAAAGTTTTTTTTTCGAATTGACTAGAATGTCAATTCGAAATTCTGGGTATAGAAGTTTTGTAGGCCTATAACTATTTATATATTCTGAAATTTGTGCTCTGTAAACTGAGCGAATCAAAAGTTATAAGGGACGGACGGACACACAGTCACACTAAATGTTCTACTCTGAATTCTGAGTAAATCCGTATATAGAACATAGTTGGAGTTTTTTGACTCAAAAGTTGGAAAAACTGTGAAAAATATAGACCGTGCTTCCAGATATTGCGTATTTTGGGTTGATACTTTGTCGATTTGTTAAGAGAACAAAGTTCTCTTGAACACATCGACAGTTGGAATATCGTAATATCTTGGTACTTTAAATTCTTCAAAAATTAAATGGGTAGGGTAATCTATTGGTCTTTTAGATATTATTTTGATGATAAGTCTTTGTACTATTTCTATATTCTTTCTGAACTATTATTTGAGATGTTATTGTTGCCTGTTGTAATTTCGATTACCCGGCTTTTACGGAACACTTGAAAACAATGATAATAGAAAAACGCGGAAGAAAACTATAGGTACATGATAAATAATTATTCAAAGTTCAAACTAATAACAGTGTGGAGTGTCAGTATTAAAAGTTGTTACAAAACAAAATATTCTTAGAATTCTAAAAAAACGCACGGTTTTAATTCTACTAAAACCATAGAATTTGCTGAAGATGGCCGAAAGTCCGATAACGTTACAAACTTTATAAAAGCTTAGTGAACACGAAACCGTGCATTAGAAATTACTATAATATTTTTTAAAAACATGAGAAATATTTTGTTAATTGTTGAAATCATTTTGAAAGTTATGTGAAGAAAACGCTATTGAAATAGTTATTGTAATAAAGTTATTAAATGTTTCCTGTATTTTTTTTATAAAAAATACAGGAAATTATGAATAACTCGTGTAGAAGCATATTTCCTTTAAATCCCTTCCATGCCATTGTCCCCTCACCGATGTATGAGAATTGTCACTTGTCAAAATAATTTTGGGTGACAATAGGTGTCAAGTGAAATTAACCAGTACAAGTTTGAAGACCACTGCGTGTGGATGTGTGCACAGAAAAAATAATCAGTGAACCAGGAGTATAGAAGCATCGGTGAGATAGTTTAAAAATACAGTCCACTACCTACCATCTTTTATACCCATCACCTGATGTTTTCTACATAATACTTTGGCCCTTCTAACCGAATTTGAAGTGTTTTTTTTTGTGTTATTTGTTGCGAATTCTGCATGTTGCGGTGGTTTCAAATAGTAATTTGTAGGTACTCAATTTTGTTACAATATTGTGGTGATTAATTATCACATAATATTATTTTGTGATTATTGTGAGGTATAATAAGGTACCATATTAATGTTAATAACATTATTGTGAATGCAGTCGGGTAGAATAAAATACCACATTATTATTGATACAGTGAATTTGTGTTTGCATGCAATTATAGTTTATAAGTATAAGTTTAAAGTTTTAAAATGGCTGATAACATTAAAGCAAGGATGTTAAATGCTATTTCTAGAATTAGGAATACATATGAATTAAGAGATCTGTGTGAAAAAGGCAATATCGAACGAGATGAAATATTTTTAGCTAGGTGTCAGAGAGTTGATGAATGGTATAAATTGGTCAATGAATTAAGTGACAGCTTGATTGGAATATATACTGATACAAAATGTGATACAGAGTTGAAAGAGTTGAGTGAAATAATTCAGAAATGTGACATTATGTATTTTGAAATAATGAGAATTAAAAATCGTTTATCTAATGGTGTGAAAATAAATGCAACTGATGTATGTAATAAAATTCAGAGAGCTCCTATAATAAATTTACCTGTTTTTGATTCCAACGTCGAAAATTGGAATTCGTTTCATGACATGTTTGTGTCATTGATTCATGATAATATTGGATATACAGACATAGAAAAATTTCATTATTTGCGAACGTCCATAAAGGGATTTGCATCAACATTTGTTAATTTACCACTGATTAGTGATAATTATAATATTGCTTGGAGTACATTGTGTGGACATTATACTAATACAAGATTACAATTTGAATATTACATGAATAAAATGTTTCAATGCAAATCTTTAGTTGGTGAAAATGTAGGGCAATTAAGCGAATTATATCACACATTTAATGAAAATATATTAGCTCTGTCAAATATGAAATGTGAAAAAATGTTAGATCAGGTATGGGGACTTATATTTATTAATAAATTGGATGAATCTACACGTCGAATAGTGGAAAGTAGATTAGATATTCAGGAAATTCCTTCAATAAATAGAATATTTGAAATAATTCGAAGTCAATTGCAAGTATTAAAATTTTCACGTCAGAGTAATTCACAAGTAAAGCGTAATAATTATAATCATAAATCAGACAAAGGGTTTGTAGGTAATATTCGCCAACTTGAATGCTATATGTGTAAGGGTAGTCATACGATACACAATTGTGACACATTTATTAATAAAACTGTATCAGAGAGAAAGGATATTGTCTCTAAATTGAAATTATGTTTTTGTTGTTTTGGAAAACATCTGATAAAGGATTGTAAGTCTAACAAAAAGTGTCAAACTTGTGATAGGAAACATAATGTTTTATTGCATACTGATAATTCATCGGTAGTAGGTATCTGCCATAAAGGGATTCGGGGTAATGAATCTATTGGTCAAGTGATATTAGGAACAATTATAGGATATGTCCAGGGAAAAGATGGGCAATTTTATAAGGCCAAGTGTTTAGTTGATTCTGGAAGTCAGGTTACTTTGATGTCTGGGAAGTTTTGTAAGAATATAGGATTCTATACAAAAGGGCATTCTGTATCATTGACAACGCTGTCTTCTACTAATATTGATGTAAAGGGTTCTATGCAATTTTGTTTATTTAATAATAAATATAACAAGTCATGCGCTTCCATCAAACTTGCCTAGGAGAGATTTATCTCATCAGTGTAGAGTTTTGACTCAAGATTTAGAATTGGCAGATAATGAATTTTGGAAAAGCAGTAATATTGATATATTATTAGGTGCTGACATGTATGGAAAATTGTTTACAGGAAATTGTAAAAAATTATCAGAAGATTTATATGCATTTGAGACCATATTTGGGTTTGTAATTTTAGGTCAAGATTTTGTACATGATAACAATGAGTTGTTAACATGTTTTGTATCATCTGATGTGTTAGATGAAAAATTAAAAGGGTTTTGGGAAATAGAAGAGGTAAACACAGTATCAAGTAGTAGGAAAATGTCACATTCGGATGAGGAATGTGTTCAGTTATACAATGATTTACATTATCGTAAGGACGATGGTAGATTTGTAGTACCGCTCTTGTTAAAAAAAGATATTCACGTACCATGTGTTGGTACTTTTGGTTTTGCTCTTAAAAGATTAACTAATATGGAAAGAAAATTTTGTAATAATTTGGAAATTAAACTTGAATATACAAAGTTCATGAAGGAATATGAGATGTTAGGACACATGAAAGAAGTTCCTTTACAAGGCGATCCAAATGTATATTATATTCCTCATCACTGTGTTCTGAAACCTGATAGTTTATCTACTAAATTGAGAGTTGTTTTTGATGGCAGTTCTAATACGAACGCAACTGGTGCATTAAACAAATATTTACATGTATGTCCAAAGTTGCAAAAGGATATAATCGAATTATTGTTAAAGTTTAGAATCTATAAAATCGGGTTTTCTGCTGACATAACTAAAATGTATAGACAAATATCTATCAGGCAGGAAGATAAAAGATATCAGCATGTATTGTGGCGAGAAGATCCGTCACAACCTGTCAAAGAATATGAGTTATGTACTGTGACATATGGTTTAGGAAGCTCACCCTATAATGCAATTCAAACAATAAATCAGTTAGCTTTGGATGAAAGTGATAAATACCCATTAGGTGCTAAAGCTCTTCGTGATAGTACATATGTAGATGATATTATATGCGGTGATCATAATATTGAAGATGCTATTATTTTACGAGATCAGTTGATTACTATTTTACGAAGTGGTTGTTTTGAATTGTCAAAATGGGCAACTAACTGTCCTGAATTTATTCAAGATTTTAATAAATCTGATAGCAGTGTGATCTGTTTTGCTGAAGACAGTAATCATATTAAATTATTAGGAATTAAATGGGATTTTGTGAATGATGTTTTTAGTTATCAGGTTAAGAAAATTGATATTAAATATACAAAGCGTATGATTCTATCGGTCGTTTCATCTATATATGACCCTGTAGGATGGATCACTCCGTTTACATTTTTATTGAAAAGTTTCATTCAAAATTTGTGGAAAATGAAATTGCGATGGGATGATATTATTCCAGAATCCACGAAAGTCCAGTGGAATAAAATAGTAATTCCTCTAATAAAGATCAAATGTCTTTATTAGAGGAATTTAAATTGAATAGGTTTTTTGGAACTAGCGTTGATAGTCAGTGTTATTTAGTTGGCTTTTCTGACGCCTCTAATGACGGATACAGCGCTGTTTGTTATTTGGTTACTGAGGATAGTAAACAAATATCTCTGGTGACTGCCAAGTCTAAGGTTGCTCCAATTAAGATGCAAACGACACCACGCTTGGAGCTCTGTGGTGCATTATTATTATCAAAATTAATTAAATATACTTTATCTGTATTTCAAGATGCAATTATTATAAAGGATGTATATATGTACACAGATTCTAGTATTGTTTTGTCGTGGCTTAAAACACCATCATATCTATTAAAATTATTCGTTGCAAATCGAATAGAACGTATTTGGGAAAACGTGCCTCATGGAAAATGGTTTCATGTGAGATCTCAATGTAATCCAGCAGATTGTGCATCTAGAGGATTATATCCAGAAGAATTAGTTGGTCATACGTTGTGGATAAACGGTCCAGAGTGGCTGTTAGAACCTGTTGACAGATGGCCACGGTGCGATGATTATATTGTACCTGCGGAATTGCCAGAATATAAAGGGTTAGTTAATCAATCTAATGCTTTAATTTTAGAAGATAAAGATAGATTAGGATTGTATAACATAACTAATAAATATACAAAGTTAACACGTGTAGTAGCTTGGATTTTAAGGTTTAAAAATAATTGTCTGTTGAATGTTAATAATCGCACTAAAGGAGATTTGTGTAATAGGGAAATGGAAATTAGTTTACAAGCAATTATAAAATATGATCAGAGTTTACATTTTATGAAGGATATTAATATGTTAAAATACAAAAATCAATGCGATAATCCTCAACTGCAGAAGTTGAATTGTTTTATAGATAAACAGGGACTTGTCAGAGTGGGCGGAAGAATTAGATATTCTGCACTACCCGATAAAATGAAATTTCCAATATTGTTGCATAAGCATAGTGAGTTTGGAAAATTATTGATAAATTATTTTCATATATCATATTTGCATGTGGGTCCCAAATCACTGCAACATTTAATACAACGGAAATATTGGATTGTTTCAGCGAGAAATAGAATTAAGTCTGTTTTGTCAAAGTGTCTTGTGTGTAAGCGATTTAGTGCTTCACCAGTGCAGCCAATAATGGCTGACTTGCCAGCTATTCGGGTTACTCGTCATCGACCATTCATAAACGTATCAATTGACTTAGGCGGGCCGTTTATTTTGAAGGAAAATAAACGTCGCAATTCGAAAACGTATAAGGCATACTTTTGTGTTTTCGTATGTATGACTACAAAGGCCATACATATTGAAATTGTCAATGAATTATCTACTAGTGCATTTATTGCTTGCTTAGAGAGATTTGTATCTCGACGTGGTTTATGTACTACAGTATATAGCGATTGCGGAACAAATTTGGTTGGCACACGTAAATATTTGACTGGAGTTTTTAAATTTTATAGTGACTGTATCCAGGATACAGATTTTCGAAATTTCTGTCTCGAAAAATGCATCGATTGGCATTTGAATCCTCCTAAAGGTCCACATTTTGGTGGCCTACATGAGATCAACGTAAGATCTATAAAGGATCACTTAAAGCGAGTTGTTGGCAACCAAGTGATGACTTATGAGGAGTTTAATACAGTATTGATTAAGATCGAGGCAGTAGTGAATTCTAGACCACTTGTTCCTATGTGTAATGATATTGACAGCGTAGATGCCTTAATGCCAGCTCACTTTATTATAAGTGAGGTATTGGTTGGTATTCCAGAGTATGACGTCACAGATATTAAATTGAATAGGTTAGATAGATGGCAGATGATCACAAGAATGTATCAGGATTTTTGGAAACGTTGGAGTGTGGAATACCTCACTTCACTTCAACAGCGTAAAAAGTGGTTCACTTCAGTGCCTAATATACAGGTGGGAGATTTAGTGTTAGTGAAAGAAGAAAGGTTACATCCTTTACAATGGAAATTGGGAAGAATTGTGGCTACCATGCCAGGAAAGGATAATATTGTACGGGTGGTAAAAGTTAAGACAAAAGAGGGAATATTTGTTCGACCTGTTGTGAAAATATGTCCCTTAGATGTTTAATAGAAATAGTTAAGAATAATGTTAGTCTTATAGTTTTAGTTGGTTATTATAACAATTAAGTTAAATGTGTTTTCGTTATGACAGAAAGGTCTGTCTATTGTTTTCATTGATAACTATCTTTTTGATTTTTTTTTAATGTGATTTTGTTGTGGATAGTATGTTATTGATTTTTTTTTTGTGTGTTTGTAATTTCATGAATTGGACAATGTGGAGTTTTATTTTGTGATGGCTGCATTAGTGATATGAGTTTGTTAAAAGTTAATTTTGTTTGTGGCCACCGTGATATGTACAATTCGTCAAATTTTGTTTAAAATTTGAGTGGGCGGTTATGTAGAAGCATATTTCCTTTAAATCCCTTCCATGCCATTGTCCCCTCACCGATGTATGAGAATTGTCACTTGTCAAAATAATTTTGGGTGACAATAAGTGTCAAGTGAAATTAACCAGTACAAGTTTGAAGACCACTGCGTGTGGATGTGTGCACAGAAAAAATAATCAGTGAACCAGGAGTATAGAAGCATCGGTGAGATAGTTTAAAAATACAGTCCACTACCTACCATCTAATACCCATCACCTGATGTTTTCTACAACTCGTCTTACAAATAATCTTTGAACTTTCATCCCTTTTTAAATGAAAAATGCACTAGGATCTTTTTGCCGTGAACAATTTAAAACAATTATAAACTAATTGTTACTTATTTTTATAAAAGAATCTCTTTTGTAGCTTAAACGAGTGATTGTAGCCAAGACTAACCTCTTCATTTAAATTAAACTCTTATTTATATTATATACCTACCTATATTATGATGCCTGTTGAGAAATGAATTTTATAAATACACTAAATAATTGGAAATCATACCACTGTCTGCATGATAGTCGTTGAGAAATAGATGTAAAAAATACGCTTTAAAATTGTGGAATCATGACTAATGTGAACCGCCGTGGTATAGAGGAAAGCCGTCTGGAATTTGTACCAACACAACGACGCCCTGGGTTCGATTTTCAGCACAACAGAACTTTATTTCAATTCATTTCTCACGCAAATCATGCTTCTGTGGACTGAGAACACTGGTTGGTTTAAAGATATTGTTATTTACATAGGACGAAAGTGATTAAATAAACAATGATGTTGGGAAATTTATGTAAAAATACTTTTAAAAATTGTGGATTATTCATGACTCTCCACTATTCCATAGTTGTGGGGAGTAAAAATAAGATATAAAATATACATGTTAGCATGTATAAATATCTGTTGCAGATGGTAATTATATTTTACTCCCCCACAATGGCGGTAAAACCTTATATACAAGCAAAATACGGCAGGAGCTTTCATTCCGTTAAGAACGACGCGTGAGAACGGAACTTACAAGCTAACGGATTAACGGGCTGACGAATTTTGAACAAACAACAACAACTACGAATATAAATTAAATATTTTATGTTTTATTTCATTGATTTGAAATTTCAATTTCGTGTTACGAACTCATCTGGATTAAAGGTAAGTCGTTCATTCATTCTTTGGTTTTATTTTTAACAAGTTCAAAAGAATATCTATTTTGAAATAATAATACTATCGATTCGTTCAATTTAGGTTTATTTTTAACTTCGCTACTCTCAACAACTTCAAAATAATTAATTTTCAATTTTTTTTATGTTGTTTAGAATGTATACAAAATTGAAAATGTATCGTAATAAATATTTTTTTTAATAAATATTTAGAAGTTGTTGTAAACATATTAAAAAACTTCAGTATGAACACATATATATATAATTCTTTTTTTACATAAATATAAAAATATGTACTTAATCTATAATGAAATTTATTTCGACATTGACCGGTTTCTTGCATTGTAAACTTTCGATAGGAACAATTAAATACTGTTGTATATATGTTTTATTTTAATATTCATAAAAAATGCGATTTCGTTACGTACATACTTCCGGTCAAAATGTTAAATATAAACATATTTTTTTATTGAAAACCAGCAAGATTTACCTACTGTTTATATAAATAGTTTAACATACATGGCTTCAAAATGTCAATCCTTAATTCTCAATTGTATATAAAAATATATTTAAATATAAATATTATAATTTATTTATTAAATAGTAACAGAAACAACCAATAGAAAATAAATAAATGAATATTTTTCAAATTTATACACAAATATTTTTTTCCGTGGCGTGTAAATGTGAATCGTTTGACTTTTGAACCGGCGTCCTGAGTATGTTTCTGAGTAAAGAAGCAAATTATTCAGAAAAAAACTTTTTTGTCTAAATTCTGTAAAATTAAAAGCAATTGCCATTTGGCAATAAAGTAGCCACTTGCAGAGGCGCGCATTAGTATCCAATTTGAGTACATTTTTTATAATGTTTAATCATAAAAAATCAATTTAACAATCGAATAATCTTAAGATAGGTACGTTCATTTATTAGAATTATAAATATAATTAATTCATTTTTTATAAGAAATAATAGGTATAAATAATACATTTCTTCTTTACACGAAGTTTAAATATAATCATATGTGATTTTATGAGATTTTAACAACAGAATTGTACCTACAAAGGATAATAAAACCCAAAATTTACGGCAGTGAAAATTTAATTAAACATTCGTCACGAATTTTAACATCTCAATTTTCTCAAATATTTGTTAATTGAATAATTTATTAACCACGTTAATCAAGTAGTTGCATTTTATTAACTCTTCTTTTTATTTATTTCATTAAAATTTCACTCGAAATTAAACTAATTTACTAATATCTCAATTTTCTCAAATATTCCATGAATTTTCACGGTGTCGTGGCCAGTACATTATTACCTCGTTCGTTTTTTTTATACATACATATAATTTTTTAATCTTGTTAATTTCACTCTTGTTATAATTTTATATGTATATAAATATTGAATTTGTTTATAATTGTATATATTAAGGTAGATAAAAAAGTATTTTTTTTTATATATACTGTATCCACACACGGGCAATGGCTTTGTGGGAATTTTGGTGTTAATATAATTTTGCTTTGCACATACATGTCTTTAATTTTGTATCATGCGCAAAATAAAAAAAAAATAATCAAGGAGTTACTTTAATAATAGTCTATATCTCAAGTAGGTACATTTTTATTTCGATTACAATTTAATTACTATTAATCAATCATTATTTATTTTAAAATATTTTTTTCGTAATATTTATAAACTGAAGTAAAATTTAAAAAACTATACTTGAAAGGAGTTTCTGGGATAAAATCTCTATCTCAAGTAGGTTTATGACATATTAAAGATTTTTTTTGAAGTAGGTACCTATCTCAATTACCCCAATAATTGAACAATTTTAATATTACGTTTATCAAGAAGTTACTGTTTTAAAATAATTATGCCAAGAAAATGTTTTCTATATAAAATTGATATTCTTTAATTGTGACTTATTAACGAAAGCAAGGCTGTGTTTTTCATATAGGAAAGAAGCTCGCAAGGGGCTTACGACTCGTTATCAGCAGGTTAAAGCACTTTGTGCCATGAGCCGCCACGGGGTGATTTTTTTTTATACGCCATTTAGACCGCAGATTGTAAAAAAGACAATCTTGAATCTTTATATAACTCCCCACCACTGTGGTATTGTGGAGACTAACGATTTCATAATTAAAGAGCAACTTTTATAGATTTTTTTTTCTTTCAATAAGTATAATGTGGAGAGTGTCAGGTATAGCTTTGTGTATGGCGAATAAAGTATGGTGTATGGAAATGATATTTTAAAAATAATAAAGCTATGTTACATTACCAAATAAATGTATAATCAAATATCACGCGATTTTCTCGGAAGTATATTTTTAAAAATAATATCAAATCAAATAAATTATGAAATGAATTGAAAATATTTAGAAAGATTTTAATCGAAATTTGTTTATGACAAAACTGTCCGTGTTTACTGAATTATTTTTTTACATTTATAATTACAATCTTAATCAAATGTATTAATTAATATAAAACAAATCTAAATGTATTGTCATAAGACATTTGATCGTTTACTTGCAGGGTTGTCGCGCTACGACTAGATATTTTTTTAAACGTTTTTTTAATCTATTATAAAAACACAATATTCTAAATCGCAATGAGAAGTAAATATTTTTGGAAAGAAAAAAACCAACAAAATTAAACAAAATGACAAGATTTATTTATGATTTTTTTTATTATTTGACATTTACTACCATCGATGAATTAATATTTATTAAAAAATACACACTTGAGTTTATAAAAATCTTGATATATTTATTATTGGTTGTAAAACTTATTATACAGCGTAGTTTTCGTGGAAAACTCACTACAGGGGTGCTGAACTATATACAATACAATTTTACTAGAAAAAGCATATAATTGGAAAAAGGCAAATAGGTTTAGTTACTTTTTATCAAGGCCCCAAAAATATTTGGGCAAAATTTAACAGGTATTAAGACGCCAAAACCTGTTTTTTTTAATTTTATAGTGTTTTACTTATTTTTATAAATTTTCTTATCATTATTTGAATTGTTTAAATAACTCACATGGGAAAATACCTTATTAGACCTCAAAAGTATTATGTAGGACAACAGGTTGAAACTAGTTACATGTTTAAATGGAGAACATTGACTAGAAAATTCACGACTAGATTGACTAGATTTTAATATCATTTGTATCTTTGTAAGTCCTTTTTATGCTCTTATACCATCAGTCTGATTACAACGAAACTTAGTGATTTGTTCAGCGCAAAACCGAGAAGATTTTTTTTTCTTCTTCGTCATCTTTTTTTTTTACATATTTCAGTAGCAGTAAGAAGATATTTCAACGGTTGGATTTCATAAGTACAAATTACATATTTACGTACAAATTTTATTTTATTTTTATTTTAATTCTCGGAAAACTAACTGTTACTATGTTAAATATTAATTTAGCACGCACCCAATAACAAGTTGCCACATTCTGGGGACTTACGATATTAATCGTCTCACAAATCCAGACTGAAAACACAATAAAATATTGTATTGAAATAATGTTAAAATCTGCAATGTTCACCTATAAAGAAGATGCGCATTGGTAAATGCAACCACTCCCAGGTGCCCGACTTACCTTTTTCATACATATTATATTCAATTAGAAAGAAGATATCAAAAAACCTGGAAAAAAACTCTCGGACTATAAGATTGGAGTATTTTAACGTGAACGATGATAGCCAAACTTCGTTAGAACAATTTCTTTGTACCAAAAATTGTATATGTATTTCCTCCCTTATCTGTTCCAAACACAAACATATACTTATCCATGTTTATTTTACAGAACAAAATATAAAAAAAACATATTGCACTTTACCAGAATACAACCACTCGTGTGTAAAGGAATAAAAATACCGGTTTGTGATTAGGTATTAGTTAGGATTATTTATAAAATTGTGTAAAGGAATAAAAATACCGGTTTGTGATTAGGTATTAGTTAGGATTATTTATAAAATTTAAAAGCTTGAGCATTGTAACTAATGGGCATCCTAAGAATCCATGAAAAACAGTTAATTTCTTGATTGATCACCTACTTATTTAATCGATTGGTTACTTACACATAAATATAAAAAATACTAAGTATATAAATAATCTATGATTATTTATATACTTAGTATTTTTTACAAAACAGCGTACTTAGATTTTTTTTATTTTAATATATCGCTTTGATTTGTGCATTGCGTAACATACAAAATGTGTTAAATAAACATATCACGCAACAGAATTCAGGGAATATATAAAAATATGTGTTCCTTATCATGACAGGTAATAAACATTGATTCCTTTATTTAAGTGTAATAAATTGATAATGTAATATTATTATTTTATGCTTGTGTTTACAATTATTAATATTCCTTGTCAAGCAAACATATCGTGTGTCATTATTTAACAAAATATACAGTGCAATGCTATATAGTTGTGAGACATTGTGCATAGGTGAAAGAGATCGTAAAAGATTGAACCTACCGACGAATTCTTGGTATATCTTGGAGGGACCATATTACAAATGACAAGGCTCCCAGCAAAATTGAAGAAACCAGGCACATGTTGAACACCAAATCAAAAAGGCGTGCAAACTAGATAGACCATGGGTTGCGACACGAGGATCTTCTACACATCATCTTGGAAGGAATGGTTGAGGGAATAACTTGCAGAGGGCGTCAGATAAAGCGGAGTGAAGTAAGAGATGTATCGCTTTACTCCCAACCAATCCCCAAGATTGAAACTAAAGAAGAAAAAGAAGAAGATCGTAAAAATCTCAATTCAAATCATACCTACTGAAGAAATAACCGCTGTCCATCATTGAATGTCAGTTGATGTACTAACTTACGAAACGGAGAGTTTGGCGTTAGTACTAGTTTGTATACGTTTGGCGCTAGTACTAGTTTGTATACGTTTCGCACTAGTACTATTTCTAGTTTGTATACGTTTGGCGCTAGTACTAGTTTGCATACGTTTGGTGCTAGTACTAGTTTGTGTACTTTTGGCGCTAGTTTGTATTTAACATTGTGATTATTTTTAATATATTGACAGTCGAAATCAAAGAATCGAAATTAATACAACTTTTCAATTTAACTTCAATTGTCTGTCTACGCCCTGCAAAAGCAGCTAAGGTCAAAACACAAAGAACGTCCTGTATAAAACACTCATCAAGCCGGCCCTCAAGTATGCTTCCGAAACCTGGGTGATGACTAAGCAAACTGAACGATCCATAGCGGCCTTAGAGAGAATGATCCTTAGAACGATCTACGGGCCAATAAGAGAGAATAATGGTTGGCGTCGACCATGCAACAGGGAGCTATATGAAATCTATGGAGAGCCCGAGAGATCAGTTCCATCAAGATATGGCGCTTGAGATGGGCTGGTCACATAATCTGAATGGACGACGACAACCTCACAAAACGCCTCACACTCTCTGTGCCACAAGGTCGAAGGAGACCAGGAAGACCAAGGACTCGATGGACGGACAGTATCGATGCTGATGCATGCGCAGCATATATTAGAAACTGGAAAACGGAGGCAACGGATAGACGGGAATGGAGGAAATTCATGGATTAAGCTAAGTCCCACCCATGGCTGTCGAGCTTATGATGATGATGAAGAGTTGTAAAAACGATACAAAAAGATACGCTTAAAATTGAAAAAAACATCTTACCACTAGTTATTTTATTGTTAATAATATTCCATAGTACCTACATACCTAAATTCATTGATAATATTTCATACTTTATAATTTACCTATACCATTCCGCGATGTTATTGTCAAATGGCTATTTCTTTTGACTAACCAAGGTTTAATAATAATACTTACATATATTTAACACAAGAAAAGAAAACTTACAAAAACAATACACCACAAAGACCACTTATAAAGACATTTATATAATAACAAACAAAAAATATAATTAAACAATATCTCCAATGTATGATAGTTTTACACATTTATTAGATTTTTTTTATTCAAAAACCAACATTTTTATATATCTGTCATGTAAATTTTGTATATAACCACTAGTCTCAGTCTTGTAGAGTATTATTCTGACGATGGGCCTTGCACGAAACGAGTCGATAATCAAATAAATTCAATATAACTATTTACCAAGTATAAAATAAAGCATTATGGAAAAGAATGTTTCCAGTCCAGAGAAGCGACATTTATTTTACGTGAGAAATAATTTTACACAAATTTCCCCTCTGCTCGAAATAGTACCTGGAAAGCTGGCACAGAAGCCAAGCTGTACACTCATGCGACGGCGGTCGACAGGTTGTGTAGATTAAAGAGAAAAGTTGAAAGAGGTTTATTCACTTTTGAAATTTATCATCACTGGATTCCTACAGGTGTTATGGCGATAAAAGTAAACATTGTTAAAACTGACAACTCATCAAAAGAAACAAAATAAAAGTACTTGTCTTGAAACGAAGAGCGTCCTGTTTCTTAACTTTTTTAATCAATTAACGTTTTGGCTTAATAATATATTAAGAACAGGTTCATCAGAAAATGGTTGTTTCAGATATTTAAAAATAATTCAAAAAACCTCCCCTAAATCAATGTCAAATTTTTCATTTTAAATTATTCATTTCGCGTATTCTGCAAATACACAGTGTTCATAAATGAACTAAAACAAATATTAAAGATACAGAAATCTGCAATACAGTAAATTTGCAATTTTTAGGGCTATTTTTTTTTTGCAGATTATCAGCTTGTATCATGCTGATATTGTATTCTGAAAGTTTCGTCACAATCAGGGACGAGACTAGAACATTCGGACTAGGCAAACCCTCGTAGAAAATTGGGAAATGTCGACAATTTAATGTTTGTTTAGCTTCGATGTTCATTTCAGTGGCCATGAAAAATATTTTTAAAATCACATTCCAAAATAATATTTACATTTGTGGCCCTGTAAAGCATTGTATCTAAAAACGATTTAATTTTGAATCTTGTAGTATGGTTGCAATAAAACAAGTAAATAAATATTAGTTCTTGAATTTCTTAAGATAATATTCATAGGCAAGCCAAAATTTTCGGCTTCTATGAGCAATCCGCTACTGATCATAATGTATCTGTGTGTATGCTGTATATTATCTGCTATAATGTACGGCGTGTTTATTCTACTTTATCGATTATAGACTAAAGTACACATTCGATTGTTTTCAAAATTTGCAAATTTGTTTATCTAATACTCACTAAGACCCCATAATTTTTTTAAGAATATCTGATCAATTTTTTTACTGTCAAATATTTTAATGTGACCCCAAACGCAAGAAACTTGATATATTTATTTTCAGATTGCTAAAAAGACACTTTCATAAAATGGCATAGAAGAATTATCAAGTTTTCATAATAAAATATTTAAATCAAAAATAATTGAACAAACTCATTCACGAAAATGTTGCAAATTTTCTATACAAAAATTGAATAAAGCGTTGGCCACAATCCACTATTTTTTTTTACAAAATTTTGATTTCTAATTTATTTTATCATCGCCCTTCGTGGTTCAAGTGGTTAAAAATCTGTCTTCTTAGCCAAAGATCCCGGTTTCGATTCCCTGTTGAGACACATTTCATAATTGAGTTTTTCGTCTGGATCTGTGACAGGATAATTATCATGTGCCTCCAGAATGTGGCAACTTGTTATTGGGTTCATGTTAAATAAATATTTCACATAGCTTTTTGCCCGTGAAGCTATGCAAAACAAAACAAATAATAATCGTTTCATTATTACGTTTTTTACTCTCCACTACCAACTATGGAATAGTGGAGAGTCATGATTTCACAATTTTTAAGCATATTTTTTTTACATCAATTTCTCAATAGGTATCATTTAGAGAGTGTATACTTTGAGTTTCATCGTGATGTTTTTGTGTGTATGCCGTATGCCGTACACAAATTTGAAAATTTGTGTCCTCTGTACAGCCCAAACCAAAAGACTGATGAACTTCATATTGATACCATATGTGTGAAGTACATAAACTTAGAGCTGATTAGTTTTCCATAGACAACGGTTAATTATTTCTCTATGATTTCATATGTTAAAACTTTAAAAATGCTCTCACGACCTGAAAATTTGAGATATTTTCATTTTATTTGAATTATTTATGCAAAAAAAAGAATTTTCACAAAACTGCATTCAAAGTTTGCCAACCTTAAATATCCTTTCAATAATTATGTTTCTATTAATCGATATTTTGTATGAAAAATATATAGGAGAATTTTTATGTTTAGCAATGTTTAGTTACATATTTGATTTCATATTGATATTAGAGTGTAATATTAGCAGGGAAGCTTCATTGTGTAGTGGAGAGTTTAGTGTTGGCCACAACCCACTCGTTTTTATTTAATTTGATATTTTTGACACTTGTGTCACGATTCAAAATATTATTTGTTCGGATAGAACAATTACGTTCAAAAACAAAAGTGTTCCAATGATTCACAACGAGATTTTTCTACTTAACTAGTTGCATGTAACACATGAGATCCAACTGTCGATAGCGATAGTATATATAGTTGAAGAATAAGTACCAAACTATAATCCCATAAATACAAATTATTTAATATTTTAAGATATTTGATTTTCTATACAACACATGTACATACATATGTATGTATGTCAAGATAGGATAGTATGGAGGTCAGTCCTTTGATACTACCCAGAATATGAAAACAGAATGATGGTATGTATGTATGTTTGGAGATTAGTATCATACAATTAAGTCTTCTTAGATAGTGTGTGTAGGCGATTGCCATACAAATTGTATGAAGCAATGTCGTCACTAAATTCAATTTTTATAAAAATTATTAAAAAAAAATTGAGATATGCTAATACAATTTTAATATTTTTTATAGAAAATTAAATTTTCTAGTTGGGGTCTTTCGGTTTTTTTCGATACTATAAAAAAAATGGAAATATAGGCAGTTAAACTCATAAATATATCATAAAAAAATATTTTTCTTAATAAAAAATGTTTGATAAACCCTGGAATTTAAAAAAAAAACGATTTGAGACTTTGTATTTGTCTATGTTTATACCAATTTTCAGCGTTCTAGCTTTTACGGTTTCTGAGATATATGGAAAAATAAATCGAAATTTCAAAAGTTGATAACCCCTGACTGTAACAAAAATTCACAATTCTGAGTATAAAAGTTTTGTAGGCCTATAACTGTTTATATATTCTAAAAATTTGGGCTCTGTAAATTGAGCGGATCAAAAGTTATAAGGGGGGGGGGACACACACAGACACACACACAAACTCACATAAAATGTTCTACTCCGAATTCTGAGTAAATCCATGTATGGGAACATATATGCTGCGAGGCCTCTAGTTGGTGCTATTAGCATGCAAAAAGTCCACTACACCATACAAAATTTTCCTTCGTACACGCATCTTGGCTTAATAATGTCGATTCATTAAGAGAATTGAAATTTCATGAACGAATCGACAATTGGATAATTGATCTGAACGATTCGTTTCTTTGAACGAATTTATCAATACAACACATTTTAGACAGATGACAATATACCATGGCCAGTAAACAGGTTATTGCGTCACATTAAGTTGATAAAATAAGAGATATTGTGTTTTGAAAAATCTACAGCGAGCTCCGTTACTTATAAACATTGTAGAGCTTAAGAATTAATTAAGTCCACTTAAATTATCAGCTTCGCGGTTTAAATACACTGCGAAATATGAACAAAAAACGCACTATTTATACTAATTGTTCACTATAATAACTGAAGGCTCTTGTGTACCTTGGGCATACAGATGTACACAAATATGAACATTAAATTACCTTCTAATGTAAGAAACACGAAAATATGTTTTTTATCACCAAGTCTGTGATATACAATATTTTTTCGTGAAAAAAGGGTGAAATTTAGAGGGTTTTTAGCAAAAAAAGAAGTTAAATACCTACTAAAAAACGCAGCCTGTAGATTTTCATATTTCCTTTCGGATAAGGTAAAAAATTAACACTTCCTTGCACCCTGTGCAAGTGGCGAGTTTATTGCCGTATGGAAATTTCTTCAAACTAAACAGTGTTTCCAACCCAGAGAAGCAATATATGCGTGAGAAATAAATTTAAATAAATTTCTCCTCTGCTGGGAATCGAACCCAAGACGCCCGCACAGAAACCAAACGGCTTAACAACTGTGCCATGGCGGTCGGCCTTGTAGTTTTTTTGTTACTTACAATATAAAATAAAGAACTCGGAGATAAGAAGAATCTGTGATGTCGAAGATGTTGTGCGATGGGGAAGAACACGAAGACGATTCTGGAGAGATCATGTGGGGAGAGCGGGTTCGGATCGAGTGGTGAGGATGGCAGCGGATGGGGAGATAACAAATGGCAGACCCCCTGGAAGACCACCCAAACGATGGAAGGATAGCTGGACGTCCACTTCACAAGAGCAGGCTCCGAGAATAACAGGACACAGTCGTAACTAAAGCAGAAGAAGAAGAATATAAAATAAAAAAAGGCTTTTACTAAAACTTATTTTACTAGATAAGTATTAAACAAATTCATATTTAAAAAAACTCACGCAATAGAATAAAGATGAAAAAATAATACATACCACTACGCCATGTCCTTCATGGGGTAGGAAGAGAGAACGGAACGCCTCTTATTTCTATCTTGACAAACATTCATCGCCCTGTCGACATTCATACATCGTCTTGTATATGTTTATCCGTTGTTCACGCTTCTAACATTTCCGTCTTTCAAAATACCGTTCACATGGACGTGTCATCCCTTCCTTGGGCGGCCCCGACCTCTCATACCATTCCTGTTCACAATGTATATTTTCTTCGTCAGGCGTTCCTCATTCATTATCCCCATGTGGCCAAACCATCTCAATGTGTTCACTTTCATTCTATTAATTACGTGAAAATAAACTGTTATTTGTTTCAAAGACGTATCTTTTGAGGGTACTGGGGAAAAGATTTTATAAATTTACTATTTAACCTACTATAGCCTTTTTACTGCAAAATTCAAATAATGTGAGCAATAATTATTCTAGAGTTTTTGTGTCAACAGAGTGGCAATCTATTTTAAAATTAATAAATAAGTAAGTATCTATTTATTAGTCTTAAATAAATATATATCCTTGGCGAAAACGTTCGGTCGTTATATAAAAATACTGGGGAATAATACTTATTTGTTTATTAATTTAAATGTGAGAAATGTTTTTCTTGCGACTTATCCAATTAGAAATTTCTGTGACAAACTATTCATCGATATTTTTGTTACTCTTTTCTACCAAGTACTTTTATTAAACATTCGTACAAGCAACGAGTACATTAAGCAATTAACTTTTTTTGTTTATCTTTAGCGATATCGTTTTTTATTCAATTCAAATAAAAAATGATATTTCTTGTACAAAAACATAAGATCTGATAAATACACAGATTGCCAATTTAATTGATTCTTCATTTGTCAATAGGGTGCTGATTAAATTCTGATTGATTTGATAGATGTTTTAAATCACAGGTAGGTGTGTAAATATTTTGTAACAAATATTTATCTACGACCCACAGTTTTTTTTAATGAATGGCATTTAAAGGAAACATCTTTAGATTAAAAAATATATATTTTCATCAAGAAGGCATATAACGCTAATAAATCTAGTGACTGAAAACATGATATGATATTAAAGCCACCTAATGCACTATGAAGTTAGGTGTTAGAAGGGTAGGTAACTATTGCATATAAAAAGAGTTTGTTCGTCGTTTAAATTATCAGAAAACCAACATTTTTTTGTATTTTAAAAACAAACCTGTCGAAATCAAAACATTATCATATTATGGAGTTCTATAATATCCTAACATATTATGACAGATAATTTTATTTTCTATAAAAAATATGTACATTATAGTAAAATACACTCATCCCTTTTTTAATAATTGATATAAAAATTGAATTTAGTGACGACAACGTTTCATACAATTTGTATGACAGTATACACTACACAATATCTACGGGGACTCTCAATAGTTTGATACTTAATCTTCAAACATACATAATACCTACATGTTTTGTATAGAAAACAAAATATTCAATAATTTGGATTTATGGGTTTATACTTTTGTACGTATTCTTCAAATATACATACTTTCGCTATCGCCAGTTGGATATCGAGTGTAACATGCAACTAGTTTCAAAAAGTCGATTGGGCTTAATGGAAGTGACAGTTGTCTGTCACATGTCATTTCCATACATTGAGTTATCTTTTCTTGTCTCTTTTCTTGAGCTAAATGACATATTGTCTTGTCTAGGGGGGCCTGGGCGTGACTTGTAGGTTACTAGTAATTAGTAGATTTTTGGTACATGAATTGAATTTTAAAAATATTGTTATACCTATTATTTTTCTTTAACACGTTTTAAGTGTTTGTAGTACCTATTTAGGTGAGAGTAAAAACCATTATATACCAACTTACATATATTTTGAATATCATTATATTATTTCATCATTATATAAATATGTATTAGTATCTACTGTTTTCCACTCCTATATTTCTCATCCGAAAATTGAAATCCCGTTTCTTTTATACCAACCGTTATCAGTCTTCCCTTCGGTAAAATATATTGTTTCATTTCATAATAATGTAAATACAAGGTATATTAAATAATAACTAAAAAGCAATAATGATTTACATACGTTGTTATTCATATGATTTCTCGGTTCTCATAACATTACATTACATATTTTTTTAACATAATGATTAACATAATGATAATAGAACTAAACGAGTGGGTTGCGGCCAACGCTATACTCTTCACTAACAAATCATTCTATAAAGTATTCAAATTTTGTATGGAAAATATTCAGCATTTTCATGAAATGAGTTTGATGGAATATTTTTTATTTAAATATTGTATTTCGAAAACTTGATAACTCTTCAATGCCATTTTATGAAAGTGATGTGCCTTTTTACCAATTTGAAAATAAAATTTTCAAATTTTAAGTTTCCTGAGCTTAGGGTCACTTTGAAATATTTGACAGTTAAAAAAATTGAGAAGCACTATTCAGATATCCACATATCTACCTACCTTCCTCATTATTCTCAGTTACAAAGGTATGTTCTAAGCGAAAAATTCTAAATTCGGATAGGATTTGCTGTAGAGAGTAATGTCACAGACTATTCAATGTCATAGACCTGTCAAATGACAATATTTTTACGAATTAAGACACGACTTACCTGCTCTTCCAATTTTTTTTTTATTTTTATTTAAAATCAAACAAACGTACTATTATTAATATAATTATAAACTAATTCAATATAAGCATTCATTTAGTATATTATTAGCAATTTAAGTTTTGGGATATTGAAAACAAAAGCGAATCTTACTGCACAGTGTTTACAACTAGTTGCATGTAACACATAAGATCCAACTGTCGATGGTGATAGTATGTATAATTGAAGAATACGTACCAAACTATAAACACTTAATCACAAATTAATAAATATTTTAAGATATTTTCTTTTCTATATAAAACATGTAGGTATGTATGTCAGGATAGGATAGTATGGAGATCAGTATGTTTTTCCTACCCAGAATATGAAAACAGCATGATGGTATGTATGTAAGTTTGGAGATCAAGTAAATATCAAACTACTGAGTGAGATATTGTGAAGTATATACTGCCTTACAATTTGTTTGAAACGATGTCGTCACTAAATTCAATTTTTATCAAAATTGCTAAAAAAAGCTTGAGATATATTGAGATAAATTGTTAAATTTTTTTATTGAAAATTAAATTATCTAGTTGTAGTGTTTCGGCTCTAGACACAAGTCCACTACTTAACGAATAACACTGGTTGAATTGTCAATGCTTTAAACCAGTGGTTCCCAAACTTTTAATTTCGCGTACCACACACGAAATTATAAATCAGTAGCGTACCACTGAACTGTAACCGTTAAAAAAAACCTTCAAAATGGTAAAGTAATAAAAACTGCAACAACTGTTTATGACAACATTATCATTTTTTAATTATAGGAAAAAAATACACAAATTCTTAGTGCAAATAATGGTGCTGCATGTTCGAGACAAGATAGGAAATATCTGGCTCAATTGTACTTAATTTTAAGCGCAAATTGGGGTCTACGTTTAGCTTATTACGATATTTGTTTTTTATTATCAACATAGCAGAAAATCCGCTCTCACAGAGATGCGTGGTTTATGCTTTTCTGGACAGCGATGGATATTAATTTTTAACTTTTAGCCAAAATTCACACAGCTCTACTTTGTTGAATTCCGCTGGCCATGGCTGCTTGCGTACCACCTTAATAATTGTCGCGTACCACCAGTGGTACGCGTACCATAGTTAGGGAATCACTGCTTTAAACAATCTAGCACCACGATACATTCAAGAGATGTGTCAGAGAAAAGAGCTATCTGGGAGGCATCCAGTGGCGGCTCTTCCTAAAGGGCTCTCGGGCTTAGCCCTCCCAAACACTTCGTTAAAAAGATTCCAAAAAATGTATGAAATTAAAACTTTGGGACACATATTATTTTTTCTAGTTAATGTTTGCCATCTAACGCCTGTAATATATCTAGTGAAAGTATTTAAAGCAAGATTTTATGAAATATTTTAAACCAAGATTTTAAAGCAAGATTTTATGAAATATTTCATTCCTCGGGCACAGTCGACTTGTGCTCGGAGAACCAATACGATTCACGCGACCAATCGCTGACGCCGCAACTCGCCGTACACGCTGAATGTATGCCGATTTCGAGCAAAACGGGGCAGTGCCCGTGAAGGATTATAGTATATCTTCAATCATTCATATTTTGTTGTTCATTGCGATGGCCAAACGCTAGGTTAGCAGTTGCAATTCCTCGAAGCTCACTTAATTGTTATCGTAATATTACATAGTTTAAACTATAAATTATCCAAAATATATTAGTATTATTATTTAATTAATTGATATCATAATATTGCAAAAAAAAAACAAATAAAATTGATATTAGACAACAAAATTGTATAATCAGAAAGCAGTCTTGCGGCTGTTAGAGGTTATTTTTCAATTTTGTATGATCAAAATTTATTAGATGTCACAAATTATTTTATAAATTATCCATGCATTTTATTATAAACTTTATTAAAAACCCAACTAATGCCAAACCCAAATACAGCATACATGATCAGGTTCATGTTTTAATTTCCAAAATATAAATAATTAATAATAATTATGAAAAACACTGATAATTTTAATGTACGAAAATAATATTGTGCCACATTTCAGATTTCTGATTCCTGTTGAAAGTTAATATCTTCTCTTCTAGGTAAAATTATAATTTTGAGCCCCTCTAAGATTTAAGGTCACCAGCCGCCACTGGAGGCATCTACACATTCAGGTCATCCGGAACATAGAGTAACAACACCCTAAAGGAGTTGGACAGAGTCAACAAAGCGGCTCACTATGACCGATGCGTTCAAAGCAATAGCACTTTCACTAAATGACTGAAAACAGCTTTGTTTCGTAGACCGGCACATAACTTAACTATCAGCGCCCTTGTAATGATATTGAATCATTATAAAGCGCTTTTTAAATCCCCTATTACTATCAGAAGCACCAGAAAATACTTCTCAACAATCCATGATACGATCGCGATGGCTCGAGTGGTGAATAACGCCAACGCAGAATGGGTGGGGATTCGATAGCGGAGGGGTCCAGTGATAATACTTAGTTATATTAGGGTACCTACACCAAATCAACCTTGCGTTTACCACCTACGCTAAAAAACACATTCCTACACAAATACGTAAATACTGGGGTTATATTTCGCATTTTCACATACATTTTCTATGGACTAGCAACACGCCCTTCCAATGTCGAAATGGGATAACAAAAGAAACCTCGAAAAATCCTAAATGAAATTAATAAAACAGACTTGTCTTTATATAAATAGCACAAACAAGACTCATTTCGTAGTAGCTCTTAAGTTATTAAAGATTAAAAAATATATATTTAATAATAATTATTAGTACTTTTAGTATAACTAAGTTTAGTTTGTCGATCGACAATTCTTGATAGAACTCCATTGTACGTTGATATGTTATAAAAATATAAAAATACTTGGTTAATGTTCTATTATATTTATTGGATTATTGACGCGTTTCGTGCAAAGCACATCGTCAGAATAATGACGAATAATGAATAATGACAGACGAATAATGATAGAATAATGAATAAATATAATAATAATAATTATTCTGACGATGTGCTTTGCACGAAACGCGTCAATAATCCAATAAATATAATAGAACATTAACCAAGTATTTTTATATTTTTATAACATATCAACTTTTAGTATACTTAGGAGTCACACTAGACAGAACTCTAACATTTAAAAAACATCTGGAAAAAACAGCTGCTAAACTGAAATCCAGAAATAACCAAATAACATTATCCACAAACTGGCGGGAATAACTCGGGGGGCTTGTGCAACAGTCCTTAGAACGTCGTCATTTGCCCTTGTATATTCGGTTGCAGGGTATTGTGCTCCTGTGTGGCTCAATAGCGCACATACAAAATTGGTAGACTCAACTGAATACGACCATGAGGACCATAAGCGGCACCATACGGTCTACTCCGTTGAAGTGGCTTACCGTACTTGTGCACATACCTCCCCCAGACACAAGAAGAAAATTCTCCCTGTTCAATCTGTGGAAGAGAATTGGTGACAATAGCACTTTACCAATCCACGATGACGTCCCGTCTGAGGGTCAGCAAAGACTTTCTTCAAGGAATACAGCAGCAAAATTCGGACGTGACCATGTGACCTCGCTGGAGAGGGTTTCAGCCTGAATGAGACTTGGAACAATGACTGGAAAAACTCCAACCTGGATGTTTATGGGTACATGGGTACTCCAACGACGATACCCCTAGGTTTCGATCTGCCAAGAAGGCTGTGGACCTCTCTATATAGAATCCGCACTGGACATGGACGCTTTAACTACCTCATGGCAAAGAGGGGCATTGTTCCATCCGCTCAATGCGATTGCGTACATCCCTCTCAAACAATGCAACATATATTGGAGGAATGCAGCGTCCGTGCATATGAGGGCCCAAAGACGGATATTTGCGAGCTGACGCCTGCATTTGTGGACTGGCTCGGGGTCCTCGACCTGAGTGTGTGATCGTATTTTGTTTATGTTTAACTGTGTGTTTGTTGGTTTGATTTTGATGTATTCACAATGTCATACGATAATAAGTACTTATACATTAATTTATTGAGACACAAAGTTTATATAAAAATAACAATTTACAAGTGAAATACCATTGACAACTTTTCCGTCTCAAAAGAACCATGCCCAGCTTAAGACCCCAGCAGCTGATTTTTAGCATGATCTCATCACTAACATACTAAAATATTTGTATGGTAGACAAAAAAATATCAAAAATGCTAAATAAAAAATGTTGAAGCATTAATGAAAATATATACATATTATATATAAAAATCTCGGGTCACGATGTTGGTACACGCTAATCTCCGAAACCGCGGAAACGATTTCAATAATATTTTCTAGATTTTTTTTATATTGTTGGGTCCAGATTGAAAGATCGGATAGTTTGATAGACCCGATAGGTGGCGCTGTTATCGAGATAAAAAAAATATTTATACTTTTTCAATATTTTTTTTATTTTAATTACTCTTAGATTTTGTAGTTCGTATTATTTGAGGTTATTTAAAATTTGACAGATAATAACCACAGAAAAAGTAAAATATGTCTATAATTGAAGATTTAGTAACTGACATGTCATATTGCACTGTAATACGAAAATAGATTCAATCTCCCCTTAACATTAATCTTGAGTTTAACAAACTCCATGAGTTGAGGGCCGACTGTAATACCGGCCCATAGTTAATAAGCCCTACAAGATTTAAAAACATATTGATCGTTTATTTACCATTTGAGAACAATATTAATTTGAAAATATTTTGAAAAACGAACACTTTTCCTGTTCAGTATTTTGGTAACGTTGAGATAAAATATTACATCGGACGTCCTGTTCTATATTTAAACAATCTCAAAATACAATACAAATGGTATAATAAAACTAATTTTATTCACGATAGATGTCGTCTGGTGTTGCAACATGAATAAATAAAATTAACGTAGCCATTTTTTGAGAAGGTTGTGCCGATAAAACACCTCTTCGACTAAATTCTATTTGGAGATTCACCCAATGAAAGAATGTCGACTTCCTAATGGAATTATTTCTACTTTGACAGAATCCAATGTAGTCGTTCCTCTCACGGATAATTTTGTTAAATCCAATGAAACAACAATGTTTTTTTTTCCTCGAAAGGATTTCGTAAATTATGAAATAAATATATTACTTGTATACTTTTGCAAATTATGAAATAAATATGTTACTTGTACACTTTTGCAGTTAAAAGAGTAGTTGGACTGACAGACATTGCCTCGGGGCGGGGCAATAATTCCGCCATTTTGTTTAAAATTATAAAATATTAGTTAAAAGCGTGAAAAGCAAACGAACATGTATGAGACGATGCATGAATGCTGACGAAGCGATGAATTTGTGTCAAGATAGTAAAATGTGACTTTTATTTCTCTCTGCCTATCCCGTAAAGGACATGGCGTGATGGAATATATTAACCAATTTATTGATTTTCGTTGCACAAATAATATTTTGTATTAATAAATAATAAATATATCTCACATCTTGATTCTTGTTGTGGTATAATTTTAACTGTGGGATTTTGGGTTTGTGGTGGTTTTTATTATAAATTTAAACCAAAGATTTTAATATTGTGTAGTTACTTGATTACATACCTACTTACCAAACAGGGCTCGAAGTTAAATAATAAATTAATTATGAAACGGAATGGACAACACAATCCGTATATTATTGGAATCTGCTAACCCAATCGATGTAATTTGAATTAATCGATGTAAACTACGGTAAAGTCTCATGCATGATTTTAAAAAAAGTATAGCTCTCACTAAAAAGATATTTTTTATTTATTTATTTATTTATTTTAAAAGACATATTTTACATAAATAAATTACATAGCAAAAAAGAAATTAAAACACTTTATAATATGACTTCCTTCAAAAAGAGATATACTCGTGCTTTGAAGGGAGAGAGAAGGAAGAGTATAGAACATATTTTTTTTTGATAGATAGTTTATCATACAAAGACATATTAGTCTGTTAAATTGTTCTAGTATGATGAAATAGTTTGATATAATAAAGATAAAAATGAACAGACACAGGTGTTTTGAATATTTTTTTGTAAATTCATAATGAAATTCTATCAAATACGCATATAAAACCTCTGTTATTATAGGCTCTTACGTTCCCCAAATGAAATAATTAAATACTAAAAAACTGCTGTCAACACGAACTGCGCCGACAAGGACTAGATAGCTCAATTTATATTTCGAATATTTTCATTATTGCATATGCGCAAACATTGGATTTTTTTCCCTGTCGGATATAAGAATTGTAGCTTTCATTATTTACAAAAAACCAATTCTCTCAATAGATGGCGTTACAACAAAATAAATAAAAAAATAATGAGATTGTTGTTGATAATTTCACCCATAGATGGCTGTAGTAAAAATTCCTTATTTTCAAGCGAAACGAATTTCAGTATTACAATATATAGAACTTTCAAAATTAAATTGATAGGGATCTCATTAAAAAGGCATAATTGGTGAACGTTGCGCAAGCGCATAAAGTGATAACGTAAACCAGCCGATGACAGGTCGTAAGCCCTGTAGGTGCCTTGATTTCCCGGTTCTCCTACAATAAATATTCCAACTTCGTCTCTATTGAGATAATTAAAAATCTGTTAAAATACAATTTATATTTATTCAAGTAATTAATTAATTAATTTATTTTTTTAATTTATAAATATATTTTATTTCAAAGAATGAATATGTTCTTGAAACAAGTACATATATATCCTCATACAATCCCTAAATTAAGCATAAATGCTTGTGCTATAGGTGAAATAAATCATCGTGGCAGGATTCGAACTCGCGACCACTGGATAACTAATCCAGTGCGCTAACCGCTCTGCCACCACCCATCAATATAATTTAATTATTTAAGATTTTTTAAATTTATTTAATTATAACTGTTAAAATCCATTTACAAAAAAAATATAGATACCTACAACAACATCTTAAATAAACAAAATATAGAAAAATATTTATTTTACTTTATTTGGGAAATCCAACAGCTTCATAATATTACAATAAAATATAGGTACATTTACATTATAGAGTAAGAACATTATAGAGAAGCCACTAAGTAGATTCCACGAAATTGAATATATGTATGTAGTGTCATAGAAAATCCAACAGCTTCATAATATTACAATAAAATATAGGTACATTTACATTATAGAGTAAGAACATTATAGAGAAGCCACTAAGTAGATTCCACGAAATTGAATATATGTAGTGTCATAGAAAATCCAACAGCTTCATAATATTACAATAAAATATAGGTACATTTACATTATAGAGTAAGAACATTATAGAGAAGCCACTAAGTAGATTCCACGAAATTGAATATATGTAGTGTCATAGAAAATCCAACAGCTTCATAATATTACAATAAAATATAGGTACATTTACATTATAGAGTAAGAACATTATAGAGAAGCCACTAAGTAGATTCCACGAAATTGAATATATGTAGTGTCATAGAAAATCCAACAGCTTCATAATATTACAATAAAATATAGGTACATTTACATTATAGAGTAAGAACATTATAGAGAAGCCACTAAGTAGATTCCACGAAATTGAATATATGTAGTGTCATAGAAAATCCAACAGCTTCATAATATTACAATAAAATATAGGTACATTTACATTATAGAGTAAGAACATTATAGAGAAGCCACTAAGTAGATTCCACGAAATTGAATATATGTAGTGTCATAGAAAATCCAACAGCTTCATAATATTACAATAAAATATAGGTACATTTACATTATAGAGTAAGAACATTATAGAGAAGCCACTAAGTAGATTCCACGAAATTGAATATATGTATGTAGTGTCATAGAAAATCCAACAGCTTCATAATATTACAATAAAATATAGGTACATTTACATTATAGAGTAAGAACATTATAGAGAAGCCACTAAGTAGATTCCACGAAATTGAATATATGTATGTAGTGTCATAGAAAATCCAACAGCTTCATAATATTACAATAAAATATAGGTACATTTACATTATAGAGTAAGAACATTATAGAGAAGCCACTAAGTAGATTCCACGAAATTGAATATATGTATGTAGTGTCATAGAAAATCCAACAGCTTCATAATATTACAATAAAATATACATTTACATAGAGTAAGAACATTATAGAAAAGCCACTAAGTGGATTCCACGAAATCGAATATATGTAGTGTCATAGAAAAATAAATTAAAATAAAAACTAAAACTAATATTAATACAGTAGCATGTAAAAATAAAAGGAAAAAAATATTTACAACAAAAATTACACATTATACATAAATTACATAAAACCGAATAAATGAGAAATGATAGTAGATATAAATGATAGAAGGGTTACCTAGTTGGGCAGCAGTAATCTTCATAATGGTCTTTGTGATAAAGGTGTGAAAAAAAATGCACCAGCATCAAGGAAGAGAAAACAGGAAATGAGTAATCTGGAAAGGAAGTCAAAGTCGCAAACATGACTCATAATTGCACCATTCATTGTGAAGGATTCATACTCCTGATTTTGTAATTTTATTCATCATCATCTGTGGCTCCACAACCCAGGTCGGGTCTTAGCCTCCTGCAGAGCCCGCCTCCATGACTGTCGATCCTGCGACGCATTGCGCCAGTGATGGACGCCGATGCTGTTCGCATCCTTCACCACTCCGTCCAGCCATCGAAGCTTCGGTCTTCCAACTTTTCTTCGTCCCCCCGGTGCACCATTCATGATCCGTCTTGGAACGTCCTCCTCGCTCATTCTTTGGACGTGTCCAGCCCATCTGAGTCTTCCTATTCTTATTTCTGTCAGTTTGGTAGGCTCCTTGAACAGATCATACAATTCGTAGTTGTGCCTGATACGCCACTCTCCATTGTCACAAGTCGGGCCGTAGATCCTCCTCAGCACCTTCCTCTCAAAAATTTCCAGGGCTCTTTCATCAGATTTAGCGATTGCCCAACATTCTGATCCATATGAGAGTACTGGCCGAATTAGAGTTTTATAGAGGAGGACTTTCGTTTTTCTGGTGAGGTGACGAGACTTCATGTGCCTCTGCAACCCATAGTAGCACCGATTTGCGGACACTATTCGGCGTTTAATTTCGGTTGAGACATTGTTGTCACTTGTCACCATAGTACCGAGGTACACAAACAGTTTCGAATGTGTAATCGTCGACTCGCAAATCTGGCGGTTTTCGACGTTCATGCACTGGCATATACTTTGTCTTTCCCTCGTTTACCATCAACCTCATATTCCTTGCTGATGCAGCCAGGGATTTAAATGCAATTTTTAAATCATTTTCCGAGCGTGCAATGATATCTATATCATCAGCGTAGGCAAGGACTTGCACAGATTTATTGAAGATATGGCCACCAATTTGAATACCCGAGTCTCGGATGGCCTTTTCCAGTGCCAAGTTAAACAGTGTGCATGCAAGTGCGTCTCCCTGCCTCAGTCCGTTGAAAGTCTTCAGGGGTTCGGACACGTCCTGTTGTATTCTAACTCGACATTCGACGTTGGACATTGTGAGCTTCACTAGGTTTACAAGTTTCTTGGGGATATTAAACTCATCCATGGCCCTGTAGAGTTTTTCTCGGTTTACTGTGTCGTAAGCAGCCCTAAAGTCAACAAATAGATGGTATGTGTCAACGTTGAACTCTATAGTTTTTTCCAGTATCTGTCTCAGGCAGAAAATTTGGTCAGTTGTGGACATTCCCTTACGGAACCCAGTTTAATATTTTCCAATAATGCCATCCGAGTATTTCCCCAGTCTGTCACACAAAATATTTGACAGGATCTTGTATGAGACATTCAGCAGAGTAATGCCTCTGTAATTAGAGCATTTCATGGGATCTCCTTTTTTTTGGAGAGGGCAAATTATTCCACAGTTCCATTCACTTGGCAGGGTTTCGGAGCACCAAACAGATTTTATTATATAATGTATGTGGATGTGGAGCTTCTCCCCGCCATATTTAATCAATTCCGCGGGAATATTGTCTGTTCCAGGTGATTTATTATTATGCAGGCTTTTAATGGCACGCACCACCTCCTCTATTGTTGGTGGCGGCTCAGTATTGCTGGCATCATCGTTGTAGACGTCCCTAATACCCGTTAGGCTCTCACTCCCACTTACATTCAGAAGAGTTTCAAAATATTCCATCCATCTGTTCAGAATTTGCTGTTTCTCACTCAGAATGTTTCCCTCACTATCGTGGCACATCGTAAGCCTGGGCTTGAACTCCTTTCTCTGTTGGTTGACCCTCTGGTAAAAGAGTCGGCTCTTGTTATGGGCGTTCGTTAGTTCAAATTCTCTGATCTGATTTTCAAGGTATACACGTTTTTTTCTTTTTATGCAGTTTCTTTTCCTTCTTTCTCAGGTCCCTATATTCTGATACTGCCTGACGTGTATGGTGTCGCTGTTGCATTCTGAGGTATGCATCATTCTTTAAATTGGTCGCGTATTGGCATTCCGCATCAAACCACGTTTCTCGCGATTGTGCACGTCTACTTCCCAGAATTTCATCAGCTGCAGTGGTAACCACAGATCTAACACAGTTCCAGTAGGAGTCAACATCATTTCGCTCTACATCTGTATTGATATCATCCAGCCTGGGGCCCATGGCCGCAGCAAACTGTTCTGCTGTTTCTTGTGACTTCAGGCGTTCTACATCAAATTTATTCGTGCGGGATCCCCTCTGTTTCATTACATTTGATATTCTACTGCGCAGTCTGGAGATTACAAGGTAGTGATCAGAGTCAACATTTGCCCCACGATAAGATCGTATGCCTATTAGGTCAGATTTATGTCTACCATCAATAAGAAAGTGGTCTATCTGATTTACATTTCTGCCATCCGGTGCCTTCCACGTTCCCTTGTGTATATCCTTTCTTGGGAAGAATGTGCTGCCCACTATCATGTTATGAGACATTGCGAAATCGATTAATTTTGTTCCATTGTCATTAGTTTCAGCATGCAGGCTGTGTTTTCCAACAGTTGCTCTATACACCATTTCTCTCCCTATTTTTGCGTTGAAATTCCCAAGTACTATTTTAACATCGTGACTGGGGCAATCCTGGTAAGCTTTTGAGAGCTTGGTGTAAAAAGTGTCTTTCTCAATATCACTCTTGTCTTCTGTGGGTGCGTGAGCGTTAATAATACTATAGTTAAAGAATTTTCCAGATATGTGGATGTGCGATATTCTATGATCGACTGCAGTAAATCCTATAACTTTAACTCTTTTAGAGGCAACAAATCCTGTTCCGAATGTATGATCCTTCTCGTGACAGCTGTAAAAGATGGTACAGTCACGCTTTTCAATTATTCCTTCTCCTATCCATCTAATCTCTTGAATGGCTACCACATCAGTTTTATATTTGGCAAGCTCATCTTAAAGAATTCTCAGCGTTCCAGCACGATACAGAGACAGCACGTTCCAAGTTGCAATTTTAAAATCGTTAGCCTTATTTCGTTTGCCGGGTCCTTTCCGAAGCTTAGCAGTGGTCCGAGGCTCTGTGTTCGGTTTCGTAATATTGCTTCTTTTACGGGGATAGGTTATTAGCCTCTCGCCCAACCCCCTACTGGAGGTCAAGGGTTTTTCTGTCGGGGTTTTCCTTCCCTTAGCTGATTTGTTTCCGGTTTGATGGCGCCGAAAGCTCGCCATCGCCCTCTCTCTTTTGGCTGTGGTCCTTTCAGATCACATTTCCAGGGTTTGCGACGGGGACGTTAGAGAGTAGGACTTGATGGTAGTGTTGCTTGGCAACTTGGTGTTTCTCGGCATTTATTGATACCTGTTCTTACAGCACGAAATGGCACCACCGGGACCCTACCACCCATTGTAATTTTATTACCAAACAAAAAAAATCTAAAACAGAGAAAATTGTTCTTATAAAATAGTGAAAAAAATATACCAAAAGGAAATATAAATATAGGAAATAGGATAAAAATTAGAAAATTAATACAAAACAGTAAAAATAAAAAATATAAAATCATTATTTGATATAATAATGATAGTATTTCGAGCCCTGTTCCTGTAATATAGAAATATATGAATGAACGGAGGAGACACAGACATAGTAAAATGAATAGATTAGTAATTTGTAGTTTGATATGTACGTAGTGGTGTGGGTAGGATAGGACTGACAGAATGTGTAGGTTGATATGTACATACATATATAAAAGGTCACCTGTAGATTTTGGGGATAAAGTAAAGCACTAGTGGTATACGTGATTCCTGGAGGATTTCCATATAGGTAGACTGGAATAATTAAATTCATACCTTAGGGATGATTATTGCCGACAGTAAACTTTTCATTTTAACGGACAAGGGCAACATTATTACAAACACATTTTATTTTTCAAAATTTCGTTCTATGCAAAAATGTGGGGTAATTAGGGACAGGTGTAATGGTATTCATTACCTTATGAAAGGGAGGACGACACATGTGTATCAACACAAACCAGTCTCGTCTTGATGAATGGATGGTTGAACCTCAATGCTGAACGATGTAAGACGTTTTATTTTGTTTTGTATATTTTCTTTCTTTCTTTCTTTTCGTGTGGCTCTGGTACTTGTATCCTCTTCACCCATATGGGAAGCGTCTAAGTTTTATAGCTTTGGATCAAGTTCTGTCAACCATTCAATTTTTTTTAATTCGTTATTTTAAAAAAAATGGAAAAATATTCATAAATCTTTTGGCTTATGTATGAGTGTTCTGGGCTCGATTCCCAGCGTAGTAGGTACTTATTCCCAGAAGTGTTATTTATTAAACATTATTTGTCGTGCAATTCTTGCTTCTTTGAACTGAAACACTTGTAAGTTGGAAGAAATTGATAAATGGCAATATTACGCGCTGTTTTCACGTGGTGCAAGGAATGGTTTTTATTAACGGGTAAATTGTTTCGATCAGTCGTTTCGATAAGTGGAATGATACAAATGGAAGAATACATCAGTCAGATAACTATAATCATTGCCCATCATAAATGTTTCAATAAAGTGTCCTTATAGTGCTTAATAGAATGGAAGAATACATCAGTCAGATAAATATAATCATTGCCCATCCGATGTAAATGTTTCAATAAAGTGTCCATCATCAGATAACCATACATCATCTATATGGTTATACATCAGTCAGATAACCATAATCATTGCCCAACCGATGAATTCTATTAATTGGTGAGCAACGCAAATAATTAGTATTGGACATCTTACAACGGAATGTTATACTTTGGCGAGTATTCCTTGTTGGAATATGGCAATGAAATGTTTTAATACAGTTATATACATTTTTTTTTCATATTTGTTTATATACCTATTTTATGTAATAAAACATTGTATTATTATCTACTACTGAATAACTATCTTTCTTTGTACTGAAAAACACGATATTTTTTTATTAAATACTGCGGGTCATAAGGACCTAGAAAGAAATTGGATTACATTGGCTTTAATTTTTTTTTTATAAAATTGTATTATATTATTATATACATCCTATCAATACTGCTTTGTGCATTTTTGTGTGCAAGAATACCGTGAATGGATAAAACACAATTTAATTATATTACTAACGAAAAATTACGATAAAAAGTAGGAAATTACGATATTTGTTTTTTTTATGCTGCGGGTCATAAGGACCTAGAAAGAAATTGAATTACATTGGCTTCAATTTTTTATAACCATATTATGATGTTATTACCTACATCCTATCAAGCCTGCTTTGTGAATTTCTGTGTGCAAGAATACTGTGAATGTAAAAAAACAATTTGAATATATTATTAACCAAAATTTGGATACTTCAGATCATTAGATTTTTACGTTTATTATAAATTTTGTATCTTTATGTGGCACTGACTGACCCATCATTTTCTATAGCCGATGCCGCACAGATATAACTAGTAAAAATTAACTCTATTTGGAGTATTTTTTAATAAATTTGACATAAGTTTTAATAATTTTAGCTTTTTTAAAGATTATTTTGCCATTCCCTGAATATATTATCAAAACCCGTCAAAACAAATTATATCAAGACGTGCGTAGAAGTTGTTGATAAAAGATAAGAAGATTGTTCATTTTGGAACTTGGTTTCAACTTTAGATAACCGGTACATAACTGAAGTTAAATATAGAAAACTAATTGACCAGGACTAAAATAGAAACAATTTGAGATGAGTATATACATATTATACCTATTTTCAAAGTACGACCACTGACAAGAGACGCTAAGCAGCATATTTTGACCACATATTCCGTGGTGATAGATATGTCCTTCTACAACTTAAAGTGGAAGGAAAGATAGAGGGTAGAAGGAGTATGGGGCGTAAAAGGATATCGTGACTTAAAGTGTTTTTTTCTTAAAGTGCAGTGTTTTGGGATTCCAGATGCGGCGTCACTAATAAGATTGGCGCAGGATCGGGATGAGTTTGGTGCGATGGTCGCCAATAACCTCCAATAAACAAGAAGAAGAAGGCATTTGCACAAGCATAATTTGCTTGGTTTAGGGAACGTATGTAGTGGGTTGTTTCAGTAAAAGAATCAGTAATAGTATAGTAAAAATACTTTTTTTTTTTGAAAAATAACAAACATAAAATATTACAAAAAAAATAATGTTTCTGAGTCACGCCAAGTCTAATTTCTAGACATGTCGGCGTGTTCTCAAGACAATATCTAAGTATATTCTAATAATAACAAACAACATTAGGTACAGTAAAAAAAGACACAAATATGGTCAAAATTATTCAAAATTGCGTTGTTTGACGGCATTAGATTTCAATGAAACCAAAAACAAACCAACCAAAAGTATTGAACAATTTTATGAAATTAAAGTAGGTAGGTATTTAAACTATTCTTTTACTTTAATCTTTGTTCAAGAAACACATCCGTATACGAAAAATGTTTTTTGAAAAGAAAAATACCATGTCCTATTTTTCTCTACTCTTTTTTGCGATTGTATTAATTTCTATTTCTTTACGCTACGACAGCTATAATCTATAATAGTGTTTCGTTTTTGTTATTGCTATTAATAATGTCGCTGAATAAGAGTTTATTAAATCTGTATCATCGTCAGCATAAAACCCATCGATAAAATATCTATTCTAAGATGAATGACGTATACCTACTCTCCCGTACATAAATCGAGTTAACATTGCCCATATTAATGATACTCAGTAATCAGAGATTAGAGACATAGGTGATACAATGTACACACCTCGTGCATATCACACTTTACCCCCATTATTCTAACAAAACATAATACATATATAAGACAAGAAGATATATTATACGGACATTAAATGACAAAATGCGGAACTCAACCGGTGTCGGGTATATTCATATTAGATAACCTACTCCAGGAATAACAATAATCTGTCTCCGGACTATAGGGAACCAGGAAACACTAGACCAGAGGCTCACAAACTATTTTTTCTCATAGACCACTTTCAAAATTTTACTGATTTCGGTGGACCCCCTGCTGCTTGATTTCTACCATATTTCAAAAACTCAACAAAAAAATGTGAAGATTAGATCTAACGATGGAAATTTGCGTCGCAGCTTAGTTCCAACCTTAAATTCGGAGTTGTTAAAATAAAAACGAAATTAAGGGAGGTTTAAAATAAAAGAATTAAAGGCTAAATGAGATAAATGATTGAGAAATTAATGTCAAAACTTACCGAAAAATTTGGATTTTTTTTGTTTTAATTTTTTTAAAACTTACCGAAAAATTTGGATTTATTTTTGTTTTATTTTTTTTAAGTAGTGTATTATCTGCCTGCATTGATAGGTAAAGTCTAGCCATTTTTTTATTCTTTACCATCGAAACCAGATAAATTTTCGTGGACCCCCACTTACATCTTGTGGATCCTCTTTTTATTTCATGCCAACGTAGACCCCCGGGGGGTCCACCTGGACCACTTTGGGAATCACTGCCCTAAACCTTAGAATACACTGCACCTCATTTTTACCAAGATCGGATGACCTGTCAAAGTTTTCATCAACGCGAAAATTTTCAACACAAAAAATAATAATTAATATAGAAAATATTAAGTGTCATACAACTAATAATATGTTGAGAAATTTTATTTGTTTGAAAAATGTGATCAAACGCGAATACACAATAAACTTATTCCTCACCTCAAATGATAAAGGTTTTGCTAACATTTTTCTTGCAACCAATTTCTCATTCGAAAAAGTACTCATTCGATTCTTTACAAATTTCGCAAATTTGTATATCTAATACCATTAGATTTTGAAGGATATCTGAATATTGCTTCTCTTTTTTTTTACCTATCAAATATTTCAAAGTGAAACCAAGCTCAGGAAACTTAAAATTTGAAATTTTTATTTTCAAATCGGTAAAAAGGCACATCATTTTCATAAAATGGCATTGAAGAATTGTCAAGTTTTGATAATAAAATATTTAAATAAAAAAATAATTTAGCACTCATATTATGTAAATGCTGAATAGTTTCCATACAAAATTTGAATACTTTATAGAATGACTTGTTAGTGAGAAGTTTAGCGTTGGCCACAACCCACTCGTTTTTAAATAGAAATGTTAAAGCCGTTGAAAAAACTGTAGGTAATTTGATATACAGGTTTTTAATTTCTTAATTATTGTCAACCAACTACCATTGTGAAAAGCGCAAATATGAACTTATTAAATTGCAACACTGTAATGAAAAACTGACATGAATCTTAATTTATTAATATTTCGAAATAGGATAACATTGTAATTTCAACCTGTGCAATTTATGAATAAGACAGTTTAGGTAAAACAATATCTTTGAACACGAGAGGTGAAGCCTAACTTTCATATACCCGAAGGCATTTTCTTCCAACCAACCAAAGCAACGTGAGGTCATAAATAGTAAATTGGTATGTACATTAAATTTATAAAAAAAAACGAAAAGAATATTTAGAGTAAATTCACAGCAACAAAGGAAGGAAGGAGATAGAGGTTGAGGGAGGGGAGGAGGATGGATATGGGGTGTCAGTTAAGAATTATTAGACAGGTAAAACAGCTTTAATTTCTTTTTAAAAAGTTGAATCGATTGAGACGTCGTAGTATCATTAGGTGTTCCATCGTCTTACTGATTGTACCAACTTCAAAAGAGGAACTGAGAAATTCAGTAGAATGAATGGGGATAGCTAGTGTGGTACGTTCAGCAGATCGAAGAGGCAGACCGTGATTTGACAAGAAAATAACCTTACTTATTCTTGAGATATTGTGGTGAATTTGTGTTGTTAATTAAATTATACAGTAGAGGCAGTAAATGAATATTACGACGTTGACGTATCTTAGGCCAGCGAAGAAGATTTCGGTAATCGAATATTTCTATAATTGCATATGCGCAAAAATTGGATTTTTTTCCCTGTCGGGAGTCAAAGATATTTTTTAACAGATTTTTCTATTGAGACAATTAAAAATCTCTTAAAAAAAAGATTTCGGTAAGTGGAAACATGATCAAATTTTCTAAGATTGTAAATAAAGCGTATACAAACATTTTGCAATCGTTCAAGTTTATTAAGGAGTTCTTCGTTAGCATCCAGATAACAGACGTCAGCATAATCAAGCAAAGGGAGAAGTAAGGATTGTGCAAGTTTGATTTTTGAATGTGTCGGAAGAAAAATTTTTCAGAAAATTTTTATTAATTTATTTTTCCATTATAAAATGCTCACAGGAACTAATAATAATTATTACATATAAATATAAACTATTAAAATTTTTACTATGATTATTAATATAAAGTACCTATGTCCAATATTTTTCCCATCACAGAATTGGAAACACTTATCCTGACGGAATCAAATCAATAATTCTGATTATAATATATTAATTCTTTTAGTATCGTTTGATTTATAAGCATGTTTATATTCAGCTGTGTTTTAGAATCGTGTTGATAAAAGTCTTGTCAGGGTTCCTGGAGTATTTTAACGTTCTAAATGTTTTTTTTAGTATAATATAATAACAAAGCTTAAACAAACCAACCTTTCTAATAATAATTTTATGTGTTTTTTTGACTAACGTAGGTATATATCGTGGTTTTTATGTGCCTCACCCGCCATAGCGCGCCATTTTGATGAAAGTAACCCCACATATTAAATTTTATAAAAAAGCCTACTATAGGCGCCATATTAATATTAAATGTTCCCTAATTTATTTGCGGATTGTGAAATTTGAAAGGGTTCATAATAAAAAGGGTGTTTTATTATTTTTATATAGTTTCCGACAGTCCAGGACGCCTAAAATATTTTTTAAAACAGTAATTAGACTATTTTTGTAACAAGCGATTTTTTGCACAGTATTTTAGACTTTTTTACGATTTTGCGATCGGCTACTTTTAAGTTTTTATAGTTTTATATCGAGAAATTTAGAAGAATACGAGACTAATTTATCTTTGTAAGATTTTTGAAAAACATTTTTAAACCTAAAATATCCTAACGAACTGAAATACAACTCTTTTTGTGTTTAAGAGCAATTCGATGAAATAAATATAATTCATTTATTAAAACAATGATTTGGGTTTTATAAAAATATAAAACTATAAATAGCATCTGTTATATTTTATATTTTAACATATTAAAAATGACAGTTTCGATTAAATAAAATATATTTTTATAAACCACATTATTTTTCATATTATCAAGCTCTGCTTTTCCAAAATAACAGAATTTCTATATTTCAAAATGATTAGTTAAAATAAGAACTTTTGTACTTTTGTAAATATGTACTTTTGTAGGCACCAATTACTTAAATTCATAATATATGTTACATCATCGAACAATTTTAAAATTTATTTTTAAAAGCATACATTACAGAAGATCTTGCACATATTCGGTAACTTTTTGTAAATATATTTTTTAAATAATAAAAAAAATATGCCAGAGCACTGTGATTCAATTTAATTGAAATGACATGTTAAGATTTGAATGCGTAATATGAAAGACGCGTACAAATGTAAATTTTTCATTCGCTCCCTTTGATTACTTACTTTAGTTAATATTATGTATTTATGTGTTGATAAAAATATTCATAAAACTAATTTGATTTGATGTCTCATTGAATTTAAAATTTATCTATTTCACAAACAGAGCTCCAGAACGACTATATAATATTTATTTATTCGGGACAGAAAAATCGACAGCAAAAAATATACGTAACATAAAATCATACATACGCCATAACATTTTTTATAATATATAACTATGTACATACATTTAAGATTATCAAAAATGCCCCACTAATTATTATAGTACATTATTGTCCACTAGTGCATGTCACTAGCAGTTAACATATTATATGTAAACTAACGGTCCCGACAGACGTTGTCCTGCCCGAACTATTTGTGAAACAAAAAATAATGGTAACATATAATTGAATCATATGGATGTTATTATTCACTGACACACTTACGTTTTCTTGTTCGATGAGCCGCTAAACACTTTGAGGTTAGATTGATTGTCATTTCGTATATAATTGCAATACATGGTCAGATTTCTTAGTGTTGTCAGATGGAAAAAAAAACTAAACATTGCTAATTCGACATTAGCGCCCTCTATTATAATTTAAAGTTATAAAAAATCATGTATTTTATTTTTCTTTTATTATATTAATGTTTAAAATTCCATTTTGTGAATCGAAACCATTCAGGGACTCACACAAACACACACAAAAAATTTCATCGAAATAGTTTAAGCCGTTTAGGAGGAGTTCAGTGACATACACACGTACAGAAGAATTATATATACTTATAAAGATAAAGATAAAAATATCTACATTCAAATTTATAAAAAGCAAAAAAGACACAATTTAAAATAACCAAATACAAATAAGACAAATATTATGGGTCGGAAGCTGTCGATGAACATTCTCCTCTGCATAGTGTCTGCCCGATACAAGTATAGCCATTCCTTTATCTTTTATTGATTAGCCATTGATATCTTTTATTGTGTAAAGTGTATTGATATCCGTTTAACGTCTGCTCTATGATTTCATCGATTAAAACTGCTCTTGTGTTTTTTTTCTTATTTTCGTATACTTACTTACTTTCCGTGTCCGGATTCATCAAATAAAGAACTTCCAGTAGTTGGCCACATGTACGGCCCTGTCATTTGCGGCAATTAGGTCCTCCCGCGCGCATGTCTCTCCGAGGTGCGGAGGACATGAGGTTGTGCCCCCCATTTGGTATTTGTTAGTTTCCGAATGATGCCGTTTCTTGTGTTGACCTTCTTCCCCACCTCCTGGCAGTGTTGTCGAAAGGTCAGGGAGCGGTCCAAACGGATACCAAGGTACTTTGGGGAGTCACAGTGCTCCAGCATCTGATTCTGCCACATGACATTATTTTCGTATAAAGAATGCATACAATAGTTAATTCAAATAATAAAATTGCATTCACAAATTGTCAGTCTTTCAAGAAGAAGAAAAAAGAGTGAACCAACTATGCGTTTATAAATATTTCGAAAAAGTTTAATAAATCTTACACTAACAGAATAACTCGCTAAGTCAGTCGTCTCCTTTTAATGAATACGCTCATTTAGGTGAAATTTTTATGTTGCACAAACATAGAGTAAATACAAACGGACGATATACCTATACATTTTTATGTGAGAAGCAACTTTTAATATCGCACTTATTTCTTCTGTTTTTTTTGTATGTTATGATTTGTCATTTTTGATTGTTTTATTACGTAGTTAATTTATTTTTACTGTGTGTTCAATTGTTTTCAATATGTGTATTTTTATGTTTGTATGTATAATGCAATAGTGCCGTTAGTCAACAAATAAATAAATAAAATAGTCTTAACTCTAAACAAACCACAATATCCATTTAAGTAGCCTCAACCTACTGGGAGAGTATAATATTATGTACATACATATATTATCTTAAGTTTGTGACTAATTGCTAAGGGACCAATAAGCTTCCTATGTTCCGTCTGACAAAGTTTCCAAACTATTTATTCTTTGTATGTGTTGAGATATCAGAACTGAAAAACTAGCACATTGTTTAGTCAGAACGAAAACTGAACTCAACCGGTTTTTTTGGTTGAGTTGACAATCCACGAATGCATTTTATGAAGTACATTCCAATTATATTTTACACAATGTCTAGAGAATTTTGAAAATTTCGTGGAAAAAAATGACCATTGTCCATGGAAAACTAATCAACTCAAAGATAAGTAGCATTTTTTTTCATTCATTCACACCATCACGGCACGGTTACCAGCGACAGGTGTGCATATCATTTTAAAAGGAAGCTCTCGATACACCATTTTCGTCTCAAAAAGGCAATACATTCAGAATGAGTGGTAAACCTCATTGCTGAACTAGGTATCTGTATTTTTTTCGTCTCTGGTATTTTCGATTACCCGGCTCTATGGAACACCCGAAAACGATGCTAATAGAAAAAAGTGGAAGCATTATTCTAAGTCGGTGCCTCAAAGCAAAGCATTTCTACCATAATTTATTTTCTACACGATTTCTTATAATACTCACATCCGTATTTTGTTTCTGAATACAGATATAGTCAAAGATTTCCATGTGATATACTGGATGGAGTAAGTACCTTTTCCGTGCAATTAATGAGTCATGGTATATCGTTTAATTTCTTGGTTGGCAACATATATTGCAGTTTTCCATACATTTCAACACTTCCTAGATAACTGTTCTCTAAATCTTAATGAACAAAGTGATTTTTTCGACAAATAAATCCGAAAACAAATCAAATTAGTCGTTATTCTCTATAGAAAAACCATGTTATCTGCCCAACTTTTTGTCAAAAGTCCCGCGGAAAAAAATTCACTTCGATTCATACAAAATTTGCTAACTACGACATCTATATTTTATTACGAGCCAACGACAAATTAAATGAATAAGTATTTAAAAATTGAGCAAAAATAGGTAGCTACTACTGATAATTTACTCAATGCAAAACATTTCATAACAGTGGAAATCTAAAAATAAGTACAAAATAAATGATGTTTGTCAACTTCTCTGCAAAGGCAATTGTAAATTCATAGGTAAAATATGAAATTCATACTCAGAGTGTTACTGTGAAATTTGTCTGTATCAATTTACTGAATTTTTCAATATGTATCCACGTTGAAAATATCGTAGTGTACCTATATAAAAATAAATTTTCCTTTTTCGTTGTTTGCTGTTAACAGTGTGGGATAGTATCATTAAGCTATACATAGCCATCATAAAGTGTCAAGTTAACCCATTAGCGCCACATTCAGTACTCCATACTCTGTGTAAGTTTTCCTTTTAACACCACCCCTTAGTATATGAGGCAAGTTTAGGTACCTATAAAGGGTTAGACAAAAGAATTGTTGGTTGAACATGGCATTACGGCGCGGCGTTAACACCGGTCAAAGATGGACCGGAGAATGGTCTAAAATTAGAATATAATGAAGATATTACATATTATCTCCACTATGACAAACTGTAATTGTCGTGCCAACGAGATATTGATAAGTGCAAAAAACTTTTGTTCGTAATTTAAAACGAGTGGGTTGTGGCCAACGATATACTCCTCACTACCAAATCAAAGTATCTAAATTTTGTACGGAAATTATCTAAATTACCTATATTTTTTTGCAATTTGAAAATAAAAATTTCAAATTTTAATTTTCCTGAGCTATAAGACATTGAAATATTTCACAGTTAAAAAAATTTAGAAGCACATCAGATATCATTCAAAATCTAATGGGGTCTAAGTGAGTATTAGATATTCAAATTTGCAATATTTGAAAATAATCTAATGAGTAGGTACTTTAGTCTAAAATCGATAAAGTATAATAGAATAAACACGCCCTACATAGCACATAGTTATATTGTGATGAAACTTTCAGAATACAATGCCAACATGAAACTAGTTGATAATCTGCAATAAAAAAAATATAAAAATTCATACTCAACTCCCCACTGTATCACCGAGGGTTAGTGAAGAGTAAAAAAATATTTAGCTTAAACCTGATCAAGGAAGGTTAGTTTTTTTAAGTCTATTTGCAAATTATAATAAACAGCAAGGAAAAAAGACGATCGTAAAAAATTAAAATGAGATACTTACAATTATAATACTTAATATCAACTGACATAATAGATACCACAGAAACAAATAGAAGACATCATTCCACAGATAAAATTAAAGTCAACAGAATCAGATAACTGTCAGAGCGTTATTCGCCCGACAATTTTACCGAACGTTTGGTGCGTACACTTGACGTTCAATCTGAACGCCACAGAGTATCTTTCGAGCGTCTGTTTCCCGTCATTATGAACGGCTTAGAGCGTCAATAAGCGTTCATTGTGAACGCAGCCTTGGCTTCGAAACATCCGGGAATGGACCGGTATGAGAACTGTGGAGGAGCTGATTCGCACTGCACATGACAGGGTGGCGTTCTCTATGGTGGTCGTCAACTTCGGGAGTACCTGACATGACACGAGAAGAAGAAGATATTTCAACATTCGTTTAGTAAATATACATATAATATAATTTAATTTATAATATAATACATAAATAATAAATTAAAAAAAAAATTTTTTTTTCAGCATTTTTTTAAATAACTCCTTAACTAAAGAGAAACATATATTTTTGAGCTTAAAGAGTGTATAAAATCAAAGTGAATGACCGATAAAGTTTTTTCATTTCAAGTCAGCAGGTTTTGTTCTTATGCAAAATGCCAAAAATCAACATATTTTATGTTTTCGATCATTTAAATCGCGCATAAAACCTTTTTAACGCACACGATATTTTACCCTTGCTAAATTAAGCGGTAATATCTTATTTTCAATCACTAGATTTAGCGTTATATGCCATTTTAGGGAACCTTAAGCTAATCTAAATACGTAATAGCTTTATAATTTATAATTTATAACTATTTCTTCTATGAATTAAATATCAGATTCCTCGCTGTGTTTCGAAATCGCTATATAAACATTTCATTGTCATATGAAAAATAATCAATATTTTTATCCAAATATTCTAACGATTCCATTAACCCGTAGTGCTCTATTTACACAATAGGATTGTAAAACCAAAATCCCACCAGGGCAGGGGATTTGTCACCTTATCAATTAAATGGTTTCAATAACCGTTGATTACCCGGTTGTTATCTTTTGCTATCACACCATTATAAGATTACACCATGTTTTGACATGTAGTTAATTGGTAATTGGAACCGATTTGTTCACTGACAACTAGACACACACTAGCTTAAAGATTGCGCAAAATATGTTGTAGGAGTTCATTCAATTCATTATAGTGTAAATTTAGAGTGATATCACATAAATTTTATAAAATTGCCGATAATAAATTTGGTTGTTGCAGATGTAGCTTTTTTTAAGAATGAATACGTCCTTGCATTATTAGTACGTATACATTCTCATACATTCCTTAAAATAATCAGAAATAATCGTAAGTATAAGTGAACGAAATCGGTCGAGGCGATATTCAAACTCTCGCTAGCCGTTCTGTCACAGACCCATAAAAAATGAAACAATTTAATGAAAACCAATAAAAATTAGACACAATTATTCGTTTTTTTGATAGATCCGATTTTATTCGCGATTTTTGCCATTTTTTCACAAATAACGCGAATTTTCACATTTAGGGAAAATAGCAACAAAAATTGGCTGTTTTAGGACATTTTCATAAAAAAAAATACACAGAAAATATCCACCAAAAAGGCAAAATTAAAAAAATAATTATTGTAACTCAAATTAAATTATAACAAAACAACATGACTATAAGAATTTGTTGACAAAACAAATAAGGTTATATTATATTATGGTTGCCTTACGCTAATGTCGATTCATATAGGTTTCTATCCTCCTATAATACTGTTTTGGCAGACAGAAGAAAAAACTTTAAAAAAAAACTTCTTGGCTACGTTGGCGATTTTTTAATTTTTAATATAATTAAATTTAATGAAATAGATGATGTTGTTATTTACATATAAATGTGATATTAATAGAAAATGCCGCATAAATAGTGTTTTTATTTCTTTTTAACTTATTTAAGCATATTATTATTTATAGTGAAAAAATAACTTGCAAATCTAAATCATGTGTTATTTCTCTTAATTTTCATTTTGATGGTGAAAATAACATCGTTTTCTTTTACTGAAAAATAACACCACCTTTCTACAAAAAATAATACTCAAATATCAAAAAATCAAAAAATATTTATTTTTCAAAAAATAACGTGAATAATAAATTCAGGTCTCTACCAATTACTTCAAGTCTTCTTGTCCTTTAATACCTACGCTATTCAACATCATCTCAATGTCCAAAATTTAACGCACATAATAATATGACGAATTTAAGTAAAATAATGTAAAATATAATTGACTCCCGACAGGGAAAAAATCCAATGTTGCGTATTTGCAACTATAAAAATATTAAAAATAATGTGTACAAATGATGTGTATGTGTAATGTGTGTCTTAGTAATTTTTTTTTTTATTTTATTAGGCAATTCACACAATATTGTATGATTTGTGCCATATTTGTATTCACAGAACACTCAAACTTAAATATAAACAAGACATACACTATGAACAGTATCAAATAAAAGAAAGTCACTTAACATGCGCTTCTACAGTTCCACTGTAAAATGTTTAAAGGATTATGGGTTTTGTGATTTTGAACCATTTTTTAAAAAAGAATTTAAAAGCGGGATAAGATTGGCAACGTTGGACGGTAAATTAAAATTTGAGTTGGAAATTAAACTAATAAGAATTTGCGTAATTAAATATACAACAGAATGGGAATCATCTTGGAAAATATTTTCTTGGACTTCATTAGATGCAGAAGTAGTTGACTGGCTTAAAACAGCGCATCCATTTGTAGGATGGCTAGCTTCACCATTTGAATACGACATGCAATTGTTTATTTCTTTAATATTAATATGAGGAATTGTCTGTTTTTGAGTTTCCGATGACATTTTAGTGTATATTGTTTTTTTAAAACTTTGTTTATTGTTCAATTGATTATTAGTCACTTCAGAATAGCTTTTCACAGAAGTTGGGAAGAGTTGAGATGCTTGCAGATATGATATATTTTTTGTAGCCATTGAATGTTTAATATTTTTTTGCCGAGTGAATTCCGGGCACATTGGGCTTGTAGCTGAATGAGATCCTGAACAGTTTATACACTTTAAAAAGTCCACCACTTGGCAAACTTCACCAAGGTGACTATCTCCACATTTGAAGCAGCGAGTTATAGAATGACACTGAATCTTCATGTGACCAAAGCGACAACAGCGATAACATTGGATGGTTGGAAATACATAAGTTTCAACTTTCAGAGAGTTATAAAAAAGGTAAACATACTCTGGGAGATTTTGTCCTTCAAACGTTAAGACAACGGATTGAGATGGTTTCCACATTGTTTCTCCTGATGATTTATCTTTAAAATTGAGGCGTCTTGCTTTTAAAATCTTCCCAATATGGTTTGGTACTGCACAATTTTCTATAATATCGTCAATCGAAAAGTCTGTTGAAATTCCACGAATCAAACCCATTTTTGTCACTTTAAATCTAGGTATATATGCCTTTAACTTATTTATTTTTAAAAAAATGGCTGTCGTGAATTGATTCGCACTCTTAGCATCTTTGAAAGTAATTGAGATTTTATTTCTCCCTTCTGATTTTACTCCACCCGGAGAAATATTTTTAATGTTATGTTTAATAAGGATATTACCAATTTTCATTGGGTGAATATTCTTGCTAGAGTCAATATCTTGAACGAAAACAATGTAAGGCCCAGGCGAATTTTCCAGGTAATGGATTTCAATTTCACTATGAGTATTGTACAATTTTTCCGGAGAACTATTTAAATTTGGAGCTTTAGACGGATGGATAATGTCAGAATTATTTGTGTTAGGTCTCTTGTTGTTTTGTTTAGGTGGCGTTGACATGTCAGATTTTTTAACACTTAGACTTGGTCCCGGATCAGGTGGAATATCCAAATCCATATTCATGGATAATGAACGGATACAAAATAAAACTCACAATAATGAAATTAGTGCACAATAAATATAAAATACACTTATATTTTAGTAAAAAAACAATATTTTTTTCAGAGCGAATATAAACACAAACTTGTTGACAACCCGGTTGCTAAGCGACCTGTCTTAGTAATTGAGACAGGGCGAATTAATCTAATATGAGCGAATTGTGATATAACTTGTCACATAAAAATTGTGATAGGTATCCTATGACTTGTCATATTATGATGAGATAAGATAAGTTACAGGATTTCACATTTTTTTTTTTTGTGACAAGTCATATCACAATTCGCTCATACTAAGACCCCAAAGTCCGGATAAGAAAAACAAACTTCAACGGAATTGGATATTCAAAAATATTTTCAGTAGTTTTTAAATATGACATACATACAAACGTTCTTTAAAACGTTCAAATTTAAAACCTCAAATTGCGCTGCATATTAACTTACCCTGGAATCGTTGATTCTAACCGGCTAATTATTTTTCGTTTCTAATGCGATTGATTTTATCGATACTTATTATTTTTCAGGTCGATTCCTGAATCTCGTATAAGAAGACTCATCACCATGTCCTGCAGGAAAGCCACGGCGCTAATCTTCGCATTAAGCTTCTGCGCAGTGATGGCTTTGAGGGTGGACGGCATACGCAAGAGACCCATGCGCCCTGACAAAAATGCATCCATAGCTGAAATCATAGAATACGCCAAGAAATTACAGTCATACTACTCCATAGATGGACGAGGAAGGTATGTATCTATATACTCGTATATTTGATTAACAAAATCCAACCTATTTGCTATAGATAGGTTTACCTATAGGCCGACCACCGTGGCACAGTTGGTGAGTCGTTGGGCTTCTGTGCGGGCGTTTTGGGTGCCATCCCCAGCAGAGGAGAAATTTATTGAAGTTATTTTCTCACGGAAATATTGCTTCTCTGTATTGTATCTTTTAATTAAATATAATAATAATAAAGATTTGAATTCAGTATTCAAATTACACATAGTCAATTGCACAATTACAATATCGAAAGTCGCGTGTTTTGACCTGTTCTGTGGATTTGACAAAACAAATCACAGAACAAATCAAGTTTACTTATGGAATACTTCTATATTAATTACGGATTATATAATTATGTTCTCTTTGGTTATCCCGATATTCTCTTTGGTTAACCCCGATATTCACTTTGGTTAACCCCGATATTTTCTTTAGTTTACCCCGAGTCCTATTTTGATCGGATTTTGATGTCTTCCCAAATCTCCACAAAACCATAAATAAAAAAAGTACTTCTCCCAAAGATCTCCACAGAACGACATATGAAATAGTACTTCTTCCCAACATCTCCACAGAACCACATATGAAATAGTACCTACTTCCTCCCAAGATCGCCACAAAACCACAAAATCGCCACAAAACCACAGATAAAATGGTATTTTTCCCCTTAGATCTCTAAAAAACTCTTACCTATAAAAAATAATATTTACTTACCTCACCGGTGTTTATACAAAATCGACTCGCAGGTGAGGAAGCCTCTACAGGGCTGCATACATTCTTACTGGTGACGCCACCGTCGCGTCACCGTGGTACCCAAGTGATATATGGCCCTAACGGTTTCCTATAAAAATAACTGTAATTTCATCAGTCTGAAGTTATGAATTTGTTACATTTACATAATGTATGATTTGTCATCCTTTTTCTTTGACATAATATTATGTAAATTGAAAAGTCACATTCACTTATCACTGACATATCACTTGTGTGATGGACGAAGACATTAATCCAAAAATTAGAAAACATGGATAAGAAGAACATGCAGATACAAAGAAAATAAACAACACGGTTAAAATATCTATAATTTATATAATTCAGTCAATTACCAAATTCGAGCCTGTCCCCTAGACAACGTGTCATGTAGCTCAAGAAAGGAAACAAGAAAAGATAACTCAATGTATGGAAGTGACAGGAACTATCCATACATTGAGGGCTGCTCCATATTCCCCAAAATAGAGAAGCATTTGTCCAAGAATGTCGGGGGGTATTATATTAATTTACAGAGTAATCAAACCCATTATATTATGTAATTGTTTTCTTTTACAGGTTTGGTAAAAGAGGCTACGACCTGCCAGAGTTCTACTTCAGACGAACGGTGGACTTCCCCTCACGAGACCTATACGATTCAGTCGAACGTTTGGCACAATATGATTAGGCTTTCTTACACCATAATAGTACAAAGGCCAACTTACTAACTTACTGTTTCAAAATATTACAATCATTTTAATTTTTACTGATATTAAACTTATTGTGGTCAATACATAACAACATGTAGCTGTCGAAAAATCAACTATGCTCAGACAAAAACTTTCTATAAATAATATTCCGTGAGGTTAGATCCGGCAAAATCATCTTGTAGTCCTGTTTGGTTCAAATACTTTGCCACATTATACTAGCCAGAATATAATCCTGCAAATTATTAATTTCTAAGCTGGCCTGACACAAAATCATATTCCTGCTCACGTGGAAAATGATCTTTTTAGATTGTTTTGTAATAACTTTTGAGGAAATATAACATAAACGCTTTTAATTTATACTCGGCCAATCAAAGGCGGTGTTTCGTGATTTAAAATCCATTTTGTCTATGCATTACTGGAAATGGCCAATCGCATTGTCGCAATAGTATAATTTGTGGGGCTGTTCTTCTATGATCGGAAATATTCCTCTCTTCCCTCCAGAGGGTCGAGTGTCACGTGGCTTTGTTGAAAGGACTGTAAATGAAAATTTGCAGAACATCTGGCAGACTCGCTGGACGGCCTGCTCAGTGGGAAGAATTACCTACTTATTTTTTCCCGACGTGAGGTATCGTCTTAAATCTCCCTGGGTTGTTCCAGACTTTTGGACTTCCCAATTTTTCACAGGACACGGAAACTTTAAAAGTTATCTTCACCGTTTTAACATTGCCTCCTCTGCCTCATGTCATTTCTGTCAATACCCGGACCAAACTTCGGAACATATCCTTTGGGAATGTTGCCACCCAATGGTGTCCTCATATAGATCGGAGCTCCTCGTTGCTGTCCGTGGGCCTCTTCAAGGTCCCATTGGTCATGCGGATTTTGTGATCTCGAAGAAAAATTATAAAGCTTTTAAGGTTTTCTGTCATAGATATGGTGCCTTACTTTTAGAAGATTCCCGTTAAATTAATTATTTCCAGAGATCTTGGTCACTTCTCTGATGGTCTGCATGTAGGGGGATCTGAGGTCATAGACGGTCCACGGGTGTGAATTTTCTGTTCGCACTCGTTGATTTTCTTTTTGCACTATGGTGCCGAGATTGCTAATCTAGAGGGCTCCATGAGCTACTTTTCGTGCTATGCATTTTTTTTTGTCGTTCACTTAGCGTTCTGTGAAGGGGCCGATTACAGTCCCCATAGGCAGAGCGGGTGGTGGTGGGAGTAGAATTTGTGTTGAATTAAATAAAATCAGAGAGTTTGTCAAAATTTATTGATCGTTATTTCAAAGTCAAATTTTAAATTTAAAACTGAATTCATGACCTGAAAATGTGACAGTAAGATATCAATTTTAGTTTATAATCTATACATAAAATATATTGGTATCTTTAATTGATCTTAAAAAGAGATTGGTATGCCATGAATTCACAAAGAATCGTAACGACATCGTTTCAAGAAATAGCTGAGTTCATTTTCAAGTGACTGTTTATTTTCGATTGACTGATATATTTATTGGTGTCAGGCTAGTTTTAAAAGAAAATAGGTACAACGTGGATAATTTGAGACTTTGGTTGGCAAAAAGGATAACTCTTATCACCTAGTAGATGTCATCTTGTATGAAACGCCTAATTACCCCATTTAAATTATACTTACTAAATTCATTGTTTTTGCTCACCACTTCCAATGGAATGAAGAAATACAAGGAAAGTAAATGTATCTATACGAATGTAATATCGATAGGTACAGTGATGACAAATAAACAAATGAATGTTTTGTATTGTTATGTTTTATCAGTTTTATCATGTTTGTGATATTTTTTTATTAATGAAATACGAGTACCTACCTACCGATTAGAAAATCTGTTTATGACTATTTACTACGTATATTATATTATAAACATTCTATCGAAAACTGTTATTGAATCCACGTGGTGTATTTGTAACATAACTATTTGATGTGTTATTTAACAATTTAGTTTCGTATTTTCAGTTGTTCCATTTTATAAAATTATTGCAGCGTTGATGAATTGGCAACATATTTTATTGTAAAATGGCGGACATATATTTCTAGTAGGTACCTACCTACCTTCAGACACTAATTAATTTAATGATTTTATGCATATGTCACATAAGGAATTTATAAATAAGAAAAATAACCTAATCTGCATTAGGTATATCATAAAAATACATAATTATTTGTTATATTGGTTTATTTATTAAGAAAAAAACTTATTTTACTATGGGGAGAAAAACCAAATAATGCTATCTAATACTTAATTAAATTATTTAAGTTTCGAACTAATCATAGACGTGTTATACAGTGTACATCCATAGATTTTTATTATAATATACTAGATGTCGTCGTTAGCAAATTTTATATGAATCGAAGTGAGGCATTTTTCCGGGGGATTTTTAACGTTTTGATTGGCAGACCACATCGTTTTTCTATAGAGACTAACGACTAATGTGAATTGTTTTCGGATTTATTTGTCGAAAAAAAAACACCTTGTTTATAAAGATTTAGAGAACAGTTATCTAGGATGTGTTGAAATGCAAGGAAAACTGCAATATGTTGCCAAACAAAACGTCAAACGCACGATATTCCATGACTCACTTTTTGTACGGAGTGTTAGATGTTTTAAACATTTAGTATATTATATTATTATTTTTTATTACATCTAGTATATTATATGAAAATCTATGTGTACCTACATCATACAAATCAATCTTGAAAAATAAATATAGATAATAGATATAATGTCGACTCAGCTGTTCTGAAATTGTTGCAATATGATCTAATAAAAATAAAAAATAATCGCCACATAAAATAATTGCATACAATTCTAAAAATATATATTTTTTATGAAAAATAATGTGAGTCCGCATGTGATTTTTATGTGAGTTTCGATAATAATGAACAGTTAAGACTTTTGTTGTAATTTGGAATTATCTATTGAGATATAATTTAAATAGTTTGTAGATTTACTAACAAATATAGGAAATTTTTGATTCAAAAACGTTTCTACTTATATTTTAGATTATATTATTGTATTATAAAGGTCATTCAATATCTTTGTTGAATCCATTTATTAAAAGATGTGTTTTTTTAAGCATGAAACTGTAATAGTTTATTCCTTTTTAAAATAAACGCATTTCATCAGTATATTTTTCTAGATTAAGGTGTAAAAATATTTTAGTAAATGTTTACCTAAAACAGGCTGCAAAATTCAAAAAGAGTGTTACTGAATTTAAGGCAACTTATAAAAATTTCATTATACTTACATATTTAAGTTAATTTTAAAAAATAAATAAAATAATTCAGACTGCAAAATTACATAAGATTATTACTTCTGATTTTAACATAAACCAAGTATTTAATTCTTGTGTGAAATAAGAAATCAATTTGTCAAATTCAAATAAACTTATAATTTCATAACGTTGATCATTTTATACGTTATTTTTCACAAAATGGATACAATGTTATTTAAACTTGATTCTATAATATTTATTTCATTTTGGATATGGATATTTCATTTTACATATGGATACCTATGTCGGTAGGAAATTATTAGAAAAAGCATTTTTCGTATAATAATTATAATCCAGCAATTTATTAAATTATATTTTTGTTTTAATTTTGCAATAAGAAAAATATTAGGTATTATAAGAAAATATCTACGCGATTTTTCAAATAATTTCCCATTAATTACTATCAAATATTTTATTTAAGTACCTACCTAATACTTGTTTACAATCCGTAATCTTTTATTGAAATTTTCTATATACTCAAGGCTGGGTGGAAAATATCAATAAAACAATACACAAATTAAAAGTTTTAAAATGGAATACCTCTTCAGCATATTGCTTAAAATAATTTCCCTTAATGAAATGTAAGAGATTTAAAAAATCCAAATTAAATTTAATGTACCTACCTATTAAAGCAAACAAAACACGTGGTATATTTTAAGTCATATGGAATATGATCTGAAAAAGGAAGAGTATAATAGTGTTTCAAAACATGTGACTTGAACCTGAATACAAAATTAATTCATTTTCATTCAATTAAAGGCCATGCCTAAAGAATTTTCATCTAGTTTATCTATGCTTAACATGGATTGACCAATGATACTATAGTAAAAAAATATTAAATCCCATTGCGTTTATGTCAAATTTCTACATTCGTTTGAATATCAACGTAAAAAATGTTATTACTACAGAATATAAATAACATATTTACGCACAAAAAATATTCATATTCGTAGTTTTCATAAATAATCGGCACAGAAAATTAAAGGAAGTTCCATATCATGGTGATTTTTTTTTCAGATCATATTCATGAAAATTCTCGTGTCAGATCGGCTTCAGTGATGATTAAAAATTAATTATAGGTGTTTTAATGCTAATTGAATATTTTGTAATATAAATTTAGGTGATGTAATTTAGGAACTCGTAATAAATGTTTTTTTCTGTATTATTATTACTAAGCATAATATAATGCAACATTGAAATAATGAAATAAAATTATCTTATGTAGGTAGTACATCTATGTAAATAAACATGTTTCTAAGCAGCGAAAATCTGTACTAATTTGTAAATACATACAATATAATATCCTTTATAATATTATTTATTTTCACAAACACAACATTACTATCTACTTATATACACCTCTTCTTTGATATATTTTTATATACTCATATATTTTAAAGTTAATAAAGCAAATGATTTGTTAATGAATATGAATAAAACAATAAAATAACACAGTTTTATTTCACAAGTAAACATATAGGAAGCTAGACATAGCTATTTAATACTTAACATTCATATGCTATATAATACTGTGTTTTTTTATATTTTTTTTTTATATTCTTATTAATACAATCACGAACTTCCGCTATGTTAACGAAAATACATCAAAAGTATTAAAGTACCTATAGATTCTATTGATGTTTTAAAAGTACCTATAGATTCTATTGATGTTTTAAAAGATAGATTTCAAAAAGAATTCAAGAGAAAATGACTTCATTATCACTATGTGAATTTTGAGGCAAGTATGTTATAAAAATCGACACTCCTATCAACGTTAGCGACAAACTTCTTGAGCCCGTCGCGTCGGTGCGCAGAGCGCATTTTTTTTTTGCTTGATTGATATATGCGCAAACCTGCGTAAACCGCTCCACTCCACAACTAAAAAGTACAAGTTTGCCGGCATCTATACCTAAAATAAAAAAGGTAAAAATGAATTTTCATAAGTTTTATACCCTTGAATACTGTTAAGAGTACAATATTGGGAGGCTATGGAGTATGCTATAAAAATAATAAAAAAAACATTCTATAAAACATCGATCAGGTGATGGTTATGCATGTTATAGGATATTATGTGTCGACGTACCTATAGTGGGAAAATATTAAAACTGCTGATTGGTTACATTGTTTATTGGAAATGGCCCGTGAGAATGTTAAATGAGAACTGTGTTGGCTCGTCTTTGGTGATATATATAGGCAAGCCCCTCAGTTTCAATATCATCCCATTATAGGTCCGTCACATATATCTACATATATAGTGGTGACCACAATGCTGGTTCACATTGATTCTTTTTATCTGTGCACTGGTCGAAACATCCACACGCGGTGATCTTCAAACTTGGATAGTTGTCGCCAAATTACTTGAACTTTTAGCCGAGAAGGGGGGCGATTTGCATGTAAACCAACAAAGCAAAAAGACACAAATTTGCGCTCAACGCAACCGGAAGCTCGTTCAAGAAGTTTGGCAAAAAATATACTAAACTTTATTCACTTGTCGTTTAATTTTCAAAGACTAGATCTTAGAAAACGCACTGGTCATTTTACCAATGTCGGATCAGCTGTCAAAGTTGAGATAAAACGCGATAGTTTAAACATAAAAAATAATAGTGTTGAAAATCACGAAAGTAGATAAAAATATGTTGACATATATAATTTATTTGAAAAATGTGATCTGACAAATACGAATACATAGTTAAACTTATTCCTAGCCTCAAATGGCAAGGGTGTTGATAATTTTTTTTCCTGCAACCAATTACTATTCAATTTATAAAGCAACTCGCTCACGCGAGTCGCTATTATCATTAATCATTAACTAAACTTAACCGAAAATTATACGGGATGTAATAAAATACGACAACGAAATAATAGTATGATGTGTACGTAAATCTTCATTCCCGTTATTTTTTTAGTTAGGTTTAGTTAGTCTTTAATGTTAATAACTATTCGTGTTAGCGAGTTGCTTTATAAATTGAATGGAAATTGGTTTCAGGAATAATTTTATCAACACCATTACTATTTGAGGCTAGGAAAAAGATTATTATGTATTCTCAATTGATCACATTTTTCAAATAAATTGGATTTTTCAACATATTATTTAAGTACTTGTATGATACTAACTATTTTTAATACAAATTACTATTAGGTATTTGTGTTGAAATTTTCGCGAATAATGTCAACTTTGACAGCTCATCCTACATTGGTAAAATAACCAGTGCGTTTTCTAAGCTTTAGTTCAAAGTGACAATTCTCAAACATAAATACATCGGTGAGGTGACAATGGCAAGGAAGGGATACATGGAAATATGGTTCTACAAACATTTTAGTCAGTAAAAGGACACGTCACGATGTAATTGTAATTGATGAATGGTTTAAATCATTCTATAAAAATTGAATCAAGAGGTCTGTATTTGAAATTATGAAAATACTGAAATAATCTCTGTCTAAATATGAAAATTTGAATTTTCAAACTTAAATATCTGGATCCCTAGACGTTCATTTTTGATCAAATAAATGAGGTGTATTTTCTATTGAGTAAATATCTCTGCAAAATTTGATGGTCATAGGACGAAAGGGAAAAAAGGAAAAAAGTTCGTGTAAGAACCTATATAATGTTCCGCAAGTTTTTCGTAGGGACGGTATAATACATTTTTTTTGTATGGGACGGTATTTTAGTAAAGGTAAAATTTTCAGTAGGTACAATTTTTGTATGGGAATTTTAGTATAGTTTTTTGAGTACAGGTGAAAGGTGGTTGAGACTTGCATCACGGGCCCTTACTATCGTGGGCCCATGATCTCTATCATTTTCAAAATCATTTATTTGGTGTAGTTTAGAGTTCTGGGGTCTAAAAAAACATGCTTCCGTAGCAAGGTAGGTTCTTTTGCGTTTTGTATAAAAAAAAAAATTTTTTTTTTTATAAATTTTCGATTACGTTCAGTTTTTTGTTTGTCGTTTATAAATGATATTATGCATAGCTATACAAATTGGTTGGATTGTGCTTTACATAGCTACTAACAAAATTATTTATTTCTTCATTTATTATCATGGCTCAATCATATTTCTTGTCGGATAAGATAGTTGGAGGAGTATTTAGAGACTCTTTGTGAAAGTGAAGATTGAATGGATGATAGTGACGATGATAGATATTGACCCAGAATAAAATATATATTGTATGACAGCGAAACGTGAACTATTAGCTGGAGAGAGTCCGGACGTCTGACTGCCTCCGAAATGTGGAGCTATTAGCTCATATGGCTAGGATCCATTGGTCAGACCACATTCCAAATTATGTGGTACTGAAACAGTCGGGGAAACAAAATAACTCCTTAAGAGGGTTGCCTAATTACAATCCAAATCGATAGGCCATTATACAGGCATCGGGTCTGCTCGTTACTATCACCGAAGGAATGAAAAAAGGCAACAACCATAGTGGCCACCCGCGTAGCTGCTACCAAGAGATGTAGAGGCTGGCGGACAACAGAGATATGTGGAGAGATGGAGTGCTTGGTGCAAACCAATATTAGGATTGTGACCACGAAGAAGAAGAACCATAATATGTCAATAAGGAAAATGTTGAAAGACAATAAATTGGTTCACCTGATCTCACATTTTGGCAACCTTCATGTCGGAACAATAAGCCGGTTTGATAAAATAAATACGATTCCCTGACCACAGATATTTAAGAACTATTATTCCTATATGGGCGATGTAGAATTGATGGACTCTCATATCAGGAGATATCGAATCTGGATGAAGAATTGTACCTCAGGCTGATATACCATATGGTTGACATTGTAATTAATTCTTGGATTTTGTAATAGAGAGTTTACCAGGAAAAACAATGGTGTGCATCTATAAAATTTCCAAGTTTTGAGCCTGCAAGTTTTGAACTGCAGATGAGGGGAGAAAATAAACGAGCCTGACGCTCTTCAATTAACCAGGAATTTGACATTCAACAGATTTCAAAAAAAGGCCATTGAATTAATTCGACCCGTAAAAGACATAAGACGATACCTACAATATATCTCACTGGCCCACTTGGAACCAATCTCAGAATCGATATAAAATGCCAGGGTGCATAAAACAGTGACAATGTGCATCACCCCCATGGTGCATCACAAAAAATCACATTTGTTTCAAATTATTTCATACTTCTTGAGCAAATTAAAATTAATCTTTTATCATATTATTATCTATAGTCTTGATGGCTTTAATGCAAAATGTCGTAAATATACAACAGTGTTTTTATTGAAATTATATATGAAAAATTTACAAATATTCTTTTTTAATTTTTCCCTATATCACAGCCCTAAAAGCAATTTAAATATATATTTTTTTCGATTAAATACAAATCATGCATTTAAGGATTTTAAACCAAGAACGAGCTTATTTATATGGCTTGTTTCGATGTAATCGTTTCTTCATCAAGACGCATTTCAGGATTACGAGGAAGACGCGATTGCTTCAAAACCGGTCGTATAAAATAACTCATACGTGGTTTTAACAATATGAGTTAAAATAAATAAATTATATATGTGTTTTACTGGAAAATATTTCCATACATATTTACTCAACATATTAGTTATAAAAATTGATATTTTCTCTAAATCTAATTTCAAACATCCAATATTATACTGCAGCCTCTACGAACGTTGATAATTCTCCTTGAATTATCTGACAGCTGTGAAACTGTCAAACGTCAACAAACGCAAATACAATGTTGGGAAATGTGGTTGCCGGTTGCTAATGTCGATAACTTTTTTCTGTTTTGTCGAGACTGAATTGCTGTGAATTAAATTAATATAATTATTGTTAGTTAAATATTTGTGTTGTGTGTTCAATATGCATACAGATGTGAGATAAGCTAATTTTCAATTATAGGGCGAATTGTAATACATGAAAATCTTTTTCAATAATACGTAATCAGAGGAAAAATCAATTTTTGAAAAATATTTTCTTTTACACGTAAAGAAACATGGATTACGTATATGCATTTGGGGTAGACTTAATTCAAACCATTCAAAACAGGTATCAATTTTTTATTTGAATAATAATGAATATTTTATTATAATTGTGTGAATTCTTAGATATAATGTGTCATAGATTTGCCAAAAATATACATCTTCTTAGGAATAACTCCTTAATATTGCAAAATAAAATTAAGAATCGATAAATTTTAAAAAAATGCATGTTTGGATAGGTTTTAACCAACACCTAACCAAATTTTGTAAATAATCAATATTTTCCATAAATGATTTTCGTGTTGTATTATTTTTAGATTTGAGAATTATGAGAAATTCTTTATGTACGTGAATGATATAGCGGATCCTCACTATGCAGTGGCCTACATATTCCCATTTCTATCAATAATTGATTCAGTGTTTGCGTCTGAGTTCTTAGCGGTCTGTGCAATGGCAGAATGGCTTAACTCTATCATGAAATGGTAAGTTGATTAATATTTTTATCACAATATTATTGGATATTATAATATTAAAAGTATTATAAAAATTGTTTTGGTATATATTTTGTTTAACACAATTCCCATTCTATCAATAAAGTATATTGTTTCATTCTAATACAGTTAATTATCTATTGGTTTTCATATTTTATGACTGAGTTTAATGATAGTTTATTCAATGTTTAGTGAAATGCCAGAAGTTTCAAATTTATTTACTCTGTAACATCAGTGTAATTGGATTGATCAATTTGGTTTTGCAATTCACTCAGTGGATAGACTTTTCAATCCAGCCAGTAGTTTATTGTGTATTTCTGTTTCTGGAAAGAACAACCAGGTATTCGCACATGTATCCACCCATTGGGTGTACTTATCCTCTCCTTTCAACCATTTCTATGAAACCCTCAACCAACGACGTATATAAATGGGGTAAAAAAAAACAATTTTCAATTTTCTGTGTGTTAATGATTTCATTTTAAAATCAACACAATATTGTTAATTTAATTTTATCCAAAATAATCGCAGAAGCAACTTCATTCGTGTAACCAAGAATTATGTTTTATTGAAAAATAATATTAATAATAATAATGAACAAACTAGTCCACAAACATAAACTCATCGAAACATACCCCCAGCAGTAACAGAAAATGATAACTACAAATTGTATTGGAATAGAGACATAATCACAGACAGAACAAACCTACATTACCGACCAGACATTACATTAATGGACAAAATACATAAACACACATATCTAATAGAAATATCAATATCAATACCAAATACAGCAAATATACAAAAGAAACATTTGGAAAAAATAGGTTAATACATACAGTTAGCAGAACAGATTAAATCACATTGGAAACAAGAAAAAGTAACAATAGTTCCAATAATATTATCGTCTACAGTCTACAGGCATCATACCAAAAACACTACAAAAAATATAGACATACTAAAGGTACCCCCATACGTCATCAGAAACGTACAAAAATCTACAATTATCAACACATCATGTACAATAGTCAGAAAATTTCTACAGGTACCAATTTAAACAACTACACAACCACACAAACACATAGCCCCCTCACAACTTGAGTACGCTCCGTTGTGAAGGAAATTACCGGATCATAACCGAGATCAACATTTCTGCAATAATAATAATGAACACTTCCTTGCATCCTTCCTTGCAAGTGGCAAGTTTATTGTTATGTAGCTATTTCTTCAAATTAACCAATGTTTCCAGCCCTGAGAAGCAACATTTGGATGAGAAATGAATTTAAATAAATTTTTCCTCTCCTGGGGATCGAAACCAGGATGCCCGTACAGAAGCAAAGCGGCTTACCAACTGTGCCATGGCAGTCGGCACTGTTGTTAAGCCGTGTATTTATTGAATTTATCAGATATCACTTCAAATAACTTGCTCTTATTTTTGTTCTATTCATTGATGGTATCATCCCCATCTAATACAAAATTGTCTTCTTTTATTGTTGTGATTCAAATACCATTTTGACTTGATATTTCAGAAAACAATTTAATTTTACTAAAACCTGCATCTTTTCTTATTATGCAAAGAAATACTTTTTTGCATAATGTGGTGGACTTATTGCCCATTTTTAATTTATGCTTATCAACCACACTCTTACAATGCTGCTTCTTATTTACTGTCTGTGAAAAAAAAAATTGATTATATAAATAATTAGTAGAAATCTCTCTTAGGAGAATATTATTTCTATGTAGATTAATTTATTTAAGGGACCTCCTCAGAGCCTAATCCTTTGATATGTTAAGTATCTGGATGGGTGAAGTATTCCCAATTGAAAGCTTGGTCGGTGTATTTGTTGCATTTTATTTTTTTTTTATATAAAATAATTTACAACTTACGCATTGATCTGCTAATTCTTTTGAGGAAGTGCATAATTGTTGTTATGATAATTGAGTGTTATTATTTATAGTACTTAATTGTTATTAATATCATTATTTAATCGGCCATAGGCGTAAAAAAAAGAAAAGTTCAGTAATTTATTTTTATTATTATGCTAAACCAAATAATGACAATAATACGTAAAGATGAATATTTTACGTGCACAAATTTATTTTTCTTCACTGACGAAAGTGATGATTTACTGGGTGTAATATGTTCAATGTTGCTATGACACTTAAAAACCTCACAAATAATAGACGTAGATTGAATTGGTCAGCCATTTATTACGGTAGGCAGTACCTGCACAAAAGCAGTCTCAAAGCGGTTCAAATTTGGTCGTTCTCTCCAGGAGTAGAATATAAATATTTTGATTTTTATATGCAGTTGAAATTTTGTTATTTTTCGTAAAATCACTGTTTCATTAGTAGTAATGTTATCATATATTTAGTATTTTTATAATTTATTATTAAATGTAAGTTGCATTCTATTTAAATGTCAACAATTCACATAGATTCTTAAAATCTCCATGATATATTCTTTTTACTGGCAACTGGGATTTATTTAATATTGTTTTGCTCGGGCATCTAACAGGTACTATGTCTAATATCAATATAACATGCACTCATCAACAAGTTGCCACATTCTGGAGACTTATGATATTTATAATCTCAGCACAGATTCAGACTGAAAACATAATTTAAAGCTGTATCTCCACTCTGTCTAACCGAGCTACATATTTACACAAAATCAAAATGTGTTATCATGTAAAAAAATAAATTATTAGAAAGAATCTAATCATCATACAAAAAACACGACATCTAGAATCCTATTTGAATTTTTAAATAGAATGCAGCAACAAGTAGAAACTGGATTATTTTTTGAGAATATGTTTGTCTGTATTTAGTTTTGTTATGTAGGAGTATATTTATTTATACAAATCTTAAATATTTTCCACATAACTCCATGTTGCAGCAGAATCTTCAGAGTGCAAAGACTCCATTTTCATTTTTTATTTTCTGACTAACGCCAAATGTGTGGTAAGCCATTGAATTTCATAGGATGACAAATTGCCTAGCAATTTGTTAACTAATCAATGTAACTACGATTCACGCTTGTCAATTTATTTCTAGATCAATGAAAAAATTTCACTCGCAATTGATTTATAAATACAACATTGCAACAATACACACCCTCACATGCAGTAACTCTTCTACTTATTGTTCACTATCTTAAAGAAAAGAAAAAAATTACAACAAAATAATCTAAGTAGGGGAAATGCAATATTAAAAAAGATATTATTCTAAGAATGAAAATTGAAAGTGGATTCGTTGAATGTATTCAAAATGAACAACTGAAATAAAATATACATGAGTGTAAGAGGCAAAGTTGCCATGAACACATAGATATATCTATAGCACCTCACTTAAGCAAATTGCATGTAATGGTAATGTAGTATTGTCATTACTTAATTAGAAAATTGTTCTCTGGCGAACAGCATGCATGTTGTCCCACAGATATACATCAATATAAATCTACAATCTGATAAGTTCTCAATAGGGACAAATATAATATGAAACAAGCAAATATGATGAAACAAGTTTTAGTTGGAGAGTTTCTGTAGTGTTTATAGAGTTACTTTCACGTGGGCACATGATTTCTTAACAAATCATTTATTTTATTACTACATAATATGAACCTTCATGAAAAACTTGAAGTCTGGCACAATAATGCGATGTATTTATTCACATGAGATACATATTATACTTAGCTGAAATCACATATGTTTTTTAATATCTTTAATTATCGATGTTGTCTTTGATTTCAAACTTTTATAAATGTACAGTAAATTTAATTAGATTCTTCTCAATCTAGATGAATGAAATACACTTATATACGCTCAACCAATTCTCTCTTTCCTTTCACTGACATTTTTGATAATTTTTTCTTCCTTATTACACAGAGAACTCTTAAGACAAAATGAACTTTATCATTTTGTAACATTTAAAAATAATGTTGTTAAGCAATCAGACTCACTTTATTCTGCAATAAAATTAAATTGTATCAAATTTTTGAGACTTGATAAGTGTTCAAACTGAAAAGGAAATGATTGTAGTGAAGAACCATACTCTTATCTGCTGTAAAATAATTATACATGATTTCACACTCTAGAAATGCATATGATTCCTTAATTTGTTAAGTTTAATGTTACACATTTTTTTTACATAGGTACTTGTTTTGTACTGAGTGCTGTAGATTTGTATCCATATTTCATCAATTCAAATTCATGCACCATTTCATGCATATCATATCTTCTTTACGGTGTTTCTATCGCATGGTCATGCAGTCTTTTCATTTATTATATCTCACTGTGAAATATTTTTTTATTTCAACAATTATTTGTGATATTATATATGTGAAATGAAATTTAAAAGTCTTACTATCTACATAATATCCATAGTAAGTGCTTTTATCGCAGTATTAAGCGCTACTTTTATAAAATCTGTGACATTGAATTTATAAACCATCATGCGTATCTTTAACGTGCTTTAATTTTCCTATTTATACAGCTATAGAATTTTGACTCTATCATTTGATATTAATCTCTTTCCCTTACTAATAGGGTGACTGCATTATTAAAATTTAAATTATTTCACATATTTCTTATTCAGGAATATCTTTTCTTTCTTTTTTATTTCCATTTTCAGATTCATAAATCTTACGTGCACATATCATTTTAGTTACTCATTTTTTTTTAAGTTATTGAGGTTTTATAAATTACAGGATATTAATGGAACATCGCCCATATTGGTGGGTCAAAGAGACCCACTATTATGGTCCTTTAAACAAGAGTACACCTCAGTTGATGAACGGCCCTCAAACATGTGAAACTGGTCCAGGATGTCCCAGTGGTCATGTTATGTCTACTGCCGCGGAGCTGTCACTAATAATGTGGTGGATTCTTGCCATATATTCAAAGAATAAGACAGATAGGTTTGTAAAAATATTTAATAATTCTTTTTGTTACTAATTGATTATTGTCAAGACATTATTTTAAATTTAATGTGTTTGAATTCAAAGGAAATTATACAAATTAAATTTATGAAAGGAAGAAAATTATTCCTAATACACTTCTGTGTGGTACCTCACATTTGTAATATTTACCCCATGTAATAACATTTAATTTATGAAAACAATAAACAGTATTGTTCTTAATACACTTCCTTGTGGTACGCCATATTTTTTTGGAATAAATAAATTTGTATAGTCACCCAATCTGACTGCCTGATTTAACTGAAACTATTTTCTAGTCAAACTGTTATTTTATATTTATTTATTGCTTTTAAATTTCTATTTCTTCTTTAATGCTGTACTCTTTAGAGATGATTTTTTTGATTGAAAAGGAAGTATTTTATACTAAATTTAATAATAACTCACAATTTAATCTTGTTGCAATGTATTCATTCATGTTGTCTTCTACATTTTTTTTATTATTTTAATGCAAGTTATTTAATATTTAGTAAATAAATACTACATAATTATGTATTACTCAAATACCATAATGGTATTTGAGAAGAGATTATTTCAAGGCCAGCAAAACTCGCTGTGCACAACGCTATTGTCGTTCCAACCATAATGTCTGCAATTGAGACATGGGCATTGCAGAAGACGCATGAAAGTAAAATTAACGCTGTGGAAATGAGGTCCCTAAGACGAATGTGTGGTAAAACAATTTATGATAGGATAAGGAATCAAGATATCAGAAGAGAATGTAAGATTGAAAGGGATATTTTGAGTAGAATGAAGATAAATGCTTTGCGATGGTTCGGACATGTAGAGAGAATGAACGATGAACGACTGACAAAGAAAGTATACAAGGCTGAAAAGAGTGGAATGAGATGTAAGGGTCGACCTAGAAAGAGCTGGCATGATCATATAAATGAGATTTTGAAAGAGGGGAACATACGAAGTCAGAACAATAGGAGAGCATGTATGACGCGATGTATGAATGTAAATGAGGCAAAACAGGTATGTCAAGATAGAAGAGTCTGGCGTTCGGTTCTCTCTGCCTACCCCAAATAGGGAAACGGCGTGTTGGTATGTATGTATGTATGTATGTAATTATGTATATTTAATCCTCTATAATTCTACATTTAGGATTAAAAAATGTAGTTTTACATTTTTAAATCCATAATGATATTATTTAAGAAAGAATATTATATTGGATAGAAAATAATTATTACTATTTTCATTTTACAGAACAACAGGATGGTTGAAATGGTTTCTTTGGACATGTATGACCGTTATAATATCAGTTGTAGCAATGGCAAGAATGTTTATCGCCACTCATTTCCCACATCAATGTTTATTAGGAACTATTTTTGGTGAGTCATAATTCAGGTTTTTTTTTTCTCAATCACCATCTTTCCATAAAGTTAATTAAATATACTTTATATAATACCAACTCATTTTTATTCATTTGTGCCGTCTACAAAATCTAAGTAGCTATTTTAAAATATGTATTTTTTATAATTACGTAAATAAATTATTTATATTTTGCCTTTAATATCAATTGCAAAATAAAACCACTAAAATATGTTTATTTAAGTGTGAAAAGGGTACTTTTTATAAGTTAATAAATAAAATTGATTTGTGAAATACAGTCAAACACAAAATTATAATAAGGCAAACTTTGAAACAACCTACATGTATTCAAGAGTAAAAAATGTACTAATGTTACGCATCTACAAAATAAATAATTGAAAATAGTCACTTCAGATTTTTTTGTCATCAAAGTCACACATACATACCATCACGTCATGTCCCTCGCAGGATAGGCAGAGAGAACCGAACGCCTCTATTTCTTCGGCCCCGACCTCTCATTCCATTCCTGTCCGCAATGTATATTATCTTCGTCAGATGTTCCTCATTCATTCTCCCCATGTGGCCAAACCATCTCAATGTGTTCACTTTCATTCTATTAATGACATCTTTCTTTATCTTACATTCTTTCCTTATGTCCTCATTTCTGACCCTGTCATACATAGTCCTATTACAGATTCTTCTTAGTGATCTCATTTAAACTGCATTTATTCTGCCATGTCCAGGTTTCACTTGCATACGTCAAGGTTGGCACTAAGATAGCATTATGAATGGCAATTTTAGCATCCTTTGATATGTTGCGGTCATTCATAACTAGTTTAAGTGCTCTATTCACTCTGTTTCCTGGCATAACTCTTCTTTCGATCTCCTTATCAATCCGTCCATTGCGTTGAAACATGCTTCCCAAATAGATTGGTATTTCATATTTTGTTTAATATCTTTAAATAATTATTGTCAATTTGCATATAGCAAGTAAGCATTTACAATGTAATTTATTAACACTAGTAAAATTATAAATATAATATTCAATTAACTCAAAATATTAACACGGAGGAATTTACTTTCGCAGGTATTTTAACCGCGTACTTTGTATCAACTCATTTTGTGATGCCGTTTTTGTACATGGACGAAGAATATAAAAAGATACATTCAACAAATGACAAGTCCAAGGTGTTCAAAGGATGCTCCTACACAAGAGAGTTGAGACTCAGAATGTTAAAAAACATTATGGTGGCGCTGGGACTTATTTTGATTGCTTTTGGAATGTACTGGGGACTGAAATTCTTTGGATTTGATCCACTTTGGAGCGTGAAACTGGTAATTGGTTTGTCTTTATTGTTATCTCAGTAGCAACCAGTTTCATAATCATTAATAAACAAAAGAAGCTAGCTACTGTTGAAGCTATTTAGTCAGTATTAATACGTTGGATTTCATAACAAATGACTAGGTATTGAAATTAAGTCTGAAATATTAAAAAAATATCTCGGTACAGCTGAAAAAAAGTCACCAAATTTTCACATCATTAAATAAATTTTCATGTGAGTTTCACTTCCATACATAAAAGTTGGAATTATTATAGTGTTAAGTATAATAAGTTTGGCTTCCTTAAGGCTACCAATATAAGTTTTATTGCAATTTTTTCTAGTATTTTTAAGTATTGGAATATGGTAGAAGACGCTTAAAATAAAATTATCACAATGGAAATTAGGTCTTTCACGTTAATATGTATGTAAAAAAAATTACCACATGAAAAGTAAAGTAACCCCAATTGAAATAATACAATAAGAGGAAACTTGACAAACTCTTTGCACCCATTCTTTTTGGGAGAAAACTAACTATCTCAAAAGAAACTAAATATCTTGGAATAACACTAGATAACAAACTCACATGGAACAAACATGTAGACAATATAACGCAGAAAACAACAAAAGCTCTGTGGTCATGCCGAAGACTAGTGGGCAAGAACTGGGGTTTAAAACCCTCGCAAACACTGTGGATGTATAAATCCATAGTAAGGCCCACAATCTCATATGCAATACCAGTTTGGAGCAACAAACTAGAACAGAAAGGCTGCAGAGACAAGCTCTCAAAGCTACAAAGAATGGCCTGCCTGCTGATAACGGGAGCACTACATACAACTCCCACAGCTTCCTTAGAAGCTTTCCTTAATCTTCCACCACTCTACCTTCATCTGCAGAAAGTAGCGAAGGAAGGTATAATAAGATTAATTGATGCAAACAAAAGACACAGTTTTTCAAGCAAATCTAACCTAATAAAGGAACTTGATGAAGTAAACCTAATTAGCTTACCAAAAGACAAAATCAAGACAGTCTACAATTTCGATAAACCTCACAAAATCCAAATTCAAACCAGAAATGAAATATCTGATATCTGGTATCAGGAATCAAATGGTGCCCTTATCTGGTACACTGATGGTTCCAAAAAAGAAAAAGGAGTGGGCTCAGGAGTGTATGGACTCACACCGAAAGTGAAAATATACAAACACCTGGGACACACCACAACAATTTTCCAGGCAGAATTATGCGCCATAACAATTTGTGCCTATGAAAATCTCATAAGAAACTATAGACACAAAACTATTTATATTTACTCCGACAGTCAAGCAGCTCTCAAAACTCTAAACTCATGTAAAATAAATTCATCTACAGTCCAAGACTGTAATTTAGCATTAAACAAACTAACAATAGAACACAACAACAAGGTGGTTCTAAGATGGGTGCCGGGACACTCAAGCTACAAAGGCAATGAAGAGGCAGACAAACTTGCAAATATGGGGGCTGACTCAGTTACCTATGGACCAGAACCTTACTGCTTCTTAACCAATAGTGTCATCAAAACAATATTATACAACAACATGCTAGAAAAAGCTAAACAAAACTGGCTTAACCTATCAGGACAAAAGCATGCAAAATCAATGATCTCAGGCTTCTCAGCTAAAAGATCTAAACAAATTCTTACTCTTAATAGAGAAAATATAAGAATTCTAATCAGAACACTGACTGGACATTGTAGATTGAATAAACACCTATGCACAATGAACTTAGCAGACATGCATCTATGCAGATTTTGCCTAGACGAACATGAAACTCCGCTACACCTGCTCAAGGACTGTGAACCACTGATGCAAACAAGAGCCAGAATATTTGGCACTCACATCGCTGATGAAACACAAATCAGAGAAGCCAGCCCACTGAAGATCTTAAGATTCATTCGAGAGATTGGACTATGGGAAGACCTCTAGAAGCCAATCATTCACAATGAGCTACATATCGAGCTGACGTGAAGAAGCCTCTAGAAGGATTTAAAAAAAAAAAAAAAAAACCCCAATTGATTTTCTTCTTTGTTTATGTCATAAATTTCTTTGAAAATTAATTTGTTTATACAAATATTCAACTTGATATAATCATTTATTTTCCTCGCCTGTGGTCCTCACTAATTTTACATTCTGTTTGTTTAACTTTCTTCCCAATAAATAAATAATGTTTAATAATATAGTTGTCGCCAAATAATTTGAAATTTTAGCGGAGAAGGGGGGTGATATGCATGTAAATCAACGAAGAAAACACACAAATTTGCGCTCTGCACAACCGGAAGCTTGTTCAAGATTTTTGGCGAAAATTATATAAATATAATTACAATCAAATAAAAATGTCATTGACCCACTATTTTTAGAATGATGAGTACATGAGTACATCACTTTTTTATCTAATCATTGTTTATTTTAAGTATTTGTGTACTTTAAAAAAATTTACTTATTCGTCGTAATAATATGTAATCTTTTTATTGTATTATGATATGCATAATGATTTTTTATTTAAGATACTATGATACTGTGTTTTTTAATATATTTTCATCCCATGATGATGTAAATCATTTTGGATAATTTTGTTAGCTGGTGGAAAAAAACAGTTTTTAGTCATTGATTGAAGGTTTCAGCACTCTGAGTTCCAATGTAATGTAATCTATTTTGATGGCCTTCATTCATTTCACCCCATACAGTGTAGCTTGCACCTAATTCATTGATACTTCTATGAAAGAAGACTTTTTATATAATTTTGGCCAAATATCTTGAACTTGGCTTTTGGATACGCAGCGTGCAAATTTGTGTCTTTTTGCAAATCGCCCCCCTTCTCGGCGAAACGGCTCAAGATATTTGGGGTCAATAATACCTCTGTTAGGCAACAATTGTCAAAAATATTATATTTTACAGAAAATAATCAAAATTGATTTTTTTCAGGCCTTTAAGTGGTGTCCGTCACCTTCGTATCTACATTTTAATACAACACCACTTTATTCCTTTGTTGTGTCGACAGGATCTGCGCTAGGTTGGGCTATTTGTGTTACTCCATCTGTTAAAAGGTAAGTACAAAATTTTATTTGTTTTTTGAAAATCTGGCCATCTTGTTTCACTCTCCTATGCCAAGAATTGGTATATCTACATTTTTTTTTTAATAAAAAAATGAATAAGTATGTCCTTGTTACACAAGTACATATACATCTTCCTATGTTCCCTAAAATAAGCAAATAAATGCTTGTGCTATAGGTGAAAGAAATATGTCGAGGCAGGATTCGAACTCGCGACCACTGGATTACTAGCCCAGCGCGCGAACCGCTCTGCCATCGACCCACCTAAATACATTATAATTTCTATATAGCTAACTCTATCACCTTGCTATCTAGAGTACCGCAAGGTGGACTTTTATCTCCTCTGTTATTCTCTGTATATATAAATTCTATCACTACTAACCTCAAATGTAAATGTCATTTTTTTGCAGATGATCTTCAATTATATTTCTATTTAAATATCTCTGATATTAACAATGCAGTCCGAAGATCTTAAATTTATCTCATCTTGGTCATCGGATAATGGTCTTATTATTAATCCCAACACAGGACATTCCTAGTGGGAGAGGTCAACGTTAATAATATGTAATCCAACAAAGTCCCAGGCAGTTGTAATCGGTTGTCCTCTATTAGGAATTTGCAAATCCCACTTCTGTATATAAATAACCAATGCATTCCTTATATATCAGGGTTGTAAAAGATCTTGGAATCTTCATCAATGATGACCTTTCGTGGCATGAACAGGTATCGCATGTCAGCAAATCTATTTTCTTTGCCCTACATTCACTTAATAAACTTAAAACCCTCCTTCCATTCCGTTGTAAAACAAATCTAGCTTAATTACTTCTTCCATTGCTTGATTTTGCCGAAGTATGCTGTTTGGATGTTAATGAAGTGCATTGCTTGATTTTGCCGATGTATGCTGTTTGGATGTTAATGAAGTGCATCTCAAGAAACTTGAACGACTTCAAAATATATGTATCAGATTCATCTTTGGGTTGAAAAAATTTGATCATATGTCATCGTATTGCAATCTTCTTTATTGGCCCAAGATACGCCAGTGGCGCAATATACACAATCTATCCCTATTGTTACAGTACCTTAAAAACAAAATCACCTATTTATCCAATTATGGACTCTCACTAAGAGTAAGAGTATGGAATAGTTTAAGTCCGGATACTGCATCGTCTAACTCACTTTGTATTTTCAAGAAAAAACTAAAAAAAGGAATATTTATCCCTAAATTTTTTTTTTTAATATTTATCTTAGCCCTATCAAAATGGACTGAAACACTCAAGAGATTTGAGCTGCGTATTAGCAGGACAAAGACTGAGTTTATAGAATGCAACTACAGTGAAGTGTCAGGCGCAGCGGCGGTGTGCTTTCCAGATGCCACTGCCGTACCCAAGGTGACAAACTTCAAGTACTCAGGGTCGGTTCTCTCAGCGGATGCCAGTGTGGATGCTGACGTCTCCCACAGGGTGAGCGTGGCTTGTTGAGTAAATGGAGAACACTCACGGGCATTCTGTGCGATCCATGTATGCCAATCAAAACTAAGGACGGTTTACAAAACAGCTGTGAGACCTGCCATGACATACGGTGCTTAGTGCTGGACAGTAAAAGGCACACATGAACAAAAACTACATGATAATGAAATGAAAATACTGAGATGGACAGGCGGTGTGACGAAGCTTGATAAAATTCGAAATGAGCTAGTAAGAGGAAGCTTTAGAGTAGCCGCCATACCAGAAAAACTCACAGAGAGCCATGTAATGAGAAGGCAAAATGATCATGTAGAACAAACTGCTCTAGCACTTCCAGAAAACAGGAAAGGAAAAGGACGTCCACTATCCACGTGGTGGGGTAGTATGAGTAAGATCATGGATAAATCCCAAATACCAGCCTCGACAATACAGGACAGATCATACTGGCGCCAAAGGATTAGGAGAGCCAATCCTATCTAAAGTAGGACAAGGTCAAGAAAAAGAAGAATATTTATCTTAGTGTAATGTATATTTTCTTTATTTTTTTTTTCACATTCATTCTTTTGTTGATGTACATATTATATAATTTTGTCATACTTTGTAATCTGTTTGGAAGAAATTGCCTAATGGTAATACGCCCGCCAGTGTGCATTGCATGTTTATATTATGCGCCAGTATATTGTGTGCCAGTGTCTTTATATTATGTACAAAAAGATCAGGTCTATTTTTGCTTCTTTGTCATTGGCTCCATCATTCTTATTTCACAGTTCTACCTATTTGAAATACTAATAATATATTTTTCTTTTAGTTTCAGATACAACGTTAGAGAGAGGTCATTTGTTATTTCCGTGTTGTCGGCCATATTGTTTCAACAAATATTTCAACAATGGCAAGAATCTATCGCCAAAGAAAATGCGACATATTTTTATTTAATGAATTTTGTCGCGTTTACCATACGACCGCTGTTTTTTATCAGAATAGTCCCGTCATTTGCAACGTGCCGTAATAAATGGAAATATTCAAAAGCAAGAGAAGAAAGTAGAAACAATGAGAATGCTAAGAAAGATGAGTAGTACCTCGTTGCTTAGGTTGAATTTTAGATAATTGAAAATGAAATGAGTTAATAGAAACATAGTATTATCATTAAAAATTTTAACACTTGGTACATATTATATAACACACTTTATGTACATGATACATGTTTTTTTAACTGTAGTGGAATTCTGAATGTTGTAACAAATTATTATTACATATTATATGTATTGTTTAGATATCAATGTAAACATCTGTGTTATGATAAAATGTAATGTTTGTCGGATGATTTGAAACTTTATATACGTTTTTTTACTCCTCATTACCCCTAGGGGATATAGTAAGGGGAGTTATTAATTTGCAATTTTTAGGGTTATTTCTTTTATTGAAGATTATCAACTAGTATCATGCTGAGATTGTATTCTGAAAGTTTCATCACAATGTATCTGTGTGTGTGTGTGCTGTGTACTTGTGCTATGCTTGCGTGTTTATTCTACTTTGTCGATTACTTTGTAGTACTCATCCGGTTCTTCTCGAATTTTGCAAATTTGTATATTTAATACTCGCTTAAACTCCATTATATTTTGAAGGATATCTGATCAGTGCTTCTCAATTTTTTTAACTGTCAAATATTTCAAAGTGACCCCAAGCTCAGGAAACTTAAAATTTGCTATTTTTATTTTCAAATTGCTAAACAGGCACACCACTTTCAAAAAATGGCATTGAAGAATTATCAAATTTTTACAATAAAATATTTGAATAAAAACTAAATTAACAACTCATTTCTTGAAAATGCTGAAAATTTTCCATACAATATTTGAATAGATACTTTCTAGAGCGTCTTGGTAGTGAGGAGTATAGCATTAGCCACAGGCCACTCGTTTATTCTTTTTTGTAACATACCGCATTGATACCACGATAATCAGTCTTCTACTGCACATCCATATATTTGTATAATCTTATTTCAAATTTATTGAATCTTGTCTATTTTAAATGCACAGTACAATTATTTACAACACAGTAATTTTATAATCTGATAATAAATAAAATTGTAGAAGAGCTACTTATCTGAAAAATTACTCTTCACCCGATGAGAGTGTTCTCATGAAAGCTTAGTTGAACATAAAAAAATATATATACAAATAATCGTAAAAAATTGTGAATAAAGTATATTTTTTGTGTATTGTATACATACCATGTGAAATGACAGTTTTCACAGAATTTCAATTTCACTTTCTACTAAGCCACATCTAGCTGTAAAATATCTTAATCAAGTCTTCTTCAATTCTTCACCAATTTAAACCATTCTAGTTACTGTAAAGTACTATTATTATTTTTAAACATTTATTAGTTAAACTAATGTAAAAGTTATGAGTGTTTTATTTTAATATGTATGAAACACATGCTCAAAGTATGTGTAATTTACTTAGATTTATAAATATTCAGTATACTGAATTAAAAAAATATCAAGTATTATGTAATAGTGATATTTAACATTAAACAAATGTACACGTTTATTTAAGTTGTGTAAAAATTTCCAGATTATTGGTATTAAATGTATTATTATAATTTCTTGGTATTGATTCATATTCCTCATCCAGTTTAAATGTAAAGAACTACATTGAAGCCAGAAATATATGGGTGCAAACATTGTGAGGTCATAATTATTTTACGTTCAATTCAAACTAATCTGTTGTTGAGATAATAACCTAAAACATAGCAACATTTTTCCTCTAATACTTTCCATGCAGTTGTTCTATTAATCGTGATTGCACTTTGGAAGAATAACTTAAACTTAAAAGATTTTATGATTAGAATTGAAGAGAAGTGATTTTTGTTTAAAAATAAAACTGTATCATTTTGATACATAGACAAATACAGAAATAACGTTGATTTCAAATTCAAAATACACCAAAAATGTATTTTTGGGATTTTTTTAAGTAAAAAGATAGTTAAATAATATTGTATAAAACATTGCTGCGACCAGTACTCGTATATGGTGCTGAATGCTGGGTTCTTAATAGGAAGGATGAAAAAGCGCTGCTGGTTTTTGAACGGAAGGTTTTGAGAAAAATCTTTGGGCCTCTTTGTGAGAGTGGAATATGGAGGATAAGGTACAACCATGAGCTGGAGAACCTTTACAGTGATCCTAACATTGTAAAATATATTAAAATACATCGGCTTCAATGGTTAGGGCACGTTCAGCGAATGGAGGAATGCCGAATCCCAAAGAAGATTCTCGACACACGACCGGAGGGGAGACGTGGTGTGGGGAGACCCAAGCTGCGGTGGATGGACGGCGTACAGGAGGATCTAAAGAGGATTGGCGTGACAAACTGGAGAATGCAGACGATGGACCGGTCTAAATGGCGAAAAATTCTGGAGGAGGCCAAGGCTCACAGTGGGCTGTAGCGCCAATGATGATGATGATGATGATGAGTTATGTGTTTAGTTTATAGAATGTCTTCCATGTTTGTGATGTTTTGTTATTATATGTGATATTAAAATGAAAGTGAATGCCTTGAGGTGGTTTGGGCATATTGAAAGAATGAACGATGAACGACTGACCAAAAAAATATTCATGGGTGCAAGAGATGGAGTGAATAGCAGGGGTCGCCCCAGAAAGGAATGTCATGACCATGTGAATGATATTTTGAAAGAAAGAAACATAAAAAGTTTGAACAATCGACGAGCATGTATGAGAACGATGCATGGATGTAAAGGAAGCCAGAAATGTGTGCAAAAACAGAGAAGTATGGCGCTCGGTTCTCTCTGTAAGGGACATGGCGTGGTAGTAAGTATAATGATCGAATATTGGTCATAATAGATGAATTAATTACTTAAAACCTACACTAGCTGTAGGGTAAAATAAATCAAACATATTATCAGCATTACTATAAGGTTATATCTTTCAACCAGTGTGAAGCCTTAAGGTACATAATAGTCCTTTTTGAAACAGACAAATATATACTTAAATTAAACAGAATGATCACAGCAACGAGCAAAGGAGGGAATTGAACAACGCAGAATACGTCAGGCAGGACAATATAATTCAAGGAAAAATAATATTTAGAAATTAAATACCTGGGAGGCAAGTCTGGTTCAATCGGCGAAATCGAAACCCTCACGATTACCCATATCATGGATATAATTATTATATGGAGTTCTATAATATCTTTAGATGTCATAGAACTCCATACAATAATTATATCCATGATATGGGTAATCACAAGGGTTTTGATTTCACCGGTCAAACCAGACTTGACCCCAGTTCTGGTTTCAGTGGGAGTGAAACATATTATACAAACAAATTTACACAATACAATGCTTATTATTATTAGTTGATCTGTCATATTATTCACCTCAGAGCGCCTTTAAATTAAACTTTAATTCTAGTTAAATTGTATTTTAGTGCTTTATGTTTCAATAAATCTAACTGAAACTATCTGAAGTGTTTTAATAAGACAAAATTGTAGTTTGCAGCTGCAGAGGGATATTTTGCAGGTCTTCTATAATCGCACTTCAGGCATCAAATTCATATCTATTAGAAAAACAATCAATCGTTGAACTAAAGGAGGATTATGTTAAAAAGTAGGCTTTGAATGCAAAACCAAGAACTTTTTGTAAATAAAAAACAATTATAAATAAAAAAATGTTTTGTTACTCAGATTCTTTAATCAATTTTAAATATAAATCCAATTAACTCGTAAAACTTATTCTATTTTACTTAAATGTACATTTTTCAGTAAGAATTGTGAAAAATTTCTTTACATTACAACTTAATGATAGTTTCTAATTTATAATATATAAACCAGATCTCATCTTCATAAACATTTTTTTTTTACTTAAATTTCGCTCATACATGAATCTATAAAAAGGTGCATCCCCACTACTGGGTCAAAAATAAAAGTGAAATATATTTGTGTACATAATTTGAAATCAGGGGGGCAAGTCTGGTTCGACCGGTGAAATCAAAACCCTAGTGATTACCCATATCATGGATATAATTATCGTATGGAGTTCTATAACATCTAAAGATATTATAGAACTCCATATAATAATTATATCCATGATATGGGTAATCGTGAGGGTTTTGATTTCGCCGATTGAACCAGACTTGCCTCCCTGGAGCGATACCATACGAGGCTTAATAAAAAGCTGACTTTTTCTACCTTACATTATAGTGGGAATACGTCCTTTACAAAGCAAGGTAATTATTTGTAATGTATTTCGTGGCAAGATAAACCAAATTGTACCATAAAAAAGTTATTTCATTTTTTTCACTACAATGCAATTATGCAATATTGTTGACCATGGGATTCAATTCTGAAGGTAAATTAAAATTTGAATGAACATAACAAACTAAATGGATTTAAGATGGGTGGTGGGAGAGTGGTTTGGTTCAGTAATCCAGTGGTCGCGAGTTCATATCCTGCCACAACCAATTTCGTTCACCTATAGCACAAAAATTGTCACTTTAAACTACATACATACAACCAACGACTGGTTGTGCATTACCTCATAAAGGAAGCACGATATGTGCGTGTATGCCCACACACGTCTCTTCTCACCTAAAAAGGCAACATTCAGGATGGGTGGTGAACCTCATTGCTAGACTTTGTGAGATGGTATTTTGCCTGTTGTATTTTCGATAACCCAGCTTTTACGAAAATTTATAAAAACATTTAAACTATATCCATACACTAGTGATTTTTTTTTGTCATTTTAAAATTCCTTTATTTTATTCAATCTTCAGAATAGCAAGAAATACATAAAATGAATGAATTTGACATTTCATTAAAATTTTAGTGCATTTAGGAATTGAACCCAGATTTTTGAAAATAAGATTGTATTTGTGTTGTATATAATATTAAAAATACCAAAAATACATTTATTTAATTAATCAAATGTATAATCTAGTTTGATTTAATATTTGATTATTTTTTATTCGGGATAACAAAGTTAATTTTTGACCCAATTTGTTAGTTTTGTCGAAAATAACATTTAAAAGTGATATAAATACAAATGACTGAATTTTGATAAAAAAAATATTGGTGATATTTTTAAAAATCACAGTCAATTTGCAATATTAGAAATAAAAATTGATAATATGTTTCATTAACAGTCCGATATGACTTAAAAACTAGAATCATCATCACTATTTTGTGACATTATTCTAAATTGATCTATTATGCTTCAAACAACAGCCAATTTATATAAACAAAATGTCATAGACTATCTTATTATCATAATATAAATAACTATCAAATAATATAAAATGAACTTTTGCCTTATTAAATTTTTCCATGTACAATCTTTTCAAGACCATTGAAATTAGACGAGTGACGGTTCTTAATAGACGATTATCTTAATCATTAAGTTTAATGTTGTTTCGTTTACAGAGTGGAAGTTCATAATGAAATTATTACGAATATAAACCATAGTTTTAATCCACAAATTGAGTTAAAATTAGCCTGAGCGCTTTCGATGGTTACACCATCATCCTCGGAGGCGACAATAAAAACTTTTTTTGTCGTTTTTATTGTCGCCTCCGAGGATGATGGTGTAACCATCGAAAGCGCTCAGGCTAATTTTAACTCAACTTGTGGATAAACTACGGTTTATATTCGTAATAATTTAATTATCTTGATTTCTAAAAAATGGCTAATCAAACTCCATTTAGCTGATCAACTGTTGATTGCACATGGAAACATGAGGCACAAGAAGTCATTTCATATATCATATAGAAATTTTTGATTTTTCAAATGTCTCTGATTTTTATGTCAAACTTCTATCATTGTTAATCACAAAATAATAACATAAATAAAAATGAAAAAAATATGTTTCCAAATAATCTTCTCTACACAAGTGTTTTTTCGTGATACTTGTTTAATTTGAATAAATACTCGGTTGCAATGCTGGCTATTAAAAGTAAAGTAAAACTTTGAATATACATACTTAAAATTCATGTCAAATAACCTCACTTTCAATCTATTCATAATATCTTTATTTATGTTACAATGTTCACATTTTCTTATTTTATTATATTCCTCTCATTCACATTTTTACACCATTTGTTCTACTTTACGTCAATGTCAGCACCACAATTTTATTACGAAGGGCATTTATCCTTTGAAATGTTGGATTAAGTTTTCCAATCACTAAATTTTACACCATAATTGCATGAAAAATCTTACAGAGTCAAATATGTACATAAGAAATTATGTAAATGAAGGATAACAATAGTTTACTATTATGCTTTACAAATAAATAGAAAAAAATTGAATATTTTAAATCTACTAAACAGAATAATTTTATATTTTAAAATACCTGTTATGATTTTAATGACTGAAAAGAATCATCATTTAGATAAAAAATTACAGTGATATAATTATTAATTGAGACATTTCTTGGTTAAATATACAATTAAAAATGTGTGTTTGGCAAAATATTTCAAGCAGTTTGATTAGTAATATATCAAAGTTACTTAATATCTAAGGGAGAGACTGAGAGTATTTATAGTAAATATATATCTCCGTGTCCATTTTGTGAATAAATTCTATGGAGTGTTTCTGATACAATTGAAACATGTTACCTTTTCATATAATTTTTCTTTGCATTACATATAATTATCGCCGAAGAACTTGAAATTTTTCAGTCTAGAAGGGGATGATTTTCACACACACACGTGTTAAACTAACCGAGAAAAATCCCAAATTTGTCTTCTGCGCACCCACATGATTTTTCTAGACGTTTGGTGACAAATATACACAGTGGGGCCAAACTCTCTTAGGCGACAGTTACACGTAAAGTATTTACTGTGATCCATCAATTTAGTATTTATTGATGGACGTCAGTATTTATTGATGGATTAATAATTAAATCCATAAATAAATATTGACATCCATCAATACACTAGACTACATGTTCAGTAAATACCACGATACATCAGAATTTATTCACGGATCACAGTAAATACTTTACGTGTAACTGTCGCCTTAGGAAAAACCATTTTGCTAAACAATAGAACATTTTGCAAAACTCATATTGATTAAAAAAATCTAATAACTCAAAGTAATTAATAACCACAATAAATAACAAGTAAAATGTCGGCTTTTGTGGCTCAGTTGGTTAGGTATCTGACTGATGATCCAAAGGTCCCGGGTTCGATTCCCGGTGGAGACACAGTTTTCAATTGTGTTTTTAGTCTGGATCTGTGAGACGATTAATATTGTATGTCTCCAGAATGCGGCAACTTGTTATTGGGTGCGTGTCAAATTAATATTTGACATATTACCTGTTAGTTGCCCGAGAAGCAATATAAAATAAATAATTAAACATGTTCAACTCATAATATGTAGGTGAACGGTTATTAAAAATTAATAACAAAACCAATATTATATACAGATCACTGTAAAAACAAAACTGCTTAATTTCCAATTCCTGGAATATTTTTGAAGTACAAGGACAACATATATGTGTTAGCATGCAAAACAGTTTCAAGTGAAACACATATTCATGAGTTTCACTAGTATTGAATGGATACCTAATACATTTCATATTCTCAAAGGATGGTTAGGTAAGTGTTCTATAAACTAAAATATTTTAAAATAAGATACAATGTATTAGGAATAAATTAAAAATAACTATTGAGCATCAGTTATATTATGAAAAAACAATAAATATGACATAAGTTATACTATTTACGTACTTATTAGGTCAGACCGATAAAATATTAGAATATTAGCTGTGTATTTACTTGGTCAGACCAACAAAATTAAAGGAATCAAGTAACAATACACTGAAAAAAAACTAGGAAATCAAATATACAGAAAAGCCTAAGCTAAAGAAATATGTAGGTACTTACTATGTCAGACTGACAAAATAAAAGAGCATAAGTTATAATATTTACTTGGTTAGACCAACAAAACGTAATAACCAAAGTTACACAATATTCTTGTTGTCAGATACAATGGTTTAACCAGTTGAATAATTTATTTAACATTTGTTCAACAAATACAGATAACATTTTTTTATAGATCTTCAAAATATCCATATAAGTACATGGCAGGTTTTAGTATTGTATACCATTCTAAGTAATTTATAAGATCTACAAGTCTCTTTTGAGTACAGCAGCAATTCAAAATTACAACATTTTAGTTAGGTTGTTAAATTTATATGGTACTGTGAATTCAATTTATAGTATGCTATGTATTAATAATTTATAACATTGTGATAATAAAACAAAGCCTTTTTTAAAGTCAACATTACACATATTCAAAAATCAAAATGAAGTCTAAATGTAAAAATATACCATAAGTTTTTTCAAAATTTCCCCTGTGCTTGTTCATGCATTTTAAAATAACTATATATCATAGAGAAATAAACCTTTTATATGCTGAATAAGTGAATAAGTGCATAAAATCAAAGTGAATGACCAATAATTTATTTCATTTTGAGGCAGGTTTGTAATTAAAATGCAAAAAAACAACACATTTTGGGTTTCCGATAATATAAATCACGTATACAGCCTTTTTAGTGCATGCGATAGTTACCTTTACTAACACGTAACTTCATAGTGTATTAGGTGGTTTTGATATATCATGTTTTCAGTCACTAGATTTATTTACCCATTAATTTAGTGTAGTTACTTTGTAGTAAAATACTATACATCATTTTTCCTATAAAACATATAGAGTAGAAATAAATTTGGGTACCAAAATAGCCATTGAATAGAAATTCACAATGTGAAGATTCAAGTGGAGATAATGAACACACAACGTCAACCTTGGAAAGGTGAGGCCGCATCAACAGCCAATAAATGTTTAGTGATATAAGATCACTCCAAGGGAGAGTATTTCATATTATGTTATTGCATTTAAATACAGTAACAATATGAAAATTATTAAAATGCAGAAACAAGGATGAAATTTATAACATGAATTAATCATATTTTTTTTTTTAATTTTCATTATTTTCTGTTGCAATTTCAGAATCTAAATATTTTATAATATCCATTATTGTGGTATACGGTTTTACCCATATACGTAGATATACATATGTGTAGTTATGTATATCCCAGGAGAGACAGTGCACTCTTCGTAAATGGTCTGAAGTTAGTCCAATTTCGGTATCCAAACTACTTAAACACTGTGTTGATTCTCGCAATATTTTAGATTATTTACGTGTGCACTATTTCGAATATAATTATAATTTAGTGTATTGTAATTACATATTTATGTGTTTAAAATGTACAATATTATCTTTGGGCCTTATTAAATATATTCACAATTATTTTCTGATGCAATTTCAAAATCTAAATCTTTTCATTTTTATCTAGAATTCCTTCCGTTAAATGATTCCGTTATTTTTTCATACTTGAAAATTCATTCAGTAAGAAATAAAAAAAAAGTAAAAAGTATGTTATTTACCTGCGAGATATTGGAAACATAAATTTTAAACATTCATTAATTTCTGTTGGCAAGTTTCCAGAATTAAAATAGACTGTTTTGAATATTAATTTTTGTATTACAATCATCGATTTGACAAATGCAAACATTTAAATACTGCCTCTGTATTTTCATTTAAAAAATACTTTTATACAACACAAATCGGGGCAAAATGGGAATGCCTGGCAACCCTGCTTATGGCACAAAATGCAAAATAACTCAAACTTAAAAAAAAAACAATAATAACGGTTCAACGTTCCTTTTAAAATAACTATAAGAAGCCTAAAACTTTAAAAATGTGCAAATATGAAAATGAAGATGGAAAATTTGCTAAATCCCATAAATATATATTAAATCTAAAATATACATACATACCTTAATATAATGTAGCTTCAATTATACAGAAATTACCTACATAATAGATAAAATAACAAATATATTACCTAACTAAATTGTATTTGTTAAACTGTAGGTATAAACAATATTTTTTATTCCACCAGTATTATTTTATCACAAATTAATAATCTAAGGACAGATTAGCTATGCATGCATTTGCACTCAAACCAGTTTTTCCTTCACATAGGAATAGCAGATTTTAAAAGCTACTTAAAATCAGTTGGGTGGAAAATATAATTTTAAAATTATATTTTTGTGATGACAATGAATCAATCAAAAACAAAAAAGTACACAATTCTTAATTAACTTAGGGGTTCTTAAGAGATTTATTCAAACGTCAACGAAAGTATGCTGTACATGTCAAGCTCAAAGACTGAAAAAAATCTACGTAAATGTTTCAAATAAGTTTTTATATTTTCACTATAATTAATTGAAAATGTGCATTGCACGAAACCAGTCACAGTTAATTTAAGTGTTTTATTTTATTTATACATAATCACAATGAAATTTCTGCAAGTACTTTCAATTGATAAACTTAATTTAATTACAAATTTTTTTTTATATAAAAAATTAATATGTCCTTGTTAAACAAGTACATATATATCTTCCTACATTCAATAAATAAAGCATAAATGCTTGTGCTATAGGTGAACGAAATCGGTCGAGGCAGGATTCGAACTCACGACCGCTGGATTTCTAGTCCAGCACGTTAACCGCTCTGCCATCAACCCATCTATTTATGACAAGTATTTTCAGTCGATGAGGTGGACATATATATTTTGTATTTTTGACAAATCAATACATCTATGTTATTATGTATTTATCGATTAACATTACCAAGAAACACTGCACCATACATTTTATAATAGGTGGCTATAAAATAATCCTAACATATAATATGTATGTTCTATGTATGTTGAAATCACAACTATATGACATTTCCTGGTATATGAAGCACCATCAATATGTTGTGTTATCATATTATGTTAAGTATTTACAATCACATAATGTTATTGCGAATTATAACTAAAACGATGAAGTGAATGTACACATCTAATGACATGCAAATTTAAACTACATAAGTAATATGTTTTTATGTAATAGACGCTGTTTGACAAATAAATTTTCTAACGTAGAGATTACTCTGGATTATTCATTCGTTGTAGTCTCTATCGCATCTGTCATCATGAGTCCAGTAACTACCACTTCTGGGAGGATCCATCGTGTTTCTTTTGCCTTTAGTCGGTCCTCTTTGGTCTCTTCGACTTCCACCCTTCTTATCTTCCGTCTTTGTCTCTTTGTCCTTAGGTTCCTCTTCCCAATTCTCGTTGGCGAAACCACCCGTCTCTTGTAAGATTTTGTTGGAACGTTCCCGCGGCTTACTTTCGGATTTCTTCGAATTCCCTCTGTTGTTTTGTTTACCTTCTCGATTTCTCCAATTGGAGTCCTTATCGTCCTTCTCTCGCCTTTCCATGTTTGACTGTATATTTTGTCTGCTTTCTGAGCTCTTCCTATCGTTTCTCGGTCTTCTGTTTCCTCTGTTTTGTTCGACATTCGGATCTTTCTTTTGTGATTGTGTTTCCAATCTACTTCCATCACTGTTGAATGTATTTGAAGCAATTTGTAAATTATCAAAGTTTTCTTCAGTTTCTTCCCACGCTTCTTCGACACTTATACTCTTTTTGACATTTTCTCGACTGTCATACTTTTTCTCAAAGGGTTTTTTTCTCTCACTGGCGACTCTTTCGATCGGTTCACTTCTCCTCTGTCTCCATTCACCCTGTTTGGGTTCATCTGTGTCACTCCTTGGCTTATTGACGAGATTCTTTTTCTTTGAATCGTAACTGTTCCTTCTATTATTGTCATTGTTTTGGCTGACAGATTTGTTTTTTTGATAATTCCATCTTATATCTTGGATTTGATCAGATGTTGAATCTGTATGTTCAATCCTTACACTTTCTCCAACCCTTTTAACTTTGTCTAAAAGACTAGTGTTGTTCTGTGGTGGAGCTGAATCGTAGTCTTGGTAGGCTTCGTGGGAATCACTCAATATTTCTGTGTTAGCATTATCTTCATAATAATCATTATCTTGTACACTTAACTGTCCTTCGTCTTGTTCATTATCAAATGTACCATTGTTCTGTTGCCTCCATGAATTTAAATCGAGTCTGCTGGAGAGAGAAGAGGTCACTTGATGAGCAGTGGTAGATTCTGGAATTTTAAATTTTTGAATGGGAGGTGGAGGCGTGTTCCAATAGTCACCTGTGTCTTGTGTGGCTGATGTAATATGCTTCACGTTTGATTTCGGAATAAAATTTGGTGGGGGAATAGACGGACAAAATACAGGAATTTCATCTATGTAATCTGGAATGGCTTGTATTACAGCCGGTTGCTCGTTGAAATCAGACTCTCTATTGGACACCTGCATGAGTCGTGAACCAGCACCCAATATAGGTCTCGGTTTTCTTTCTGTGTTGTAACTATTGACGCTGCTGGAGGTATGATAATCGTTATTTTCTGAAACGTTAGAATCTGATACACCGGAACTGTCATAAGGGGAATCCAGAGTGATATTTTTCTCATCAAAAACATCATCTTTGCCATATCTACCAAAGTCAAAGTCTGTATTTCTTTCTCCATTGCTATGAACAGACCACCTGTCGCTGGAATCTGACTTACGTGATCTAACCTCCGATGCGTTCTGAATATTTTTCAGATTTTCATTATTTTTCACTTCAAAACTTCTGTGGAGATCTTGTTTCATTTTGGCGTGAGGCACAATTTCATCTTTGGGGGGAATTATTTCCTTCTGGCCCTCGTGTTCCTGATTCGACGTAGATTCGTCTAAAAGAACAGCATAATAATCTTGAAGATATTTAGGGAGGGGTTCTAAGCAGTAAAGACATTGGTCGGCCAAGAGGGAGAGCCACACTCTGCAAGACGGTGGAGGAGGTTGTCGAGCAATCAGAAGTTTTCTAGCGCTAATTGACAAAGATTCCACCTTACTGGGTACACTCTTGTACAACTTTGGACCGTGTGACATTAACTGAAAAGAAAAAATCACAATATAACTCTTCTATTATTATGATCCAGTATAAGTATTGAAAAAAAAAAATGAATATCCAAATACCTGAAGATTGAGAGTTCTCAATGCCAGTTGAGTGTTACACTCCAAAAGTTCGATGCACACTTGAACAATAAGTCGAGCGATTGACGTTATTTCTTCTGACCCCATCATCTTGGATTCTAAAACATATATTTTAAATTATAACATAATGCTATATTTTTGATCTTGGAATTAATACTAAACATTAAAGTGTTAAAATAAAGATGAATGTAAAAAGGTTACTTTGAGTCACAATAAAATTACTTTTAATTAAATTACTGACTGAATACTTTGAGTCACAATAATTGTGTTTTTAATTATTAAAAACTCATGTTTCTTTGAATTATTTATAAATGTGGTTTATTTCAATATAAAATTTACTAGTGGAGTGTATCTCAGTACATTTGGTGGTAAATAAAAATTAAATTCACAAAAAAATACTATGTCGATGAAGGCTATAACAGAAAATATGTTAAAATTGATTTTGACCCTTATGAACCTGCTCAAATTTGACACCCTAGGACTGAAATTAAAGTCACTTTGCCTTAACAATCTCATATAATTGATTAAAAAAAACTCTCCGAAGGCCAAGTGGGATCAAAAGTTCCAAATCAATGGTATAATTGGTATTTATTTATTTATTATTGGTAAAATAAACAGGGTAAAAACCTACAAGTATTTTATACAATTATTATTAAAAATAATTACATAACTGGGTAGGTACAAATGAAAACTATAAAATGTCCTATTAATGTGGGTAGGAAACGAAATATCAGCACACAGTACATACACTGCATATATACACGTATTTAGTATCAATCAATCTGGGGGGCAAATCTGGTTCAATCGGCGAAGTCAAAACCTCCGTAATTACACATATCATGGATATAATTATTATACGGAGTTCTACAATATCTTTAGATGTCATAGAACTCCATACGATAATTATATCCATGATATGGGTAGTCACTAGGTCAACAGTCAGCAACAGGCGGACCGCGAAAGGTTGAACTGCAGACTGCCAAATATTGTAATCCAAGTATAACATAGAAAAATACATAGATAAGGTATACTGCACCTTTATTAATTTTTAATTTTGTTATTACACATAGAATCTAACTTGGTACTTAGGTATTAGGTATACTTTAAACATCTTTCTCAAAGATGAATTTTTTGAAAAACAAATATCGTTCAAGATTAACGGACGGCCACCAGACACACTTCAATTTTGTTGTTCCTCTCGAGAACCAAACTATAAAAAACTGGCTCAAGACCGTCGTAATTTCTCACATTAATTTTAGGTCTTATCTTTTATTTTATTTTAATATTGATTCTCGGGCAACTAACAGGTACTATGTCAAATATTAATTTAACACGCACCCAATAACAAGTTGCCACATTATGGAGACTAACGATATTAATCTAACCGTCTCACAGATCCAGACTGAAAACACAATTCAAAACTGTGTCTCCACAGGGAATCGAACCCGGGACCTTTGGCTCAGCAGTCAGATATCTAACCAACTGAGCCACGAAGGCCGACTATATTAGTATTATTTGTTTTTTTCTGGACCTCGTTTAAATTTTCCCACAGTATTCGGACCCCACCTAAAACTACTTGCCGACCCCTGCACTAGGGTTTTGATTTCGCCGGTCGAACCAGACTTGCCCTCATGGTGAATGAATATACATTGCACAAGCTCCGCAAATCAAGGCAAGGAATTATATTTTTTGAATTTACAAAATTCTTAAAGACTAAAAGATATAGTGGTCTTATATGAAATATGGATATTCCAATGATCTAACATGTGTTCAGGATATTTATGAGCCAATGGATAGCAATTTGAAACAAAGAAAGCTTCGAGTAATGTTTCAATAGTACAATTTTTTTGTAAAAATTGGTATTCAATAAAGAAAATTTAGGAATTATAACTTACTTGTATATATGTCTTCTAATAATGATGCAGCATTAACTAAATATTGATCAGTTCCATGCAATGATATCTCCAAACCTGGAAAATAATCAATAATTATATTTATTAGTACCTATTATCATATTGGTATATGTGTACACAGCAAAGTCTCAAGAAGTTTGATGGAAACTATTATAATAATAATAAAAATAAACACTTCCTTGCACCCTGCGCAAGTGGCGAGTTTATTGCCAAACGGCAATTTCTTACAACTAACCAGTGTTTTCATCCCAGAGAAGCAACATTAGCGTGAGAAATTAATTTAAATAAATTTCTCCTCTGCTGGGGATCGAACCCAGGACGCCCGCACAGAAACCAAACGGCTTACCAATTGTGCCACCGCGGTCGACTATACATATTGCATCAAAACTATGTGTACTAAGTTAAAGAAAATATTTATTTTGGTTATACATATTTCAACTCAATGGAAAGTCTGATAAAAGATATTCTTAAGGAGAGTAATTGCTACAAATATAGTAAATACATCATTCAACACAGTAATGTCCATTCCAAGCATCCCAAAGGAAGCATATATAGCCAATTCTTCGTTCTCTGAACATGAAACACTTGCAGTCTTACTAATAAATGTGTTGTAAAATTTACACGACCGTTCACCCGTGTAGGCAAAAACGTTACCAATAAACGCTGTGTAAAATATCAGTTGGTCAACGACTGTGTATCTCTCAATACAAATTTTACACATCGCATGCCAGCCTGTTCTAGGTAGTTTAGCGGTGTTTTAAGATAAATTTCATGTATCAAATATCGAAATTGATTTTGATATGTGTTATATCTTGGAATAATATGACGAAACCTATTTTCGAGATTATAAATTATTATAATCTCGAAAATATTGAGAATATAATAATTTATATTCTCGAAACCTATCGAGAATATAATAATTTATTATGCATTTAAACCTATCGAGAACATATAATTGTGCATTTTAGGAGCGAAAATTTGACAAAAAATCAGCTCTTCTATAATATCTACAATGGTGCTTGCTTTGATATTCGTATGATGAAATTATTCGTTATATTTTCCATATTCCTATTTTGCAATGTGAAAAACATATGAAAATATTAACTACGACAAACGTCAAAATTATAATGGCGGATGGGGGCTGGTGGCTCTGCGCATGCGCGAGTGCGAAATAACAACGTTGTCGGATTATTTTTTGTTGTACTCTTTTTGTAGCTACACAGTTGTTATACAGTGTTTATAAGTAAGATTTTCAAATAATCGCTGCACGGGCTTTACACGGCGTGTACCTAAAACACTGGCAAACGGGTGTGCAGTAGATTTTAATTAGTAAGACTGTTGTTACTTGGATGAAATTTACATTAGGAAATAAAATATCACTTGTACAGAGTGCAAGGAAGTGTTCATTATTATTAATATAAAAAAATGTACATGAAAAAATAATGTGAAAAGGACTCTGTGAATACAATAATTTGCCAGAACAATTAAAAACTATTAACGAAAAAGCATTATAACGGAAATTGAAAACCAGACTAAGACCCGAATGCAGAGTCCTAGGTACCTAAATACTAACTCCTTACCTAACTGGAGTATTTAGTATTCTTAAGATAGCAATTGCGTTGCAGAGTCATCACTAACTAAATACTTAATACTACGCCAAACTTAAGGTCGATGGCGTAGCATTTCACATTATTGCATACGAAGAAAAGAGATAGATAGTTTTCTATGGGTTTAGACCATAGATTTTTACTATAATATATTAGATGTCGTAGTTGGCAAATTATGTATGAATCAAAGTGAGTCATTTTTCCGGGGGATTTTTAACGTATTGGTTCCAGACCAGATCGTTTTTCTATAGAGAATAACGACTAATGAGAATTGTTTTCGGATTTACTTGTCTAAAAACATATTAATTATTAAGGTTTAGAGAACAGTTATCTAGGATGTGTTGAAATGTAAGGAAAACTGAAATATGTTGGAACCAAAACATCAAATGCGCGATATTCCATGACTCACTTTTTGCACGGACTACCTTCTACATCTAGTATATTATAATAAAAATCTATGGTTCAAAACACCAACACATACAATAAGTTCATCCTGACAGCTCGATGTCGCGAATTTTCTGAAATTCAAGCGAATTTTCGTATAGATCGCTGTATACTCTGTTTTGTATTTGATTTGACAAAATTACTAAATACATATTTGACGAAGTTGTTAAAATCATCATCATCGAAAACATCTCGTATTTTATTATTAAAACACTCGTAAGGTTCCTCGCGATCAACCTTCCTTTATGACAATTCGCAAATGTTAGTTTACGCCGACACGCATGCGCAAAGTATTTAGATATGTCTCTGCAATGCAAATTTCATACAAAAACGTCGTAGCATTCTCCAGTTAGGAAGCCACATGATCTCCTTACTTAAGTGAGTGACTGTGCAATGAAAACATGGTTGGTATTTAGAATAGAGTATTTAGGTAGGACTCTACATTCGGACCTTAGTATCAAGAACTGAAGTATGAGACAATATAAAAATAATACAGAGTTTTATGTACTATGTATCCTCTTGGAGCATTTTCGCTTGTACCAGCTTACTTTAAACCATTAATAGTAGCCTAGCATTAAATTTAGGATATATTATCACTGTAATCTTGATATTATTTCGTTGTTATAGGTACTTAACGCTGTATTATGTATAATGTAATTATGTATCGTGCCAAATAAATAAATACTTAAATAAAAAGTGTTAGTGTATATGATCGACTACTATATTAAATTATAATATAAACTATAAATTATTGTCACGAGCCAATCGGTTTCTTTAATAATTATTATAAATAAAAAAAACAGGTTTTTACCTTCAATTTTATCTGTTAGTTTTTCCATGAATATATGATGCAATCTAAGCCCCAGTAGTTGTGCATGGGTGAACCACATAGAGCAGCACATGAGAGAAACATGATTGGTCATCCTGGACGTAAGAAGAGCAGCTGATGCTAATGCGTCCAAAGCGCCCCTGTAATCAAACCAACAACAAATATATAGACAGGGAATACCTCAATGTAAATTAAGATATATTGGGTTTGACTTTTTTTGAGTTAACCGGGTAGAGAAAACGAGTTTACATGAAATATTTTAAGATTAACCAGGGGGGCAAGTCTGGTTAAACGGTGAAATCCAAATTCTCATGATTACCAATATCGGGGATATAATTATCATATTGAGGGGTGAAAAGCTATTTGTTTTAAGCAACATTTTATAACAGGAGAGCCATTCAAAGTTTATAATAAATAAAAAATATATATTATTAAAAAAAGAGTGGCCATATTTTAAACTGGATAAGTCACTATTTCTCAAAAAAATCTCTCGATATATTGGTATAACTTTCTATAATAATACAGCCCTGGCTTTAAAGATATCGCGTCAATGTCGAAAAATATCGCTTAAAACAAATAGCCTTTCACCCCTCGATATGGAGTTCTATAATATCTATAATATATAAGATATTATAGAACTATATAACCCAAATTGTGTACATAATTATATACAGAATTTGAGTTATGTATCATAAAGGTTTTGATTCCACGGTTTGACCGGATTTGCTTCCCCTGAGTTGATTGGAACGTTTATTTTAAAAATATATTTTCTTAGGTTATTAATTATGTTTTATGGTCGATAACTATACATACACACACCAAAAAGGAACAATGTATAAAAAATGTTACTAAAAATTATTTTAGATGTCAAAACTTACAAAGTAAACTTTTATTTGAAATATTATTTAAAACTAGTTGCATGTAACACATGAGATCAAACTGTCGATAGCGATAGTATGTATACGTACGTAATACATACCATAATATAAACCCATAAATCCAAATTATTGAATATTTTAAGATATTTTGTTTTCTATACAAAACATGTAGGTATGTATGTCAAGATAGGATAGTATGGAGATCAGTCCTTATTTCCGAGCCAGAATATGAAAACAGCATGATGGTATGCATGTATGTTTGGAGATTAAGTATCAAACTATTAAGTCAACTTAGATATTGTGTATAAGCCACTGCCATACAAATTGAATGAATGTCGTCACTAAATTCAATTTTTATAAAAATTGTTAAAAAAAGTTTGAGATGTAGGTACTACTACAATTTTCATATTTTTTATAGAAAATTAAATTATTAGGTTGGGGTGTTAGGCTCTTTCGATATTTATAAAACTTTAATAAAAAATGTTTGAGAGACTCTAGAACTTTAAAAAAAAACTAATTTGGGATTTTGTATTTGTCTATATTTATACCAATTTTATTTATTTATTTATTTATTTATACATCTTCTTGTACATAATATAAACAAATATAATTGTACACTGGCGGGCTTATTGCCATTAGGCAATTTCTTCCAACCAACCAGTTTACAAAGTATGACAACATTGTATATGTACAACAGCAAATAAAAAAGAGTAAAAGAAATCAAAGAAAATACGTATAATACTTAAATACTATAAAAACAACAAAAAAAAAATAAAATTCATAGCAAGAAAAGGGATATGGTAAGGACAGGAGAGGAAATCGGGATCAGGTGTTCAAGGATAAATATTCCTTCTTTAGTTTTTTCTTGAAAATACTAAGTGAGTTAGACGACGCAATATTCGGACTAAGGCTATTCCATAATCTTGCTGATTGTACTTCGAACGAAGAGCTGAGAAATTCTGTATTATGGATAGGTATGGATAGTGTTGTACGTTCAGCAGATCGGAGTGGAAGTCCATGATTGGATAAATAAGTGAATTTGCTTTTGAGGTACTGTGGCAGGTTTGGGTTCGAGAGATGTTCGATAAGATGATATGCGATCAAATTTTTTCAACCCAAAGATGAATCTGATACATATATTCTGAAGACGTTCAAGTTTATTGAGATGCACTTCATTTGCATCCAAATAGCATACATCGGCATAATCAAGCAATGGAAGAAGAAGTGATTGAGCAAGAGTTATTTTACAACGGAATGGAAGGAAATTTTTAAGTTTATTAAGTGAATGTAGGGCAAAGAAAATAGATTTACTAACATGCGATACCTGTTCATGCCACGAAAGGTCATCATCGATGAAGATTCCAAGATCTTTTACAACCCTGGTATAAGGAATGCATTGGTTATTGATATACAGCAGTGGGAGTTGCAAATTCCTTATAGATGACAGCAGACGAGGACTGCCGATTATAATTGCCTGGGACTTAGTCGGATTAACAAGAAGACCATGATCCGATGACCAAGAAGAGATAAATTTAAGATCTTCATTCATGTGAAGGACTGCATTGTTAATATCAGAGATATTAAAATGGAAATATAATTGAAGATCGTCTGCAAAAAGATGATATTTACATCTGAGGTTTGTAGTGATAGAGTTAATAAATACGGAAAATAACAGTGGAGATAAAACTCCACCTTGCGGTACTCCAGACAGCAAGGTGGCATAATCAGAAGTAGAGTTAGCTGTCTTAATGCATTGTTTACGGTTGCCAAGATAACTGGTGAACCACTCCAATACTGGCTGAGCTATATTTAGCGAGGACAACTTAGCAAGAAGAATGTCAAAATCAACGGAATTAAACGCGCTACTGAAATCGAGTAGTGTGAGAATTGTAAGTTGTTTATTGTTCATAGCACGTCTAATGTCATCCGTAATCTTAACTAGTACAGTTGTGGTACTATGACCTGCTTTGAAACCAGATTGCAGTGGATCAAGGAGAGAATTAGAACAAAGCCATGCATTGAATTGATTGAATACTATCCTTTCAGTAACTTTAGATAATATTGGTAAAATCGAGATTGGACGATAGTCTTTTAGTTGAGTAGGTGTTGAAATCTTAGGGAGGGGTATGACATGTGCGATTTTCCATGCCGATGGAAAGATACCAACGGTCAGTGAGTGGTTAATAATGTGTGTAATAATGGGCAGAATTGGAGGCAAAAGTAGACGTATCATTTCAATATTGAGGCCATCGGAGTCGAAGGATTTGGTTGTTATGGAAGATAAGATTTTCATAATCTCAGTATCAGTTATAGTTTCAAATGCGAAAGGTATGTGGGTAGGAATAGGTTGACTACATAGTTGATTGAGAGTATTGGCTTTTTTATTATTATTAAGAAGGAACGGAGGCGAAGCAAAGTGACGATTTAACTCGTTGATATCGATCTTAGGGGTCTCAATGTCACCACTCCTCCCTACACCTAGAGATCGCAAGAATTTCCAAGTGCGACGGGGAGCAGATTGACCGATGAAGTTGTGAATGTAGCGTTGCTTTGCATTGCGACAAGACTGGTTGCAGCGATTACGTAGCGCCTTATAGTTACTCCAGTTGTTGTCAGTCGGCTGCCGCTTATGCTTGGCAAAGGCTTTATCTCTCTTTGCCATGAGATATTTAATGTCGTCGGTGATCCACGCACATGATGTATCTTTGAGCTTCACTCGTGTAAGAGGTGCATGAGTGTCGAAAAGTTTGAGTATTTCATTATTAAAAATGGAAACTTTGAGATCGATATCTTGAACAATATAAATCCTATTCCAGTCAATGTCTTCGGCATCCCTCGTCAATGCTGCTTTATCAATACTCCTAAAATTTCGGAGAAAAGCTATTTTTTGTGGAGGTTTATTGCAGTGTATATTATAGGAAGCAAAAATCAGATCATGGTGAAAAGCCAGGTGCGGAAAATTGACCATGATTGAGAATATAATTGGGTTTAGAAGTTATGATTAAGTCTAGAAGTGAATCAGAAATCTCAGTATGATAGGTTGGTTGAAGAGGTAGGATAGTAAGGTTTAGTGAATCCAAGATTCGAATAAGATTTTGATTTCTGTTATCACTCCGTAGTAAACAAGTATTGAAGTCTCCCATCAAGAGAATATGTGGATAAATGGAAAGAAGATTTTCTAGATGCAACTCAAGCTCACTGAAGTAATTAGAACAGGGAGGACAGTATAACACTCCAAGTAAAAGGTTATTATGTTTAAATTTGACATTGATAAATAAGTATTCAGGGCTCCCTATATCAGAGTTATTTGATTGATGAACTACCGAATATTCAATGTCAGATCGAAGATAAATCCCGACACCACCAGCTCTACGAAATCAACCTGTCATTTCTAATCAGCGTATAACCTGGAAGTAAAAATGATGACGAGTGAAGTGATGGTTTAAGCCAGGTTTCACTAACAAGAATAGCATGGACAGAAAGATTCGAGAATGTGGATAGAATGTCATTATGATGGGCGGGAATACTTTGCGCGTTTATATGACACACGTTGAAACCTTTAGGAAAACACGAGAATGATGTATCAAGAAGGTCATGTAGTTGTACTGGAGTGGAAGAATTATGGAGTTCGGTGCTTGATATGACGGAAGAATCAGAGCTGGATAGTTCTAAAGAAGAAATATCAGGGATTATATTGGAATTGTAAAAGGAGGCAAAGGATTCAGGGATAGAATGGAAGGAATCATTTGATTCATTGCTATGAATAGACATAGGTACAGAAAAAAAATATATATAAAAATATACAAATCTAAAAATAAAATATAATAAATATTCCAATTTAAAAACAATAATTTAAATATACAAATAAAAATGAACGTTTCAATTAAACTCAAAAATACAAAATATGATATGAAAAGACATTTACAATAATTAAACATAAAATCAGAGTATATATGCAAATAATGAATTTATTCTTAATAATTCAATAATAAGAATTAATATGCAAACATAAAATATTGAAGAGCAAGAAAGATATAAACACTTTAAATTATACATGAACTTTTTATAATTATTAATATAAATATTAATAAATTCATAGGCTCTGTGCGTTGAGCAGATCAAAAGTTATAAGGACACACACACACACAGACATACTAAATTTTCTACTCCAAATTCTGAGTAAATTTATAGAAGACTCTAAGTTGGTGTTTTTTGGCTAGACCTGGCATACAAATCTCGTGTATCTTGGCTTGAAATTATGTTGATATGTTAAGATAAATTTCTCTTGAACAAATCGACAGTTGGAAAATTTGCAGGTATTACAATAAGTTTAATATAAAATTATAGAAATTGTTCCCAAATTTCATTGATATTGCATTACATTTAAATTATCCTTTTGATATATTTATCAAATTAATACACATGTAAATAGTTCAATTAAATACAATATCTATTAAATATTAATATATTGCATGCGTAAACTATAAACAATAACTTGACAATATGAGCTGTTCTTAAGGAATGCGCACGGTGGTGTTAGTATGACTGGCCAATCCTTTGTTTCACGAAGACATCCGACTGTCTCCGAGGATATACATAACTATGTGTATGGGTGTTAGGCAAAACCATATACCACAAAATGACAGTGGCTAGTACGCTGGATTAGTAATCAAGTGGTCGCGAGTTCAAATCCTGCCTCGACAGATTTCATTCACCAACAAGGATTTTTGCTAAGTTTAGAGAATGCATTTGGATTAAAAATGTAGTTATTTTAAGTAGTGGAGAGTATAAAATATAGAATGATTAATATGATTTATTTGTCTATTATTTATAGATTTTATGTAATGTAAACAAAAACATATAAGAAATGATATTAGTACGCTAAATAAGAGATAACCGCAATAAGTTTACATATATTTATATAGCCACTGTTTATTTAGTCAATTATATAATGATTTGGATAAATATTGTTTGTTAACATGTGACATATTATGGACACTGGCCACCTTAAGATACCTCTGAGAAACCACCACAAGATACTATTTTTCAAACTGTCGATTCGTTCAAGAAAATTTATTTCTTTTAATGAATTGACAGTATTAACCTTAGTCCCGTGTGAGCAAATTATATCCAGTAATTTTCCCAAATTTCAGAAGATATAAAAAAAAAATTACGCCTACAAAATTTTTATACAGAGAATTTTTATTCCAGTCAGGGGTTATCAACATTTGAATTTTCCATGTTTATAAACTACCTTTATATAAAAATGGAAGTTGGTATATTTGTGTGTATGTATGTGACCGATGAACTCCTATACCGACCATCCGATTGCTATGAAATTTTGGGCATTTTTTCAGTGCAAAATGGAGAAGGTTATTGCATTATAATTTTATATTTAAAAATTAACCAATTTTGTATTGCAATGAAACTTTGGGGATTTGTTCAGCGAAAAACAGAAAACAATTTTTATTAATTTGACGTCTCACAGAAGTATTTACGAAAAATGATCTACTTGGAATCCATTCAACGTTCCGGTGGCGCATTTGACGCATTTTTACAGGAAAATATATATATTAAGGTCTAAATGTCGGAAGAGACTGGAGGGATGGAATGGACTGAAAAGATGGAAATATAATTAAAGATTCGAGATAACAGTATTAAAAATAAAATAAAACATATGGATCAACCATTTTTATACATACAGAAGTAAATAATTATAATTATACACAGGCAGAACAATGTATGTCGGGTTTCGCTGATAGATATAATAAAAAACATTCACAACTTTGTATTTGGAACAATAAGTGAAAGGTTGAAATTTAACACTAAAAACTAATATGAAGGTATGGTCACGAGATTTGAATCATTGTAGATTGAAATCACACATCTATGTATGCCATGTTAACACCACTACAAACTTAATGTTTCCATACTTTGTAATGTACCTACATAATGTTTAAAAACAAACATTATAGTGATTCAAAAATATGTTTACCGTATATTTTGGACACACAATCATTTGTTTTCTTTCACAGGACGAATGTTTTGGTTTTTTAGGTCATTATCAACTCTGATGATCAGATAATAAAGTTCTAATCAAATAAAATAATCATTCCATGAAAGAAAATGAATCTTTGTCCAATTGTCGATTTGTTTATGAGAATTCAATTCTCTGAATGAATCGACATTATTAAGCCAAGATGCGTGTACGAAGGAAAATTTTGTATGGCGTAGTGGACTTTTTGCATGCTAATAACACCAACTAGAGGCCTCGCAGCATATATGTTCCCATACATGGATTTACTCAGAATTCGGAGTAGAACATTTTATGTGAGTTTTGTGTGTGTGTGTCCGTCCCCCTCTTATACATAACTTTTGATCCGCTTAATTTACAGAGCCCAAATTTTCAGATATAGACAGTTATAGGCCTACAAAACTTTTATACTCAGAATTGTGAATTTTTGATTCAGTCAGGGGTTATCAACTTTTGAAATTTTGATTTATTTTTCCATATATCTCAGAAACCGTAAAAGCTAGAATGCTGAAAATTGGTATAAACATAGACAAATACAATATCTCAAATTAGTTTTTTTTTTTAAAATTCCAGGGTTTCTCAAACATTTTTTATTAAGAAAAATATTTTTTTTTATGATAAATTTATGAGTTTAACTGTCTATATTTCCAAATTTTTTAAAAATATCGAAAAAAGCCGAAACACCCCAACTAGATAATATAATTTTCAATAAAAAATATTAACAATGTATTAGCACATTTCAATTTTTTTTAACAATTTTTATAAAAATTGAATTTAGTGACGATATTGCTTCATACAATTTGTATGGTAGTAACCTACACATAATATCTAAGAAGACTTAATTGTTTGATACTAATTTCCAAACATACATACATACCATCATGCTGTTTTCATATTCTGGGTAGGATCAAAGGACTGACATCCATACTATCCTATCTTAACATACATACCTAGGTACATATGTTGTATAGAAAACCAAATATCTTGAAATATTAAATAATTTGTATTTATGGGTTTATAGTTTGGTACTTATTCTTCAACTATACGTACTATCGCTATCGACAGTTGGATCTCATGTGTTACACGCAACTAGTATAACCTAAATCAGTGGATTTTATATTAAAACCCTTGGTTCTACAATATCAGTATAATGATTTACATACGAAATAATCATACATAGTATTATTTTGACATTTATTAATACCTATTCATCTAATTTATCAATGTGGTCTCATATAAGTTAACAGGATGTTAGAAAATACAAAAAATTGTCACAGTGCTCTTAATTTAATGTTAAAAATTATTCTTAAATTTAACATATTTTGACACAACTTTACAAATGTTTTTGCACAGAGCAGCCATACAAGAAATAAATTAATTGTACGTAAAGTTCTATTTTTTTTAAACAAAATAAATATGTCTTTGTAGTAAATACAGTCTTCCTCATACTTTCCCTAAATTAAACGTAAAAACTTGGTGAGCGAAATCGGTCGAGGCAGGATTGGAACTCGTAACCACCGGATTATTAACCCAGCGCGTTTATCGCTCTGCCATCACCCACCTGTATCATGAATTTGAAAGTAATACCACAGAGTGATCGCTAAATCCATAGAAGAATTAATAATTATTATTTGAATTTAGATGGGTCGATGGCAGAGCGGTTAGCGCACTGGGCTAGTAATCCAGTGATTGCGAGTTCGAATCCTGCCTCGACCGATTTCGTTCACCTATAGCACAAGCATTTATTTGTTTATTTTAGGGAACGTAGGAAGATGTATATGTACTTGTTTAACAAGGACATATTCATTTTTTTATTTAAAAAATAAAAAAAAATTAAAAATATAAAACTCACCTTAACGCTAATGGATGTGAACACGTTTTTGTGAGGATTCCTTCAATGTGTTGTAGTTTTTGATTTGACAGAATGCCATCGTCCCTACTAGATAGTAAGCTTACCTGAGAAGGAACAAGATAATAATTAAAAAATACATGAATTTTATTATAAACTGGGTTTATAATAAAATGCGTCATTTGCATGATGCATTTTATTATAAACCCAGCCAAATACAGCATAAATTATCAGGTTCACGTTTTAATTTCCGACATACAAAAGAATTATAGCTTTCTGATTCCTGTTGAAAGTTAATATCTCTTCTAAGTAAAATTATAATTTTGAGTCCCTCTAAGATTTAAGGTCACAAGCTGCCACTGGTCTCTTGTGATATTGCCCCCAAGTCAAATTGAAAACGCTGTTCGTTATCGCCAAGCGCTAATTTTTTTTTGTATGGGATTTGACGTTTGTTGTTTGTTATTGTAGAAAAAATTTCTACAACAAACGTCAAATCACATACAAAAAAAAATAGCGCTTGGCGATAACGAACAGCGTTTTCAATTTGACTCAGGGCCATTGTCCCGATGTTTATGTATTATTTATATGACATTATAAAATCACCCATTATCATTCAACAATATGTACATTAAACTGATTCATAACTATGACAATTTATCAACAATATTCTGCAATACTCCACTACTACATGCATGAATGATTTTACAATTTATAAAGTTATTTTATTTTTGCTTCTCGGGCAAATAACAGGTACTATGTCAAATATTAATTTTAACAAGTTGCCATATTCTGGATACCAATGACGTTCATTGACTCACAGTACGAGACTGTATCCATTATTATAATACCTTGATCAGTCATGTCAAACATATAGCCAGCAGGCTACATGCGGCCCTCATACCATATTGATACAAACCTGTGCAAAGAATCTAGATCTCAGGATCAAAACAAATTTCTTAACCTCCTTTGTTATTTTAGTAATGAGTATTGATACTAGTTAGCTAATGTAAAAGGGCTAATATATACCTAATAACACATGTATGCGCCTTACTAAACAAAGATATTACCAATTCAGTATATGAATATGCCAAAATTTTGTAAACGAGAACACCCCTGACCTAGATAAAACATATTATTGAAATACCTAGAGGATTTGTTCCTGGACACTTATGTAACCCAACCAACAAAAACAATGAGAAAATACAACTTTAGTGAAAAAAATTGTAAACATATGTAAATTAAATTTATGATAAGATAGATGATGTAAAATAAAATAATTAAAGTTAGGTACCTGGCTAATTAAATATCCATACTTTTCCTCAATATATAAAACAGATTGACTATTCTCATCGGAGACATTTCCAACTTCAGGTAATTTCTTTTCTTCTTGTGAATGTTTTGTATTAGTCTTTGTGTCAGATGGTTTATTAAGAATATAAACATTTCCCTTCGAGTATTGCGTGATCTTCTCCGGTTCTTCATAAGGTTTTTGTGGCTGTTTTGAGATAATAGACGAATTTTGAACCATTTGATTGGACGGCATTTTGCCTCTGGTACTTTCTTGGTTATACCCAGGGAGAGCAGTAGCAGGAGGCATCTTGGGTTTGTTTCTGGTATTATCCATGATTGGGCCACCCAAATTTTTATGGTTCATGGTTTGCACTGAAGAATAGGGCATATTATCAGCTACATCATCTTCAAACTGATCTAGTTGTTGGCTTTTGGTGATTCTTTGAGAAACACTACCTGGCGTAGTAAAGCTTATATCTGAACTGCTTCCAAGAGTTCTGACTATGTCTTTGTTTTTTCCGCTGTAACCTCGTCCTCTTCCTAAATTAGATGCCTGAAAAATAATTAATAAAAATTATTATAAACTTTTTCCAGTTTAAGATACATATTTTTAAGAGCTTGTCTAAAAATTATTAAAAAAATCTGTCTTTCACATAGTGGCATTTTTAAAAAAGAGAATTTTGAAATGCAAACATTGAAGTGTATACAAAAGACATGACCCTCGTTGACTTCAGTCTGATAGGATATTTACAAAAATATTGATTCTCCATCTCATTTAACAAAGCAATTTTAAATATTTAATAAATAATCTCCCACAGATTATATGAATAATCCAAAGATCACATAACAAGATTAATTATTAGCACTCATAAATGTACTTTTTTTCAGTGTTATATGAGATTAAAATAGTTTAATAAACATTAACCCTATTTGAAACGATTGCGAACAAGTACAATTGAAAAAGCGAACAAGTACATAATATATACCCGATTTAATACGAACAAAAAATTTTTGAATACAATGTGGAACATGAACAAAAAGTTCAAATAAATGGGTCAAAATAAATCTTATCGTGTGTTAAAACATGCATAGTTAAGCAATGTTCGTGTTTTAAGACATTCATATTGAATAACACTGTTCAAAATAACATAAAAACCCCATGATGAATGAGACAAGGTTATGAGTCAGAATGGACGCGAATAATCATATGGGAGAATAATAAATATTAAACCATCGCTTTAAATATATGGAAATTGGTGTCATCTTGTGAACACGAGTTACAAAATACATAATTCAGCAGGACCGGTAATTCATACATACAAAATTTAAATAAAATTCTGGAAAATATTACACGATTTTTAAGCTGTCATTAACGAACTTCATAAATAAGATTTAGGTTTTAACGAAATAGAAAAAGTCAATTAACGAAAACGCAATTTTCAAATTTATTTATATTATAAACAAACAGCAAAAATACGCGTATTTTACAAAAAGTTAGCGAATATTTACCATCGTACACTAAACAACAAAACCACCAGCCGCCATTTATTATTGAACATTGTTGCCGTATCCATAAAAATCTAAATCTATACCATATAACGAATAAATAATTATTTGAAATGAATAAGTACCTACATGAATAAACAAAAGCTAATCAATGACATTTGATATTTCCATAGGTATTGTGATCGATATATTTCCATGCATTATGATATCAAAGAAACCCAAAAACCATTATTTTACTTTGGCCTAATGTATTTCTTCTATTAATTCTAGGAACGGATTATAGCGGCCTCCCAGGCCTTGTTTATATATTTAAGCATTGTCTTTTCTATTGAAAATAAATTTGAAATGTAAAATGCATTTGGCAGATTCCTGGAATCTTGGTTGGCACCCGGCGGTACGGATTGATTCTTCAGTTAACCACCCCCCCCCTCCCCTACTCCATGTTTCACGGGCGCTGGGTCGCCCGGCTGTAGTCGATCAGTTGTCATTCGGTAGGAGTCGGTGGTAGTCGATCAGTTGTCATTCGGTAGGAGTCAGTGGTTGGTCGGTTGTTGTAGAGACCCGCGTGCGAGAGTGCGAGTTTGCTAGGCTATCGGACGGCCTTAGCATTTTTTTTCTAATTGTATAAAGTAGTGAATAAGTGTGTTTCAGGTCCATATAACCAACGAGGGGTGAATTTAAGGTAGTTTTAAGTTATTTTTAATTAATATAAAGTGATATGTAGTGTAAGTGTTTCCTCTACAGTCCCGTTACGAGACCAGCAGTTTGGTAAGATCTTTCCAGTTATGTATATATTATTTTTACCATGCCTGTATTTGTATGTATTTGTCTTTTCAGGCACATCGCAGCCGATGTTTTATTTGATTTTTATTTTCAGGGGCAGAGTTTAATGTTTATTTTTATTATACTTTTCAGCTTCTTTAGTTATCAATTTCGCGTCCCAACATGGGACCAATATATTTCTTCCCAGCCTCCTTATATCAATCTCGCGTCCCAACGTGGTACTAGTATTTTTCTCCGCCTTCTCTAGATATCAATTTCGCGTCCCAACGTGGGGAGTATATTCTCCGCCTCTCTTCAGATGTCAATTGGCGCCCAACGTGGGGCTAGTATTTTTCTCCGCCTTCTCTAGATATCAATTTCGCGTCCCAACTTGGGACGAGTATATTCTCCTCCTTTCTCTTCAGATGTCAATTGGCGCCCAACGTGGGGCATTTTAAAAACAGTAGTTTTTAACGAACCGCCCTGAGATTTAAGTTTTGTTTGTAGATAGCTGTGTTTTTTTTTGAAGCGTGTAATTTTTAAGAATGATTTTTAGATATATTTATTTTACTGATATTGAAATATTTATTTGTCGGGATACTTGAGCGTGTTTTAATAACTGTTGTTTTCACAGACCACGTGGAGATTTTCAGTTGTAGAAATTTATTACTGTTTTGATAGTTATGTTTTTTTGAGGTGGATTTTCTTTATATATTTTCGGTCGTTATATATGTATGCAATTATTGGATAGGAGAACGTGATGACGAAATTTGTGGTATACTTATAAAAATATGAGACTAGGTTTGTAGCGAATAATATAAATGATAATATGAGCCGCGGTAATATAGAATTGCTGTTATTTGTTAGCCCAGGAGTTAGATATTTATTTTATTTTTCAATATGTTAAATTAATAGAATATTTAGTACTATTTTTACGACGTCGGATAGCAGAGGATATGATAGCGTTTTTTTATCGAATGAGATTTTTTATTGCAAATGGTCTAACGAGTATCTGAATAAATTGAACCTGTGTTCCACCAGGTCTATACACGTGGAACTGGCGCCCTAATAATAATAATATAACGATTGTTTGAAGATATCGTGACCTCACAGGAGGCTGTAATTATTATTGAATTTGTAGTTGAAGTTTTAGAAAAATAACTCTGTATATGAATATTGATGAATAATAACTCTGTAGGTGACGAATTTATTATAACTCTGACGAAGTATCGTGGATTATAATTCTGTAGGCAAAGCATAATTCTGTAGGTGAAGAATTTAAAATAACTCTGACGATGGAGGTGGAGAATAAATCTGTAGCTAATGAAGTTGTTGTGGTTTATAACTCTGACGATGAAGGTGAATTATAAATCTGTAGATCATGATGTTATGGTGGTTTATAGCTCTGACGATGGATAATGATAATAAATCTGTAGTTAATGAAGCATGGTGGTTTATAACTCTGACGATGAAGGTGGATAATAAATCTGTAGATGATGAAGTTATAGTGGTTTATAACTCTGACGATGAAGGTGATTTATAAATCTGTAGATGGTTTTGATGAGTAATAAAAATTCTGTGAATGAAGAATGAAGTTGTTTGGAGGATAATGATGATCCCAATTCTGTAGATTTTGCTGTAGTGGTTGTGGAGGCTGTATGTGCATAGAGAGGATGATGACGATGTAAAGACCGTGGAAGCTAATAGCGAGAAGATACGCATCATAAGAAGTAGTTCAGAATTCGCGTCGGAAGTAGAACTGGTAGTCGCGCCAGATACGTCGAGCAGTAGGAAAATGATAGTTGATTAGATACGTAGGATGAAAAAGGAAGCAAGCAGATAAGTCGATAGGTAGCAAGATGATGATGAAGATACGTCGGATGAAAGGAAGCAAGTAGAAACGTCGAGAGGTAGCAAAATGATGATGATGATACGTCGGATGATGAGAAGATCCTGAGAAATTCAAAGAGAGAAGACCGGTAGTCGCGCCGGATAATGAGTTAGGTACGCCAGTAGTTGCGCTGAGTAGTAATGAGATGAATAGGTACGAAGAGGAGTAGAATGACGGAATTACGAATAAGAATACAATATAGACGATCTATGTGTTATTGGTAGGATTAGCCTCCCCGCAGATAAACTAGACGATTGATGATTCTCTCTATGTAGCATTGATAGACTCTACAGCCACTTGCAGTTTAATTCGCGCAGATTTGGATGGACATTTGACCCAAAGAGATAACGATTTGTAACGAAAGCAGAATTAGACTACTCGAAATCGAACGTTTAGATGAAAGGAATAAGTTTTAGTAGTAGCCGGTTAACGAAATGTAATAAGATGAAATAATGATGCAATGAGATGAGATCTTGACGAAGTAAGATAAGCTAACTATATAATAAGACGAGATAATGACGCAATATGATGAGATAATGACGTAAAAGGATGAGATAATGACGTAATCGGATGAGATAATGATTTAAAAAGATGAGACAAAGACGTGATAATTGATAGGTAAAAAGCAGAATACGGCGTGATGGATTTTTAGTGTGTTATATGCCTTTGGGAAAAAGTGCGGTATTTTTATTATTTAATTGAGAGGACAACGTTAAGTAAATCACAGAGGAAAATGAGATAACGGATGGACACGAATGAATCAGCCGACGAAGTAGAGGTATTAGATAAAGGCACTTGCGGAAGATGTTGTATTGCGATTGAAGATAGATACGAGCGTAAAACTATGTAAATGCGTTATGACGTTGAGTTATCGGAAATCGAATTGTATTATGGAAAGTTGTTATACGGTTTTGTTTGTTCGATGGTTGGAAGCGATTGCGGTATGGTATTGGCCCCATTATAATTAAGGTGAAGCTTCTTCGCGATGCGGTTTTCTGGAAGCGATATTAAGCGTTACATATACGTTTATCGAAAAAGAAAATGTTATTATGTAGAACATTGCGGTGGAAAGAACAATCGTGTTTAGTCGTATACGTTCTTGCTCTGGTAATGCGTTTACTTTTGTCTGATTATACGATATTTGGTTTCTTTTGTCTTTGCATGGATTATCTCGATCATAAAAGGAGAGGCGATTGATATTTCCATAGGTATTGTGATCGATATATTTCCATGCATTATGATATCAAAGAAACCCAAAAACCATTATTTTACTTTGGCCTAATGTATTTCTTCTATTAATTCTAGGAACGGATTATAGCGGCCTCCCAGGCCTTGTTTATATATTTAAGCATTGTCTTTTCTATTGAAAATAAATTTGAAATGTAAAATGCATTTGGCAGATTCCTGGAATCTTGGTTGGCACCCGGCGGTACGGATTGATTCTTTAGTTAACCACCCCCCCCCTCCCCTACTCCATGTTTCACGGGCGCTGGGTCGCCCGGCTGTAGTCGATCAGTTGTCATTCGGTAGGAGTCGGTGGTAGTCGATCAGTTGTCATTCGGTAGGAGTCAGTGGTTGGTCGGTTGTTGTAGAGACCCGCGTGCGAGAGTGCGAGTTTGCTAGGCTATCGGACAGCCTTAGCATTTTTTTTCTAATTGTATAAAGTAGTGAATAAGTGTGTTTCAGGTCCATATAACCAACGAGGGGTGAATTTAAGGTAGTTTTAAGTTATTTTTAATTAATATAAAGTGATATGTAGTGTAAGTGTTTCCTCTACAGTCCCGTTACGAGACCAGCAGTTTGGTAAGATCTTTCCAGTTATGTATATATTATTTTTACCATGCCTGTATTTGTATGTATTTGTCTTTTCAGGCACATCGCAGCCGATAATGTTTTATTTGATTTTTATTTTCAGGGGCAGAGTTTAATGTTTATTTTTATTATGCTTTTCAGCTTCTTTAGTTATCAATTTCGCGTCCCAACATGGGACCAATATATTTCTTCCCAGCCTCCTTATATCAATCTCGCGTCCCAACGTGGTACTAGTATTTTTCTCCGCCTTCTCTAGATATCAATTTCGCGTCCCAACGTGGGGAGTATATTCTCCGCCTCTCTTCAGATGTCACATTCTTAAAATATTTTAAAGCATATAACAAAGAGGAGCGTGGAAATATGATAAAATAACAGTCGGAAATTACACAGCCGTCGTTTTGTCACGAGTCGCGCTCGTTGAACGCGACTTGGCGTTCCATAAGCTAGAAAGTCTTCTGAAGTCATGAGGACCTGCCCTGAAGTGCCAGCATCACAGCACCAATCCAGCGAGAATACTTTCGCAGTTCTGGAGAATAGTGGATCCTATACTGGAAAGGACTCCGGTGCGGTTGAGTCACGCCCGTCTTGCATTCGCAGCCTGCAGCGTCACTCTTAAGCCATACCGTTCTGAGGACACCTGCCCAGCAACTGCCGTTCCCGATGCAGCCTCTTAACTAGCATCTGCTGATGTCTAGGGTAGGGGGAGCATTGCCTTGGTATCCTCTCCCCATCAGCCAACATCTTACTGAATGGACACTAGCATCGCCGCCGTTTCGCTTCTGACGCAGCCATTCAATTTACGTATGCAAATAGGTATATTTTTAATGTTTAAATATAGATATATTTTTGTAATATTACATACATAGCTTTCATTATTTTTAAGTTAATAAAGGAGATAACGTAGAAAATCGTATTAAATAGATAATATATGTACTAGATGCATAGATTTTTATTTTAATATACTAGATGTAGTACTCCGTGCAAAAAGTGAGTCATGGAATATCGCGCGTTTAACGTTTTGGTTTGGAACATATTTCAGTTTTCCTTACATTTCAACACATCCTAGATAACTGTCCTCTAAACCTTGATGAGCCCTCTCTCCGACCACGAGGAAATATCAAAGCCAATGCGAGGAAGAAAAGGAGACAAATGATGGTGACACTATGAAATTATTTTAGAACGGCGCATTTATTCAAAATATTATCAAGGTCCAACGGTAAAGAAATAATAAAAAAACAAACAAACACAACAGCAACAGAATTCAACAAAAACAACAAAACAAAACGAAGAATAACAGTCCAACTCTCAAACACAACCTAGCACGAAGAGACGCCGACCAGAAGGTGCAGCCCCAGGGTACAGCGATATCCTCTCTCCAGGCATGTCACTGTCTTCCACGTGGTGGCTGAAAGTCCGGCGGGGCCCAGCCTCTGCGTCAGGCTGGCACGTCCTTCTCGTACTCGGCGTAGTTTCCTCTTCTCCTCTGCCAGACAGTCACCCATGGCTGACTCCGTGCCACACGGCAACGCTATGAAGGCGCATCTCGACAGAGGTGGCAAGCCAGCTGGGAGCCTCACCGGAGGCGAACCGACGCCCCAGACGACACGGAAAGCCCCTCGTGGTCCAATCTGCGAGCCGCCGCGATCCCTGCTGCGATGGTCCAACACTGCGCCCTGCCTCCACGCCTCTGCCCTGTTGATGCCCTCATCTTGGCTCCGTAGCACCGGAAGCGTCCATGCGCATGATGTGTCCTGTCAAAAGGAGCTCCTGCGTCGTCGAAAATATGGCCGCCATCGGGAGCACATGTCGACCGATGACGGCGTCACACCAAACCGTCCGTTGCCCACCAGAGTTGAACGCCAAGCAAGAGAGCGCGTGCTAGCTCACTGCTAGCTGCAAGTCTCGTTACTCGCCCGGAAAAACCTGCTAGTATCTTTCAGAAATGTTTCCGAAGAGAAAAAAATATTGTTTTTCGGCAAAATTTACTCTCGGGCATAACAACCTTAATATTTAAAATGTTTTTTAGACAAATAAATCCGAAAATAATTCACATAAGTCATTATTCTCTATAGAAAAACGATGTGGTCAGGAACCAAAACGTCAAAAATCCCCTGGAAAAATGACTAACTTCGATTCATACAAAATTTGCTAACTGCGACATCTAGTATATTATACTAAAAATCTATGTAATGCAACAATAAAATAGTCACTATTTTTATCATAGTTCTTTAAATCTTGACTTGTTGACTAACAAAATGTTTTTTTCGACAAATAAATCCGAAAACAATTCGCATTAGTCGTTATTCTCTGTACAAAAACGATGTTTTCTGCCCAGCTTGTCAAAAGTCTGTTATGCCCGAGAATAAATTTTGCCGAAAAACAATATTTTAAATTTTTTTTTTCACAGCAACATTCCTGGAAAGCAGCTAGCGCTCGTTGCGGGCGAGCAACGAAACTTGCAGCTAGCAGCTAGCACGTGCTCTCTTGGCATTCGACGCTGGTGAAAGACGGACGGTTTGGGGTGACGCCGTCATCGGTCGACATGTGCTCCCGATGGCGGCCCTATTTTCGACGGCGCAGGAGGTCTGCTTGACAGGACCCGTCACGCGCATGGACGCTGATGGTGCCCCAGAACCAAGATGAGGGCATCAACAGGACAGGAGGTTGGAGGCAGAGAGCAGTGTGGGGCCACCGCGTAGGGAACGCGGTGGCTCGCAGATTGGACCACGAGGGTCAATCCGTGTCGTCTGGGGCGTCGGTTCGCCTCCGGTGAGGCCCCAGCTGGTATGCCGCCTCTGTCGAGATGCGCCGTCATAGCGTGCCGTGGGGCACAGAGCCAGCCATGGGTGACGGTCTGGAGGAGGAGATCAGGAGGAGAAGAAGAAACCACGCCGGACACGAGGAAGACCTGCTAGCCTGACGCAGAGGCTGGGCCCCGCCGAACTACAGTCACCACGTTGAAGACAGTGACATGCCTGGAGGAAGGATGTCGCTGTACCCTGGGGCGGTATATTCTGGTCGGCGTCTTTTTGTGTGTTCGCGTGTGTTTGACAGTTCGTTTTGGTAGATGCCACGTGTTTCTGTTTTATTTGTCTGTTGTTTAATTATTTTTTTTTGCCATGGACCATTTGTGAATATTATAAATAAAAAAGCGCCGTACTAAAACAATTTTTAAGTGTCGCCATCATTTTTCTCTCATTTTCTTTCCCACACCTTGGCTTGATGTTTCCTCGTGGTAGACGAGAGGGCTTATCAAGTCCCGCGGAAAAAATCCTCACTTCGATTCATACAAAATACAAAATTTGCTGCGACATCTAGTATATTATAATAAAAATCTATGATAGTTCCTCATTTCTATGACATTGTTATGAAGCAAGAAATTTGTCTGTGCGTTTGTCTTTGTCTTGTCAGTTTGTGTCAAGTTTACTTCTATATTATCTGTGTTTCGTGTTTGTTTCTAGGTTAAAGTAGTGTTTGGATGTGGCTACTATTGTAAAGAAGTTTGTTTACATATTATTCTTTAAAATATATTTGTAATTGAACAACAATTTTCTAAATATTATGTTTATTTCCAGGCCTTGTTCACTACCATATTAAAACTGGTTATGGGTTGATAATCCTCTCTGAATCCGAAAAACGTTCCGGTCATAAACAGAAGCTAGAAACAGATACTACCATATATAATCTGTGGATATTTCTGTTTAAGTTATTTTTAATTTTTATCTTATATCATGGACAATCCAAATAAAGTGAACATGTCTCTTGGTGAGTAAATAATATTTTATACGTATTTCCGAATTCCAACCTATTTTTGGAATTGCAATCAGCGTGCTTTGAATTTACCGTCAACGCATCAACTACCCCACGCATTTTCCAATTATTATGTATATAGTTCATGACAATATTTCTATTAACTCTTACAAAATTCATTTGAATCTTTCCATGTTTTATTCAATACATATAATTTGCTTATGCATGTATTCATGTCATTGAAAAAAGACATTTTAGCCCAAGAATAACTATATTAAGTTAACTTAATTATTGTAGATTAAATCGCTTTAGAAAAAATGTAAATTTCCGCTGAGCAGTGAATATTGTATGGTTTAAAATCTTTTTGTAATTTGATTTAAATAATGTTATGGTAAATAATTTATTTTCCCAAGGTAGGTACGTGATTATTTAATTAACACATATTACAGTTATACAGTTAGAGATCTGTATGATTGGAGAATTATAATTATTCATACAAACAATAAATGTATATTTGTAGTACCTATCTCAGCTTAAAATATTGTAATCATAATATATCATATGATTTAAATTTCTTATATTTAGTTTAAAAATGAAACTTGCGGAATTTATAGAGAAGCATAAGAAATACATATGAATTAAAAGAACAAGAATATCCAAGACGATGGGATAAATATCCCCAGTACTTGGAAAATTGTACTTAGTATCCATTCCAAATTACTTACAACTGATCTGATTCCAAGTATCGAATCTGTAAAAGTACTGTTTAATGCAATCAATTATACAGAAAAACAATAACATAATTCCAAAGTCACAAACAAATTTAACATTAAATTCAGGTACTTAGATATAACAATTTACATACAAAGTAAATACAGCAGGTACGATCACTTGGATCTCGACTTCTGAGTTGAACGGGTGAGCTCGCCACCAATTCAAACAGAACTCAAAATACAAGTCGAATATCCCTATGATAATGGAAAGCGCTATCTGTTTGAAATGTTGGTTGTTATACAGCAGTCTTTCTCAAGACTACAATACCCGGGTTACCCTAGAGCAGGGGTTCCCAACCTTTTTGTACTCTAGAGCACATTATAAAATATCGGTAGGGTTGCGGGTACCACCTATCTTTAAGCGACAAACTCCTTCCATAACTTTTTTTTTTCTAAAAGACTGTCAGCAAAGGAACCACTCATACATACAATATCGCAAACATACGAAGGTATTTAATAAACCTAGACACTAAAAAAAATTAAAACCAACAAATAAATAAAAATAATTCACATTTTTAATTAATGTTTATGAAAAAAATTCTGTCTCTGTCGAATAGTGGCGGGCACATACGGGCACCATGGCGCCCGCGGGCACAGGGTTGGGAACCTCTGCCCTAGAAAATAACCCTTCATTTTACATATATTATATATACAAAAACGGTCAATATCTTGCATAACTACTACATTTTCAATCTTTTCCATAATTACTTAATAATAAAGTTCTCTAATAATTACATAGTTTTCTTAGTCGACGTCCTACGTAGGCGATTCAAAGCGAACGCGATTGCGAAGCGATGCGATGCGGATACAAGCGAATTCAATGCGTTGCGACGCGGCGGCTCTGTCCTACGTGTGCGAATCGTTCCCTCTGTCGCCAGCTACTGTCATGTACGTAGTACGTAGCGAATATTATTGGAAAATTCATTTCTTAAATATAAAATACTCAAGAAGTATGTACGGCGGAGAAGTGAAACTAATATTGTGTACTTAGAGAGGCATATTTATGGGGAATATCACAATTTGTATGAAGAATTACGTGATCTTGAATTAATAAATGAGACTGAATTTACATCTTTCAGGGAAACATCAAAATTTGCCATTTGTGCAAGCGAGAGAAAACTTTTTTACTATTTGTAAAATAGCAATAATAAATAAATGTGTTTGCTTGTAGTCCCATTTATTTTTGCCAAATCCTCTCATTCGGTTCGATAATAATATTTCTTTTGTCCCATAATATGGATCATTCATGGACAGAAATTAAAATTTCTGTTTCTGACATGTCAAAAAACAATGGCACCGCTTTCAATTCGCGCGAAAATACTAAACCAACTGATCGCGTTCGCATCGCACCGCGCCGCATCGAAACCTACTCGTGGTCGGTAACGTAGGACACTTCCATAGTTACCGACTGTTTGTTATTTTGCTGTTTGCCGCTTCGCATTCGCTTTGAATCGCCTACGTAGGACGTCGCGTTAGTCTCTCTGAATATATAAAACACCTAACAAATGAATATATTTTTGTTAAAAAACATATATTGTGTACCTCTTTAAATTGAGTTGACATAATTCAGAAATATGTTTTTGTATCATTCAAATAATTTTGTGAGACCAACTGTTCACACAACATATTATGTGTGTCGTTCAAACAAATATATATTTCTTGAACTCAAAAGATACGGGTTTGAAATAATTTTTATGAATCTCATCAAACTATTTAGCTTCATTCCAGTCATAAATTGTTTTTACACATATTAGATAGGTCGGTGGCAGAGTGCGCATGGCACTGGGTGTCTAAACCATTTACTGTTACCTTTAGCGCAAGTATATTTGCTTAATTTTAAGGAATGCAGGAAGATGTATGTGTACTTGTTAAAAGGACATATTAATTTAAAAAAAAATTGCAGAACTGGATAACTATATTATGCAGTGGTTGCCAAAATATCGACTCACAACGACTTCTATATTCTTAATTTGAAATACCACACACTGCATAGAAAGCAAAACTATTTAATATTGTAACAAACTTATAAAAGCTTTTTTCACAAACAAAAATTCTAAATACAATCCAGTCAAAAGATCGAATATCTTTTTTAATTGCATATACGCAAACATTGGATTTTTTCCCTGTCGGGAGTCAAACAATATTTTTACTGACAATAACATATCAATAGAGACGAAGTTGGGATATTATAGGACTCTATTGATATGTCAGTAAAATCAGTCAAAAGACTTAGTCGCAATATAACTTAGTCGCAAGTTGTAAAGTAGAAGTATTACAAAGTTTGTTATATTTTTATTTTTTTAAAAATGAACTTCTACAGAGTTGCTCATGCAAAGTTTGAAGAATAGTCAACAGATCTTTATCATTATACATGTAAGAGTTGATTGTTAATGGGATTAATAATGACATGTATATAAGACTCCCCATGAGTCTATCAAAGCTGGGGCAGAGCCATTACTCATTTCTGGGTATATAATGGTACAATGAACTGGATAGAAATATAAAATTGAAACCTTCTTCTTCAATGGCTCTACAGCCCATATCGAGCCTTGGCCTCCAGCAACTTCCTCTTCCAACCTCTCCTGTCACCTGCTGCGACCCTCGAGTTTGGCACATTCAGAAGCTGGGATGCGTCCCTCCCAATATCATCTTCCCATCGCAGCCTCGGTCTCTCGACCTTTCTTTTGCCACCTGGGTGCCCCTCTAAGACTCTTTTTGGTACCTGTGATGATGGCATTCTCTGAACATGCCCGGCCCATCTTAGCCTGATTAGTCTTATATGTTCAGACAGTTTGTGTGCTTTCTAGATGCTGTACAACACATCGTTGTATCTAATTCTCCATGTTTGTCCATCATTCACGGGTCCCAGGATTTTACGCAGCACTCTTCTCTCAAAGATGTCAAGCATCTCTGCAGACGTTATTGTCAGTGTCCAAGCCTCACACCCATATGACACAACAGTCCTGATAACTGTTTTATATAGGGTTACTTTTGTCTTTCTATGGACACTTCTAGACCTGAACACCAGTAACAGAGAGAAGAATGCTTAGTTACCTGTCACTATTCGTCTTTTTATTTCTAGGGTATCTTTATTGATAGTAGAACCCAGGTATGCAAACTCCTCTACAGTTTCAAAAGTATATTTTTCTTTGAACGTTATGTTGCTTTGTAGAGCGTTTCTAGCATTTCTAGTTTGCTTCATTATTTTGGTTTTATTTACATTAATTTGCAAACCTATTTCTGCTGCTGCTGTTTCAAGTGGTTCAAAGACTTCCTGTAGGGCTGCAAGGGATCTTCTGACAATATTGAGGTCATCAAAATTGAAACCTACTGACGTATTATCAAATTAAAAAAAGGTTGAAATTATTTCCTCCTCATTGTACCATATGAATGTTTTAGTTTTGTATGTGTGTGTCTTTATATGAATTGTAGCTTTATTGTTTTTTTCTCTCTTATATTAGTTATTTCAATGTTTGAAACTGTCACTTACTGATAGAACTCCATAATCAACTAGAATTATGGGAAAAAAAAAATATGTATAATTTAAATTTTTATTTAATTTTTTCACAAACGCGACTCCCATTCTCGTATGTTAATTTAAATAGTCGATTTTCTGAACTCAGATATTTTGTGTGCCTTATATTATGAATTATAGATTTTTACTCTCTTATGTATATTTGTAAGTTTTCTGAACTACTCCCCGAAGAACAAGGATTCCTTCTTATCGGGGAGAATTTCAAAATTAATTGTGATGTTTTTTATACTTTTATTGTCATGATATTATATTCTGTATCCTTTTTTTATATTTTCATGATAATAGATTTACTTTACTTTTTACATTTCTAGCATGAAGGATTATTTTACTAGATTGAGATAATTTTTTGCGTCTTTCATCCATGCAAGCCATTTTTTTCCTGGTTGGTTTGCTGTGAATCTAAAATTGCAAATAATGTCCATATCTCCAATTGGTTAGTTGGAAAAATTGCCATATGGCAATAAAATGGCCGCTTGCGCAGGGTGCAAGAAAGTGTTTGTTAAAATTCTTTCACAGACCACCAATTTTGTTAATATATAAAGAAAAGAGGAAAGTATCTTTAATACTACTATATAACCAGTGTTTCCAGATATACTATATATGGAAATACTGGTTAGTTGGAAGAAATTGCCATACAGCAATAAACTCGCCACTTGCGCAGGTTGCAACGAAGTGTTCATTATTATTATTATTTTTTCAGATGATATCATCAAACAGAATAAATCCAAAAATCTACCAACGAGAGGGCGTGGAGGCGGTCGTGGCAGAGGTCGCGGTATTCAAAGACCCGGTCGGGGTCAAAATACCAGTCGCATTGCTCAGCGTCTTGGTGTTCCCAGGGGCCGTGCCAACAGCCGCATCTTACAGAGGCTCGGGAGGGGAAGACAAAATGGGGCGGCGGTAGAAAGGAGTCGCTCTAGAAGCCGAACCAGGTCCAGATCGAGGTCAAGGGGTCCGATGGGCGTGCGAGGTGCTAGGGGACTATCCAGAGGTGTTAGAGGCAATGGAGCACGAGGAAGATTGTCCAGAAGAGATATGGCAAACAATGGTTGGTTTAAATTTTATGTTGTCAGTCTTTACAGCCGAGTTAGGTTTGGTTTTAATTGGAAGCTCAACTTAATTATCATATCTCTCTACTATGGAATATTTACCATAGAACACGTAATGCAGTTGTTTAATTGGAAGCTCAACTTAATTATCATATCTCTCTACTATGGAATATTTACCATAGAACACGTAATGCAGTTGTTTAATTGGAAGCTCAACTTAATTATCATATCTCTCTACTATGGAATATTTACCATAGAACACGTAATGCAGTTGTTTAATTGGAAGCTCAACTTAATTATCATATCTCTCTACTATGGAATATTTACCATAGAACACGTAATGCAGTTGTTTAATTGGAAGCTCAACTTAATTATCATATCTCTCTACTATGGAATATTTACCATAGAACACGTAATGCAGTTGTTTAATTGGAAGCTCAACTTAATTATCATATCTCTCTACTATGGAATATTTACCATAGAACACGTAATGCAGTTGTTTGATAAAATATTGTTTTTTAAAAAAGAAGTAATATTTTTTATCATTACATCCTTTTTAATTTAATTATATTCTCTTTTATTCCCTATGCAAGCATAAAATTTTAATAGAAATAAAATTACTTAAGGCATGATTGCTATGATTCATCTCTATTTTGGAAATAATTTGATAAATAATTAACTTAATCTAAATGAATGTTTAAATAGATAGATTGTTGTAAATTATATCGCTTTAATGTTTCATATTTATTTTCAGGCCAATTCATTTTGAACAGACAGAGTCGTTCAACATCGCGAGGCAGATTTCAACAGAATAACGGTGCACCTAGGGGCCGCTCGAGGACACGATCCCGCTCTCGTAGTCGTGTCAACTCTCAACCACCTGTCATCAGAGGCAGAGGTCGGGGCAGAGGAACAAGACAGAATCTTATGACCAGGGGATTGACAACACAATCCTTGAGAGCTAATAATGTTAACAAATTTAGTCGAATCGGTCTTAGATCTGATAACATCGTCAAAGCGCAGAAACTGAGTTATGTCCAGAACAAGATAAACCGCGCTCGTAACCAGCAGATGATTCAAACGCAGACGTTTACACGTTCCCGTTCGAGAGGAAAATCTCCTGCAGCGAATAGACTCACAGTGAGCGTAGCCAATGAATTTGCTCAGCAGAGACGTCCGTTGAACAGAAAACGACGCAACAGCACCAGCGGAACTCAGATTGGATATCTTGATAAGCAGAGTTTGGCCCAGTTGGCTGCCGTTCTGGGAGGTGCGAATATCAGAAGGGGTCCCGGCAGCGTCAGGTCGATGGGCTCAAACAGGTCCCGACAGAGTAATCGTTCAAACAGATCCAACCGAGGACGAGGAAGGGGGAGAGGCAGGGGTCGTGGAAACTTCCAGAACCGACAGATACTCAATCCCCGTCTTCAGAGAGAAATCGCCAGCATACAGGGAAAGACTTTAGCCAATGTCGACGGTGAATTGCCTTCAATGTCGACATCTCTACCGATGCCAGGAATTAACTTCACACCGACACCTCATTTGACGACGACTAGCCTAAGTGAAAGATTTGCCAAAATGTAGCAAATCTGAAATGAACTCAATTGTAAATTTTTATATTCGTGTGAATGGTGATTTATCATTGTCTTAGACAAAAACTTTGATAATGATGTAATAATAAGTATTTTTATAAGGTACATTGAATAATTATTTTGATCCAAGATGTTTTTTGTCTCTGATGAGATTTTTGAATAATTTTTTGGCATTTATGTTAAAGACATAATGTTTTTTATGTTAAAGACATAAGATTGTGTCAGCATTATTGTAAAACATATTTTTAAAATCATGTTAATTTATTGTGTATAAAAAAAATTGAATTTCATAATATATTATGGCCTATACAGTAGTCATCTAGGAAGAATCTGTTGTATGCAGGGGGGCAAGTCTGGTCCAACCGGCGAAATCAAAATCCTCATGATTACCCATATCATGGATATGATATAATTATTATACGGAGATGGAGAATATCTTTAGATGTCATAGAACTCCGTATGAGATAATTGTATCCATGATATGGGTAGTCACGAGGGTTTTGATTTCGCCGGTTGGACCAGATCTTTTTATATTCGTGTTTGTGATTTGATATTATATTTATGTGGTCCAATATATGTCATCTTCTTACTTTTCATTGCGCAGAAATATCGAGAATTGTTAATAACATTACATTTTGGTTAAGATAATATGTAAGTATGATAACTTGAATCAAAATCAACAAAATTTGAGTTGAGTTTCAATAAAGAAAAAACTTAAATAGTGTATTTGGATGCACCGTTATGATTTTATATATTATTTTATTATCGTTTTCCCTATTAATTTTGTTTTTGTACAAAAAATACTTGTAAAACTATTTCATTCAACAGTGATTTTATAATTTTTTTAAAACTTGCACGTTTTTTACCAGTTTTCGTATTAGGAAGAATTTTGTACAAAATTCATTTGGAATATTTCTATTAAATAAAAACTTAGAATAAAAATGTGGCATTAAATTAGCTAGCACTTATAAATTGATAAACACATAATAATATGTGATTTGTATCCTCAATATATGTTTAAATAAATATATATCAAATTGTTTCAATTTCAAAAGCAATTATTTTACAATGTACACTTATTTTCATTTTTATTCAACATAAACTTAATAATTAATATTTTATCAGTTTATCATAAAAATAAATTGTTTTTATGTCAGATTATTTTCGTTCATTCTTAATATTGATTTATTATTTTATTTGGTCTAGGTGTGATGTAAAATGATTTCAGAAACACAAACACTTGCATAGTAATTTAATTGTGGCGCCCTTTGTAATGTTATAACAGTTCCCTGAGTCAAATTGTAAATGCTCTTCGTTTTTTGCAAAGCGTAATTTTTTTGTATGGGAATTGACGTTTGCTGTAGAATGTTTTGGACAACAAATGCCCAATCTTACACAAAAAAAAAACTAGCGCTTGGCGATTATGAACAGCTTTTTCAATTTGACTTCGGCCGCAGTTTAGTGAATTGTAAGATTTTTTTTTTCTTATATAACATATATTTTCAATATAATTTTTCATCAACTTAATATATTTTATGATTTTTACATAGTTTTTTTTTAATATTGTTAAGCATTTAATAATTCATTTCTTTTTTGTGTGAATTAATGTGTTGCTTGTAATTTTATTGTTTTACATTTTATTCTTTAAATATTTTTGTACTTTATAAAAAGGGGTTCTGTGTCTAATATGTATTTATGGGTCAATTAAATTTAAATATCATCAAATTGGTAACTGCCATGTTATTATATCTTTAAGTGTGAGCACATTTATTTGAATGTGAATACAGAATGTTTATTTACGACGCAATTAGCCCCTACCACTGACAAGTACCAACATCTTTGGATGCATATTTCAATATATTTGGTATTGATATTCAAACGTAAGTTTATTTAAATAATTAACTTAATTTAGAGATCTATGGATCGAATATTGTGACATAAAATGTATATACCTAAGTCATAGGTTTGTGTTAAAATATCACTATGATAAGTATTAGGTAAGGTACCTAAATTTTATTAATGAATTTTTTGCATTATATCTTTTTTAACCATAAATAATGACTATTTATTAGCACACCTAAAATGGGGGATTTCAATCAACTTTTATTAATATATTGCCCCCAAGTCAAATTGAAAACGCTGTTCGTTATCGCCAAGCGCTAATTTTTTTTTCTATGTGATTTGACGTTTGTTGTAGAAATTTTTTCTACAATAACAAACAACAAACGTCAAATCCCATACAAAAAAAAATTAGCGCTTGGCGATAACGAACAGCGTTTTCAATTTGACTTGGGGGCATTGTTAACAGTGAGAAATTTAAAAATCAATCTTTTTGTTTTGACATTTCTGAGTATGTAGATGAATTGAAAAACATTAAGAGGGTGACTGCTGCCAACCTACCTATTTTTTGTCAATTTGATATACCACCATTATTACTTAACGAATCATTTTGAAAAAAATAACCTAGTTAGTTTGGATATTAATAAAGAGAAATATACCTTAACTTTTTGATTATGTTCTGTATATATTCTTGTTGGAAAATAATAAGCAAACCCCGATTTTAGACATTTATCTTAAATTTCTAAAAAAATATAAGGTATAGAGCAATATTTTTTTTTATAAATTAAAGAACAACAAAATACCCGGAAAAATATGATATGATGTTGCATTAATGCATCAGGTTAAGTAAATAAACCAAAAAACTTTTATTACGCAATGGCGCTGAATGAAAAATAAATGTTTTTTAGGTTTATTTTCTAAACCTGAAGCATTAATGCGACGTCACATCGTATTTTTCTAGATATTTTTGTCTTCTTTAATTTAAAAAAAATATATTACTCTACGCCTTATAGTTTATTAAAAATATATGATAAACGTTAAAAATCGGGGTATGCCATTATTTTTCTACAAGAATTTATACTAAACATTATCAAAAAGTTAAGGTATATTTTTGTTTATGAATATCCAAACTATCTAAATTATATTTTTCAAAACGATTTGATAAGAAATAATGATGGTATATCAAATTGAAAAATAGGTACCTATGTTGGTAGCAGTCCCCCCCTTAAGTGGAAATAGTTGAGAGTACTTAATCATGTTAATAAAAACAGTGTTATTACTGAAGATATTTATGAAAAAATAGTTTTATCGTCAATTTATGTATTATGCAATATAATGTATAATTATTATAAGAACATTCTATTATGTTGAATCCATATCTTTTGATTTCTACATTTACACCATGATATTGGAGACATTGTTACATATTTTGTACTTTGAAATTCTAAATAAATATGTACATTTAAAGATGTACCTATACATATATGCTGAATTGTTATTTTAATCATAGTTTTATGTATGAAACACCTTAATTATTTTGATACCCTAATTCCACAGATAATACAGAACTTGGACTTTCAAAAAACAGACACTTGGAATTTTGGGAGAAGGTGAGTTTGCTCCCCCCCAACCCATCCTCTGGGATTGGAAAGTAAACCCTGCCTTCGACCTGGGGTCAGTATACTATACTGGTTTACCAAGCCACTGCATTTATGGTCCCCTAAAATGGCTCGCCATGTTCGGGGTCCTTTGCTTTGGTGCCCAGGTGGGCACTTGTGTTGGAGTTGATCGGCGGCCTATCTTGATGATGTCATCCCGGCCGCTGCGCGGCGGGTCTGGTTGGAGGTGTGAGCCGAGGGAGATCTGTGTGAAACGGTTCGTCGCTGGCCGGCCGCCGAATAGTACAGGGGCCCGACCTAAGCTAACGACTACGGGTTGGCTGCCCTATCAGTCGGCGCATAATCTCGCTGCAATTGTTGTGCCGGATCGTGACCGGACGAGGTCCCAGCAGTTGTATGCGGGGGGCACCAGGCGTCCTCCACGGCCATATCCTCCCTCCTTCAACCTAGCAGCGCAGCTGCCGGAACAAATGTCCTTGAAAAGGGCTTCTGATCTCCTCGTTTCACAATGCCACCCCCCCCACAAAACCTTCATCATGACAGATAAACCCAATAATAATGTTTATACAGCGACAACCAAGACTGCATACCCTCGCACCATTTGTGAACTGTTGGTAGACTTCGCTAACATCAGAGGTATCCACAGTAATTTAAATTCTGTTCACCATTACTTGCAATCTCAAAAACCACACCTGCTCTTTCTCACGGAAACACAAATTCAAGATCCACCCGACACAAGTTACCTCAACTGCCCAGGGTACATACTCGAAAGCATGTTTGTGCCCAAAGGAGGCTTGTGCCTCTACAGCCGCGAAGACATCAACTGTGTCAGATTAAGGAGTTCGAGAACCCCGCCTTCAATGTTATGTGGGTCCGTTTAAAATCTAACAAATTCATAAAAACTTATGCTTGTATCTACCGATCTCCAAATATGAGTGATTATGATTCTTCCGAGCTTTTCAAATACTTAGGAGAAACCATTGACAGTCTTCTGTCTCGCTACCCGTCGGCAGAATTTGCGGTTCTCGGCGATTTCAATGTCCATCACTCCGATTGGCTGAAATCGGGAACTACCGATTCGGCTGGCCGCATGACGGAATCCTTTGCTTTGTGTCATAACCTGGAGCAACTTGTTCAAGAGCCAACTCGCATCCCTGATGTCTCTGGGCATCGTTCCAATCTGCTTGATCTTTTTATGACTACCTCGCCAACGGGATACACACTGAAAGTCACAGCCCCACTGGGCTCTTCAGACCATTGTCTTTAAAGCACTCAATAGCATGGCCCCGGAATATATATCGGAACTTTGTGTTCCATTTTCACCTAACAATAAACAAAGTACGCTAAGATCAATGACCCAATCCAATAAAAAACTAGTAGAAACCAATCTCACAAATAAGCCAAAATACCTATATCGATCTTTTGGCGTTTCTGGGCCAAAGTCATGGAACAATCTTCCAATGGATATAAGATGTGCCGAAAATATCAATGAATTCAAGAAGAAATTAAAAACTCATCTTTTCCGCAAGTCGTATCCAGATTGTCCTTCATCCGTTCAATAATATTATGTGTACTAAATATTATGCCAGTTTACTTTGAATCGACTATTTTTTATAATTAATTTCATCTGGATTATGTAACAAGATTAATTTGTGATTTCTAGGTATTTTTTTAAGTTTTATATTTCACCATTTTCAATGTGTTAGCTATAGGACTAATTTTAACTTAATTTTAACTGATTGTATTTTTTTAAGTTTTGTTTCACCATTTTCAATGTGTTAGCTATAGGACTAATTTTAAATTATTTTTTGCAAACTGAAAGCGCCCTTGAGGTGACCACGGTTGTCACTAAACGGCGCTTTATAAATTGTCCTTATTATTATTATTATTATTGCCTTGTGCAAACGGCCATCCACTTCATCCCGGACCTTCCACCCGAAAAACCTAAAAGGAAAATTTGGCAATACAAGTCAGCAGATTGGAATGCACTGCGAATACACTTTCGCGACTTTCCTTGGAATGAAGTCTGTTTTAGAACCAAAGACCCTTCTAACTGTGCGCGTGAGGTAGGGGATGTCATCACTTCTGCTATGGATGGCTATATTCCCTCCTCCCTCAAAACCTGCGGACCAGGCACAAAACCTTGGTTTGATTCCAAATGCCGAGAAGCAGTCACGCGTAAAAATCTGGCTCAAAACATTTCAAAAACTTCAATCCCCGTCAAACAAGAAAGCATACAACAAGATGACAAAGGATTGTAAAAAAACCATTAATCAGGCTAAAAAACTCAATGACCAACATATAAGTCAAAAACTCTCCTCATGCCCTAACGGTAGCCGAAGATTCTGGTCATTGTCAACCTCCATAGGTCAGAACTTTTGCACATCTTCATTTCCACCTTTAACGAACCATGACGGATCCATTGCTAACTCTGCCACCGACAAAGCTAATCTTCTCGGTAAATTATTTGCAGATAACTCAACCCTTGACGACGGAGGAAAAACTCCTGAACCAATTCCACATTGTGGTTTTAAAATGAAAGAAGTAAGGATTAACTTCTCTGAGGTTTTACTCGCCATCCGAGGGTTGGATGTTATCAAAGCTAATGGACCAGATGGAATTCCCGTTCTTGTGTTAAAAAAATGCTCCGCCGAACTAGCCCCAGTTCTCACTAAACTCTTCAAACTCTCGTTTAAAACTGGTATTGTCCCATGTGACTGGAAAAAAGCGGTCATCCACCCAATTCCCAAAAAAGGTGATCGCTCCAACCCATCTAACTACCGACCCATCGCTATTACTTCTGTACTCTCCAAAATAATGGAAAGGGTACTAAACACCAAGTTGATCACATACCTCGAAGCAAACAAAATTTTAAGCGACCGCCAATATGGATTTCGTGGAAATCGATCTTGTGGCGATCTACTCGCGTATGTGACATCCGTTTGGGGTCGAGTTATGGAACGCTTTGGAGAAGCTCAAACTGTCGCCCTTGACATCTCTAAAGCTTTCGACCGGGTTTGGCACCGAGGTCTCTTAATGAAACTCCCTTCTTATGGACTACCCCAGTCTCTGTGTACTTGGATTGCGAATTTTTTAAAAGATCGCGAAGTCATAACTGTAGTGGACGGTTGCTCTTCTTCTCCCCATTCCATTAATGCGGGAGTTCCTCAAGGGTCCATTCTATCTCCAACCCTATTCCTCCTACATATTAATGACTTGCTCTTACGCGCCCCCATCCACTGTTACGCTGATGACAGCACAGTCCATGACAATTTCTCTTTTGACAAACCTCCTAAACAGAGTGAAATATCAGAAGCCCGGAAAGACCTTCATCAAAAAATAATTAGCTACCTCCACTCAATCAATACCTGGGGCGAAAGTAATCTTGTTTCATTTAACGTCTCAAAAACCCAAGCCTGTCTAATTTCTGCGAAGAGAAACCCCAATGAATTGCAAGTTTCTTTCAACGGAAGCACCCTACCTAACAGCAGCTCTATCGACCTGCTTGGAGTATCTATAACGAACCAATTACACTACAAGGGCTCCATCGAAGCTAAGGTGAAACTCGCCTCCAAAAAATTGAGCGTTCTATATAGAGCGCGCAGATATTTTACTAAGACCCAGATCTGTATACTCTACAAAGCGCAAATACGTCCAATTATTGAATATGGCAGTCACCTCTGGAGTGGCGCCCCCCAATACCTACTGAATACCCTCGACGCTGTCCAAAGGCGTGCTATACGTCTGATTGATGATCCATCACTGACTGATGGATTGCAATCACTAGAACACAGACGCAGAGTCGGTATTTTAAGTTTATTCTATAGATACTACCACGGGAATTGCTCAGAAGAACTTGCATCTTTGGTCCCTCCTCCACCCACTCGCAACAGAGTCACTCGCTTCACTCAATCGCAGCATCCATTCACAGTGGACCTTCAACATATACGAACAAGTCGCTTCTCGAACTCCTTTATTAATACAGCAGCCCGACTGTGGAACGATCTTCCGAATTCTGTGTTTCCATCTTCGTACAACCCGGGTCTTTTTAAAATCCGAATTAATAAACTCATTTCTAGATTGCAAACCCCTCCCAACGCTACGTAGTGCGCTTCTTCGGAAGAGTAAAATGGACCCAAATCCTAATAGCTGGCGTCCCCTACGTAGACATGTTAAAAAAAAAAAAATTGTTTTGTTTTCTTTTATATGCTTTTCCATTCTCCATAGGTAGAGTATGTTTCACATAAAAAGGAATTTCATAGTGACGTTGGTACGACTGTCAGTCAGTCAAATATACTGAATAATGTTGCCGTATCGCCAAATTAAGTTCCTCTTTTTACTTGATAATAAAAAAATAGTAAAAGAAAACAATTTGAGTTTTAAATGATAATGAGATATGTATATAATTTTTAGACTATTGGATCAATATTTTTTATCCACGGACCATGTTGATATGATTGCATTTGGTGTTGTTATGTATTAAAAACAGGATATTCCCTACAATTAGGGAATTTTTTCTTCATTTATTAATTTTGTAAGTTATTTCTGATAAATCTGTACAAACCATTTAAAGAACAAGGGTGCTTTGTTTATGAAGTATTAAACAATGCGATCTATTTATGAATGAATGTCTTCATATCCTTCCTTTCCGTCATTTGTGAAACTATTGATGAACGAAGAAAATACACAACATGGCTATTAAAATATTTTTTGTATATTTTTATACTATTTCCGAAACTTTTATGAATTTTTTGTATAATAGTTTTTATTTTTTCTCTTCATTCGAGTGTCATGCAAAATCATGCCAGATGTTTGCCATCCCTGCACTAGACAATATCTTCGAGAATATAGTATGACACATCTTCAAACATACATACATACCATCATGCTGTATCATATTATGGCTAGGAAAAAATAACTGACCTCCATACTATCTTATCCTGACATACATACCTACATTTTTTGTATAGAAAACCAAATATCTTCTTCTTTCTCAGCCCTCTGTCCTCCACTGCTGGATATAGGCCTCTTCCATACCCTTCCATTTCTTTCTGTCGGTTGCTGCTTGCAGCCAATTTTTACCCCCCACAGCGGCTATGTGGTCGGACCATCTTTTTTGAGATTTTCCGATGCCTCTCTTGTTTTCCCAAGGTCTCCATCTTAATATTTTAGGGGTCCATCTTGTGGGGGTCTTGTCTTGCAATATGGCCCACCCATTGCCACTTCAATCTTGCTAAGCGAAAATGCCTTAAAACATTCAATAATTTGGATTTAAGGGTTTATATTTTGGTATGTATTCCTCAACTATACGTACTATCGCCATCGACAGTTGGATTTCATGTGTTACATGCAACTAGTTAATAAAAATAAATATTTGATTCAACAGATTACTAATGTAGGTGTATGAAAATGTCGTTATATAAATTTAAAGCCTGTTATTTTAAATCGTCATAATCAGAATAACATAGAAATATCGAAACCTATTCTTCTTTCAAACTAGTCCTGTCACCCTAGACAACGTGTCATTTAGCTCAAGAAAGAAATAAGAAAAGATAACTCAATGTATGGAAGTGACAGTTGCCAGTCACGTGACTTTTCTTGTTTCTTTTCTTGAGCTAAATGACATGTTGTCTAGTGGGACTGTACTGAAAAATGCGGTCCTCGTTGATGAGCAATATTGACAATTTTCCTCGCATTAAACGCATGTAGGTAAATATTTTTAATTTTAACTAATCAAAGATACGCTGTTCTGTCAAGAATCATCGGTCGATATACTTAATTTATTTGAATAAAAATGTCTTAAAACGAATGTAGAAACGTGCGTAAGAGTACTGTCGCATAGAGTAACGACATTTGATCTATTGTGTTATTACAATTTACTTACAATAAAAATATTGGTATAGGTGAGTGTGTGTGCATTTATATTATGTAGGTATTCGGTTACGGCTGGTAAACATAGATTATTCTTTACAACTCTTCATATTGTGGTCTTCATATTGTACACACCAGAGGAAAAATTTGATGCCTTCTTTACGCAACACTGGGTGCATTTTATTCAGTCGCCTCGTCGCCATTGTAAGAATCCGCTGTGCCTTACCGGAGTATAATACTTAACTTGCAGGAGAAAAAGTAAATTTCGAGAGTTAGAGAAAGCAGCAAAAGTATATAAAAAAAGCATCGAACCACGTTCGATTAACTAGGAAAAGAAATAAATTTTATTGATAAAAAAATTAAACCAATTTCAAAATAGGACGATTTTACCAATCTTAGATAAGTCATCGAAAGGCAAATAATTCTCAAAAGATTTCAATATATTTTTCGATACATCGTTATCATGATGCGTAATAGTTGCTTTTTTATCAATTAAATGTTTAATTCTCAATTAATGTTCTTGGCAATGTGTTAAGCAAATTGTTTTTTTTAATAGTTAAAGTTATCGCCAATTATTTATTACTAGTGAAAATGTATCAAATGAAGGAATCTGTTTGGATTTTTGGGTTTTATTGTTGTATTATTTTGGTTTTACGACATTGTTTGATTTCGGTGCTGTGTCAAGATTATTTCCAACAGGTTAGTGTTTTTTTTATTTATGAAAATAGTATAAAATAGTTTTATACATCTGTTTTTTTTAAATACAAGTGCTTAGATAAATCAGATACAACCGGCTCCAACTGCTATGCATATAACATTTTTGGCGCGTAGTTTAACTATTTTGATTATAGAAAAGATTTTTTCTCAATATCTCCTCTGCTGGGAATTGAATTTAGGACGCCGACGTAGAAGTAAAACGATTAAAATCTATGCACTTCAACGGCGCTCACAAAATCCTTTACTTTTTCCTTTTGCTGAATTAAAGCAAAAATAGTCGGTATAGGGGGGCAAGTCTGGTTAAATCGGCGAAATAAAAACCCTTGTGATTACCCATATCATGGATATAATTATTATATGGAGTTCTACAATATCTTTAGATGTCATAGAACTCCATACGATAATTATATCCATGATATGGGTAATCACTGGGGTTTTGATTTCGCCGGTCGAACCAGACTTGCCCCCCAGTTTGAATTCGTGAAGTTGTGTAGTAATTTGGATTTTTTCGTCGAAATATATACATTTTTGATCAAGGACTTCAGCTTTAGACCCTTGTATACCTTGGGCATATGTACGTTTGCAAATATACACAATAAATTACCTTCTAATGTATGAAACACGAAACATATTGTACCTATATCACCAAATATGTGCTGTAGGTACAATATTTTTCCGTAAAGAAAAGGTAAATTGTAGGTGTTTTTTTTTTTAAACAAAAATTAAAATAGGAAAAATCTCAGCCGGTAGATTTTCATATTCTCTTTCGATTGAAGTAAAAATCTGCTTCTTATAACACTTTATAGTTTTTTTTAATTAGTTAAAATAAAAAAGGGTTTTACTAAAACTAATTTTACAAGAAAAGCACTAACCAAATTCAATTTTCAAAAATCTCACGCAATAGAATAAGGATATAACAGTAAACAGTTGTTTATTTAAAAGACGTATCTTTTGAGGGTACTGGGGGAAATATTTTCAAAATTTACTATTTAGCTTACTACAGACTCTTAAAGTACTTCAATCATCCCTGAGCACTTCAGCTTCAAGTATAATTATTTTAACAAACGTTGAATTAAAAATATAGCTTAAATACATAGGTACATAAGATCGGATAATGTAGGTACATATTATATCAACTGATAATTTATTTTATTTTGATCTTTGTTGAATCAATTTGTTCTTGTTTGTCCTTTACATAAATTTCATATTATGATGCATCATTATTATAATAAATTTATCAAAATGTTTTCAATTGGAAAATATCAACATTATAACGGTAGGTATATGAAATAAAAAAAAACATTAATAAACATAAATAGCAGTTGAGTAAGTACCATGAAATCGATGGTGGGCTATTTATGATACAATACCCTGTTATATTTATATCTACTAAATATATTGTTAAAAAATATTTGTAAAACAATTCGCAATACATTATATAATTTCTCACAATCAATTATTTTAATTTTAATGTATAACCAATAAAATAGGTCTACTTTATATGCCATTGCATTATATTTGTGCGAAATTGAGGAAATTAATATTAACATAAGTAATCGAATATATTTTTATTATTGCATATGCGCAAACATTGGATTTTTTTCCCTGTCGGGAGTCAAAGATATTTTTTAACAGATTTTTTAATTATCTCAATAGAGACGAAGTTGGAATATTTATTG